>JAGFZM010000115.1:581274-619480 GCA_017657215.1 Limnothrissa miodon | reverse complement strand
AAAGAATCAATTACTGTGTTGGGAGGCAGCGTTCAAATGCCAGGAGAGCTCTCTTGTTTGGCTGAGGTTCAATTCTGTGTGCTGTTGGCTTCAAGCAATGAACTGGGTTATGGCAATGAAAGATACCATGGAGAGCTCTTGTATGCCTAGAATGGGTGTTTTTAGATGTTTTTTGGTTCATTTAGTTGTTTATTTTTGTTCTTTCTATATCTAAATATACTTCATAATTCAGTGATGAAGAAAGTGAGAGTTGTGTTCTGGAATCCCACAGCGTGATGGAATGTAAGTGTAGATATACTATATAGCAGAAGTGTTTGGTGCTTTGTGAGCATCCCCGGCCTGTCAGGATTTATCACGGACTCCTTTCTGTGAGCTGGATGTTTGTATGGCGGAGAAAGTAAACCACTGCCTAAAATCAATTTTGATGTGAATGCAGTGCATGTCCGTGTGTGTGTGTGTGAGTGTGTGTGTGTGTGTGTGTGTGTGTGTGTGTGTTGCCCTGCAAAAACGAACTGGACATTATGATTCACGATAGGGTGGCATCTCAAAGAGCTAGGATAAGGGACAGAGGAAAGAGGGTAATAAATCACTCTCATATATCTTCTTTACTGTCATTTATGAAAATGTGCACTGGGGAAGGCAAGCCTTGATTCAGAGTCTTACCGAGTCAAGGTTACAAAAAAGGTATCACAGCCTTTTTTTTTCACTCTCAAAACTTCTCGCTGGAAGTCATGAATCTAGATTTATTAAACCAGAGTGCAGTATTTAAGCAGCAAATTGACAGAAAATTACACCGCACCTGTCAGGCCTTCAGACAGCACAGACTGTCTGTTCAAGGCCAAACACTTCAAAAGACTTCAGCACCCCAAAAATGGACCCATTCGTCTCGTGGACCTGTCACCCAAAGATAGGTGTTACTGGGACAGGAATTCATCACAGGGGCCCTGATACTCCATTCACATTATCTACTGCCGGCTACTGCAGAAATATTTTCATAACTGCAACAAGGAGGCAAGGCTGGGTGATGGGCTCACTCTTATATTAATGTGTCCCCCTGATGTTAAATTATCAACCTTTTCTGATTAAGTCTTGCTGGCAGCACTCATTTGATACTGAAAACAAATAGCTCACTGCACAGGGGAAAAAAAGGGCTCGGGTTACTGCCACCTACATCTGTTGCAAGGCACCTGCTTCCAAACGTCTGAAATAACTCCTTTGTAAATTGAAAGTCTACTTCCCTAGCGAAGGCCACAGCATGGTAAAAGGCTTATGTAGTGCATGACTGTTGACTGTGATAAAAGGGATGAAAGGAGTTTTATTGTTTGGTTCTTATTCACACACATGATCTGGATGACCTAGAGTGTGAGTGATACACAATAGGTGGATTTTTGCTGATTTTTACATGATACATTCTGCCTAAGAGACACACATACTGTATTAGGCTAAGTAGCCATTAACGTTTTGTGCAATTTTAATAGAAATGCTGAATTTTATTCTTAGTCTTTTGATGTCACTGGTGACAGTTATAACAGCCACTTCATAGTCTTTGTCTATAAGCTTTTCCTCTCACCACTACCTGATTAACTGGTCAGGTTTTTGGCAGAATTAGGTCCTTAATTAAAGCCAGCAGAGCTCTCAATTTACTTTAGTTGTCAGTCATTGAACTGGCCAAAAGCACTTGGTCACTTGTTGATGCCATCATACTTTGGGTATAATTAAACTGCATAATTTTGCATTCATTAAACCAACTGCAGGAGAGTGCCCTAGTGTACTGTATGCTTCGACACCTCTGCAAAGTCATACAGTAAAAAAAACAGTGGCCGCAGGCCAACATGTGAACATATGTCTGTCAATAGACTGTCAATAGTCTAACTTGTGTTACATACAGTACACATACCACGATAGTATGAATTCACAATATGCAGGACAGAAACAGTTGGCATCAAAACGCAGTAATCAACCTCTGGTGGGTTTCCTACAGGCTAGTCCTGACAGTATGTGCCTATTTATGCTGGTGAAACGACTGTTGGGAGTGTACCACCACACATTTTGCCCACTGCTAGATTATGATGCTTACTGCCTAAACTAAAGGGCAGTGAGTGTAAGCAGCAAGTTTCTAATTTGACATTTGTGCTGCTAACATTTATAATAATGGAAAATTAGGTCACTCATTTCTCATACAGTAGTTGTTCCCCCTGGGTCTTCTCTGCTAGGATCACATGAACAAGTCATGTGACAGCCACATAACCAATCAGGGCTCATGCATTTTCATTTGATTTGATTTCTGCTGTGCAGACATGTGGGCTTTGCTTCTGTTTTCAGATGCTCTGTTTTATTCAAATTCACTGACTGCTGTGGAAAAGTCATGCGACATAATTTTAAAATGTTAAAAAGTAAAGTTAAACTGAAAGTACGTTTTTGTGCCCTATTCACTTAGTGTTAGTTGCTGGGTTAATTATTTGATCTTTGTTGTAGCAAATTTCTCTTTCTTTTATTATTTGGCAGTTCTCAAAAACAGACTATGTTTTGATTCACAGTGGATTCCTTCTTCAAGTTGGGCTACTATCAGTCCTGCTATTCAAGCAATATTTTCACTTCATTTCTAATCAAAAAGAATTTAATTTCATGTCTTCATGTCAATGGTTTAAGGCTTAGTCTAAAAACCCCCAAACCCTTAGACTTTAATGGCACAAATCAGTGTGAGGGCTATTAGCTTAGACCTCACAGGGGCATTGGGATTCAGATAAATTGTTGAAACACTTCACCAGATACAGATCAGAAGAGAACTCCTTAATGGTTTTTGTAAACACTTGCTGAGTTTGGGTTGCCTCTCCTCAATATCCTCCCTAACCTCCCTAATGGTTCTAGCTTTTGGATATCCCCCAGCAGTGGTTCTTTTGCTGCACCGCTTGGGGCTTTTGGGCGAAATGGATTTGCAGAAGTCAAACTAAAAACAACTTGCAATCAAGGGACACATCTAGGAGGCTCAAAATAGAAGTAAATTCTGACAAGGCTTCATGACAAATACATAAGTCTATCTGAGTAATTTAATTGAACTTTCCACCTCACTTGACTTTGCATCCAGCCTGCATCATATCTTTACATTCGTGGCTCACTGCCAAGTCAATGTCAAACAAAATCACACACTTCACTGCAGTTGCGTGAATGAGAAAATTTTAATTGTTAGCATTTATGTGTGACATCTGGGTGGGCAGGTTTAAATCACTGAACATTCAGCTGGAAGGAATTGCAAGTCATCAAGCATAGCTTGTGAGCGAACACAAGTGGATTGAAATGGGAAAGCTTCCATCCGAAGGTTAAATAGAGAAACTTCTGGAATGAGCTATTGGTCACCATGTGTAGTTCTGAACGTATGTGAGAAATCACTGAATATTAGACAAACTACCAGGCTACCAGCAAGTCTCGGCTTCACCTGAAGTTGCATTAATTTCTGGGAGGCCTAATGTAACATTTTACCAATGACAGGTCAATTATTAGTGCTGTGTTATTAACATTGATGTTACTTTGCATACCAAAGGACACTGGGAAAATAGGATGTGTTGTTTGGTCTACATGGCAAACCTAGGAAGGCCTATGCTTCTGGCGTTTCCATTTACAAGTTATTTGTAGGCCTAACATTACCTTTAAAACTAGTAGAAAATGTAGTTGCTGAATAAAAGTAAATATCCACATTTATAACTTCTACTTATCTTTATGTGCAAGAAGGTTTCTGACCCCTGCCCTCAACCTGGAAGCCTTCAAAGACTAACCTAGCATAAATTAGCCAGTGGCAAAGTCAGTGTGCCGGTATAAGTCCACTCAGGGTATATTGCTGGATGACTTATTGACTTTACACCAGACATAATCCCTTTAAGTCTTTTGAGGGTTCAGGGTTTAGAGCTTAAGTAGGACATTGGGATTCAGTCCGTGTCTCACTGACAAGAAGGCAGGCATTACATGCGAGCAAAGAGAGAATGGGCTGGCCTTAAGTCTCCCACTGAGCATCTCTCTCTGTGGTCACAGCACGGGTCGTGGAGGCAGCGTGGCATTCAGCTCCTAGACTGCATTTCACTCTCCACTGGCTCCCCAGAGGGGAGGTCAGGTATGGTGTGCGACCTCAACTGCAAAGCGGGACAGAGGAGGGTAGACTCTTTACTTTGCACTGTGTGTGTGTGTGAGGGTCTGTTAGCTGTGTGTGAGTATGTTTAGTTGTGTGTGTGTGCCTGTGTGTGTCTGTCATCTGTGCAAGTTGAGAAACTTTCACAGACCCACTGTTGTTTGGTTTATATCTGTCCTTTCACCACATTAATGGCGCCTATGCACCTACAACATTGTAATAATGTCAGAAGAAGAGACAGCCAAATGTCCAGTGCCTCTCCACTGCAGCACTTTTCTAAGTGGATCAGACTGCACATACCCAAGCTAGATAGATAGATAGATAGATACTTTATTGATCCCCAGGGGGAAATTCAAGGTCCCAGCAGCTTAGAAAAATCACACACAACATATATTACAGCGTACACAGGATGATAAGAAGCAGATCAACAAAACAACATGACTAGATCAACATTACTAAAAATAAGAATAGAATGCAAAAACTATGGGTAGAGATGTGCATGAGTGTACTGTGGTACAGTATGGGGTGTGTGTTAAGGTAGTAGTGCAAATGAGCCAGTAGTGCAACAGTGCAAATGAGTCCAGTAGTGCAGCAGGTTAAAAGACTAGCAATAAATATGTGCATATATAAAAGAGGACAACAGAAAAAATAAGCATAGCACTTCAACAGTTCCAATATAAGAATATGGACAATAAGATAAAAATAAAAAATAAAAATAGCCTAATAATATAAAATTTCAATGTCAGTGCAGGGACAAGTCTAACAGAGTCATATACAGGTTCATGCATCAGTCAAGTATGCAGGTCAAGTATCAGGTTACAGTTACTGTTAGTGGTCAAGTATGTAGTTACAGTAAAAGGAGGGGTTGTGCATATGGGCTAATGTAGCCAGTAGGGCCCCTAGGCAGTGTGAACAATACACAGTATTGTAGAAAATGTCCTGTAAGTGAATAGGAGGGTTCAGGTGCAGAAAGACTATGCAGAGAAGTCCAACTCTCCTTTTCCTTTCAGTGAAGCATTGTAGAGTTGAATGGCCCTGGGTACAAATGACTTCCTAAGTCTGTCTGTTGTGCATGTCAGGGAGCGTAGTCTCCAGCTTATCAAGCTCTTCTGCTGTATGATAGTGCTGTGGAGTGGATGACAGTCATTGTCCAGGATGTTGTGTAGCTTTTTCAGTGTCCTTTTGTCTGATACTGAAGTGGTGCACTCCAGTTCAGCTCTCACAACAGAGCCAGATTTCCTTACCAGCCTGTCTAGTCGCCCAGCATCCCTCTTCTTAGTGCTTCCTCCCCAGCATGTCACAGCATAGAAGAGGACACTGGCAACAACAGACTGGTAAAATATCCAGAGGAGCTTGCTGCAGACGTTGAAGGACCGCAGCCTCCTCAGGAAGTACAGCCTGCTCTGCCCCTTCTTGTAGAGTGCTTCTGTGTTGACTGACCAGTCCAGTTTATCGTCCAGGTGTATTCCCAGGTACTTGTATGTTTTCACCACCTCCACATTAACCCCCTCTATGGTGACTGGCACCAGGGTGGGCTTGGACCTCCTGACGTCCACCACCATCTCCTTGGTCTTGGCAGTGTTGAGTTGTAGGTGGTTGAGTTTGCACCATTGCACAAAGTCCTCCACCAGGCTCCTGTACTCCTCCTCCTGCCCATTCCTGATACAAGCCACAATTGCAGTATCGTCTGAAAACTTCTGCATGTGGCATGACTCCGAGTTGTAGCAGAAGTCAGATGTGTACAGGGTGAACAGGACTGGAGAGAGCACTGTTCCCTGTGGAGCTCCGGTGCTACTGATGACCGTATCAGAGAGGCAGTCCTTCAGTCTGACGAACTGTGGCCGCTCTGTCAGGTAGTCTTCAATCCAGGATACCAGGTGGGCATCCACACCCATGCTAGTTTGCTGGCAAGGCCACAGAAGTGTCCGAGCAACAGAGACAAGCCAAGAACAGCAGTAGACCTGACCCCCACCTGTAACTCATAAATTAGTGCTTCAGTCTCAAGTCTATGTACAAGGGTAAGATCTATTAGTATGCATTCAGCTTTATGGATGTGACTGAACAAAAGAGAATCGCAGAATAAGTAGTTAACTAAAAGCAGATATAGTGCATTTTTAGAAGAATTGTGATTATTTACTTTGAAATGTATGCCAGATTGTTTGCCTCTATCTATGTAAATTTCAAGCCAAATGTCAACCGATATTAATTTCTCCAAAAAGAAATCTCTCTGAAGAGATGGTGTAGTAAGGTGTTGAATGACAAGCAGTGAAGCTGAAAACTTTTCTTGGCTCAGTGGTGTCTGTGAATGCAAAATGATGGTGCCATTGACTATGCTTTGTCTGGGAGTAATGGTATTGATTTTTTTTTGTAGCACCAGCTAACCACTTCTAGCATACGACCCTATTCAGCCTTGAGTTGTTCATCTGTGGCTTGAAGATGTGTCAGATCTTCCACTAATATAACACTCATCATCAGGCATTTCTGTCTTCTGTGTCTTGCAAAAACATCACAGAATATACTCAGATATTACTAATACTAAAAGCTATCGGGTAAAGTGGGGAGGTAGGAGACAATGCAGAAATTTGAAATTGTATGGGATTCTCCTAGAAATAGTTAGGAGGCACTAATCATACAGCGGAATTCTTTACACCACTGGGATCATTAGAATCTCCTTTATATTTCAATTAGCAGGAGTCTGTGAATTTGTCAAGGTAGAGGGAAGGGCAGGTGCTGATAGTTCCTGAAACTCTCTCAGTGTGTTAATAGCTAGGGTCTGCCTCTCACACACTAGAGATGTCAATCAGCAACAAGGACCAAGATGCATACATACATATTCCAGTTCTTTTGTTCATGTACACATACACACTCTACACACACACACACACACACACACACACATTGATAGATAAATCTATAAATAAGTAGATTCTATAGTAGTTTCGCATTGTAGTTTTGGTCTGTCCCCTTCAGGTATTGATGGTGTTTTGCAAGTCAAGAACTTGGATTCTTGGTATGTATGCCATACCTGAGTGAGAAGATCATGAGATATTTATCCAGTATGAATAGGTGTTACACTGATACAGAGTTGTAGCCAACTGAATATAATCTTTATGTAAATTCAAAGCAAATTTTATAGCAAAAGTTATAGCAACTATCAATTAAAACCATTGGAAAAGCCAGGTTGTATAGTTTTGTAAGGCAAAAAAATATATTGCGGGGCAAAAGAATCTCAGGCCTTGTCCCTGAAAAGCATGTTCTTGAATAGAATAGAAGCATATATTAGTGGTAAATATTGCAAGAAAATAATCTGACTCCATAAATTAATAGTTGACCTCGAGTATTACCAAATATAGCACAAGAGTGACATGGCATATGAGAAGAGATATGAACTATGATTAGTTCAAGACCAAACATGACAGTCTTACATTTAGTCAGTACATTTATCCAGAAAACACGACCCAACTCTCTTTGTTCGCTGTGATGGTCCTTAATGATGATGAAGGTAGCTCAAGTCTGACATGGGATGTGGATTTCAGTTAATTTTGCCTTACAGTTTCATGTGTTTAATATCTTGGTGACAAGAAGAATGTACAGTATTTGCATTCAAACACACTTTGCATTTGTCAATAGGGTTGATAGTATTATGTTTATTTAAAGTCAAAGCCATTTTTTTGTGAACTACTCCTCACTGTATCTATCTAGTAACATGTGATGTGGCTTTTGATATCTGCAGAGAAAAAATTGTGAGTAATTTTCAGAGAAAATTAGTCTTCTGGGAAGGCCTCTTGGGACATGAAGGAACAGAGGGCCAGAGGTTAGAGCCTCAAAACCACCCCCTTTTGCACATCCCTAAAAAACATGATAGTAGTCCGCATGCATCCCTACTGCAGGAGGTTTAGTGACTGGCCTTTGGTGCTGAGGCTGCGTTTGACTGAGAAGAGTAAGACTCAGAGCACCTGTCTAAAGTGCACTTTTCTTTACTGAAATATTTATGACCTGCACTCTGGAAAGGGGACCTGAGTTTGGAGAGTTTGACCAGGAAGTGATCTCCTCATTTTGGATTGAGATGTTTGGATTTTAAATACATGTAAACACATTGATTTCAGTTGATATGGCACATACAAACTAGCCAGGTTAGTGGTAGTACCTAGTACCTCTGCTCATGGGTTGAAGTCAACAGTATTAGCCAGGGTACACCAAAAAGTCTTTGGTTTCCTCCACTAAATTTCCTAACATCTAATCAGCAAACAGAAATTTAAGAGACTACCCGCCAAGTGCCT
Organism: Limnothrissa miodon; assembly: GCA_017657215.1. NCBI lineage: Eukaryota > Metazoa > Chordata > Actinopteri > Clupeiformes > Clupeidae > Limnothrissa > Limnothrissa miodon. The sequence goes on along the minus strand of JAGFZM010000115.1, from coordinate 611,083 downwards.
ACCTACCACAAGGTAATTGTATGCCTCTCAGGACTGTTTAAGGCTCTGCACTGAGTGAAGCCGAGTGAAAGAGTCAGGTCCACTAGGGTACTTACAAACAACAAACAAAACAAAATATGACTTAACTAAAAACACATGTACGCCTCACATCCACAATTCGGGAATGGAATGGCCTGGACACACTTTTAACTTTACGAGTATTTCATTTGACAAACTGCTGACCGAGACATGCTCACTGAATCTCAAACATCGGCAAAGAGAGCTTTCATCTTGTATTGAGTCTTTAGGACTATACTGTCTCCCATAATATCAAAAGATTTTCAAATAGGCAGTGACTTTTGTATTTTCACATTTGGGTTGAAAAGCCTGATTTCATATTTGTCTATTTTGATTAGCTATATATAGTCTGCAGAATTACTATCAAGCAAGTGTGTGCTCCTTTTCTTAATCACTCTTTGACTTTTAATATTCAATGTTGCTTCATTCAGACAGGGGTTAATTACTAGTGAAAAACTACTACAGCACACTAAGTATGTGAGGGCTTGATGTATATTTTTCTCCCCTGTTTCACTCAGATCGTCATCCATTATATGTAAGCATTTGTTAACCTCTTTTTGCACCCCACATAGCCTACTTAATATTCTATCAAAATTCATAACCAAACCACATTACAGTTACAGTTTTTGGGGAGGAAAGTGGGGTGTGTTAATTAGAAAAAATGGATGCAATATTTATGTATTCACAATATTCACAGTCACTTACAGGACTCATCTCCACAGAGTAGTGTGAATAAAATGAGACTCTAATGAAAATGTCCCGCCACTGGAACACATTCTGATCTATCTAAACAGATAAATCGGTTGTTTATGTAGACTAAGTGGTGACTGCATATTCTTAAAAAAATCGTTCCCTGTTCTCAATAAATCTAATCTCAGCCTCACTTTAGGATGGAAAGTCCAGGCAGCTGTCCACATTTAGGCTTATGATCTTCTGAGTCTCTGATGAATAATGGATAGCCAGTAGAAGGCTCAGGCAGTCTTTCAGGCCAGTCCTTCCACTAGAGTAAAACATTAGGCAATGGCTGGTGCTAACCTGAAAAAGATATTCAGCAGTTCTAAAGTTCACTCCTTTTGGTAGTCATGCTTCTGGTTCATATATAGTAAGGGTGTGTAGTTAGGAGACCATATGTTCATCTACATGCATGAGACCTCATTGGAATGGTTAGCATGTTGAGAAAATGAGTGTTTTATGGTAAAAATGCAATTTGGCCTTTTTGAGTGACAGTATTCATTTAGATCTGTGTCAACCTCTACTTCTTCAACTGCATTTCACTGTGGGAAATGGTGATAGAAGTCATAGTAAATTGAGAAGTCTGGGCCAGTGCATTTATTTTAGGCAGGCAACATGGCCACACAGCCCTGCAAATTTGTCAGTTTGAAGTGTCAGAGCAGCGTGACCTAGTTAGACTTATGCAATGATACATGATTTTTTCATGATTTAACTATTGCCATACGCTAGTTTGTGTGTGTGTGTGTGTGTGTGTGTGAGAGAGAGAGAGAGAGAGAGAAGAATAGTGGGGTTTATGATATGTGATGAGTTTGCTATTCTACAGACTGACTCAAACTTTTTGATAGATGATTATGTTTGAAAATACAAAATCATTCTCATAGCAAAATGTATCTACTGTAAGCTTTGCTTAGGCAGCGAGGCATTCATAAAAGGCGTTCATTTATTTATTTATTTATTTATTTTTACATCTCTGGCTTGTGTAATGACCAAGATACAATGTACACATACTGTAAATCTGAACTGGGTATGCAATTAATTTGTCCCAGTCCTACCAGATTCCATTCCAGCATGATTGATGGACTGTATATTTCGGTAATGTGGTATATCAGCAACACACACACACATACACCATCTCATCATAGTCCATGCATTCCAGACTTTGGAGATTGTGTTGGCGTGTAATTACACAGAGAACTAGGATTTGTGTCTTAAAATTGAACCCTACACCTTGTGATTCTCCTTTAAGTTTGCCCTCTGGTAAAGTTAATGCACAGAACCATGACTAATTTCCTTTGGTAATGTCTCTGCAAATGTGCAGTGCATAGAAGGGCACACAAGGCCTGCTATAAAGGGTTAGGAATAGGTGCTGCTCACTGCCTACTGTGTGTCCCTCCTTGATAAGACAGACCCAGCCTAAGCTGAAAACACAGGGGGATTTTGCACTCAGTCTCAACCCATCATGCCAGCAGTCTCAGCTTGGAACTCTATAATTCCAATAAAAAGCCACCTCACCAGTTTCACACAAATTAGCACAATAAGCAGCAAATTAAGCGTGTATGCCACTATTAGATTGGCTTTTTATGGGAGAGTAGGGAGACTGTCTGAGTTCGATTTCGTTCTGCTGCAATTATGGGGGAAAATGTTGGCACTACTGAGATGTCTTGTATTTTCTTTACAACAGAAAAGATTTCCTTAATGTAGACAACACTCCTTTAGGCAAGACAGCCAATCTTGCTTATTTTGAAAAGGCATTCATTTTAAGTGCCATCACATTGCATTCCATCCATGTCCACGTGATGAATAATTTTAATTAACCTTGAATTGCCACTATACAATATAAAAACAACTTTCTCAGGTGCATACCATCACATTTCAGCTGTCTGCTTATTACAAATGGGTGGAGATACCCACCTCTAGTCACCTTTTCATATGGATGATAACAGAAGTTATGTTTTGCTCGTGTGACTGTGCAAGAGCATTTAAATAGCAGCTGGGGTCCCATCTGGTCTGTGAGGCCATAGCACACTGGGTGTCTGCCAGAAATACTGTGAAATTCAGACGGTTGCGCCGAGGACAGACCTTTTAAAAAAAATCATAAATGTCTACCATAACATATTTGCTACTGTTGGCTTATTTTGTGACACATTGCAGTCAAATGTCAATTCAGACGCTCTGTAAACAGCTGTTGTTATATAGCCCTGTGACACTTTTGCTTATGTAAATTCGGGCCTCCCTCAAAACTCTCTGCTAAACCCTCAGAATTTGTAGTTTATTTGTTGTTGTCCTTCACATTATTTATCTGACAAATTCTTGCATTAGTCAAGCTGGCGAATATTAGTCTAGGCAAGATAGCAAGTCTTATTTCAGATGGATGATTGCTCGTGCATGCACACGCTCACAGATTAGTTGATTAATTATGACTGTTCTGGAATAGCATGGAAAATGGCAACAGTACTGTGGCAATGCGACATAGGAAGATATTGCATGAATAAGAACCGGCAGCCCTGCTGAAACATGAAAGGAATCACTTCACTACAAGTTTACTTCCATTTTATGTAGATGCAGGAAAATATCTCTAATAGATTGTTCTGGGCCTCAGCTTGTGGATAGCACTCAGCATATTCCATTTCTCTTTGAGTCATCCTGGAGATTTTTTTCCCCAAAGCTAGTACAACCTGAAAAATACTTCAGCCAGTTAACCAGTGTGTATTACTTCCTCAAATAATGGTGTCTGTCGCAGTACCCAATGTGAGGGTTCAAAACCCTTTGCACAATCTTTTCTTTCTCTTCCTGGCTAAGGGTGTCTGATTTAGTATACTTGGAAAACCTCAGGGTAAGGTACAATCAAGTATCCCAACATTTTAGAGCACACCTGTGTACTATTTCGCCAAGTATGCTCTTGCTCCTAACAAATGTGGTCGACATCTGTGTTTCAGCGAGTAAAATGTTGGTGAAAGACAGGACGTCAGGTTAAGAGGTTCAGATGGCGCCGCAGCTGCACACATTCCTGTTGACGAAATTAGGCCCACTTCCCAAGGAGATCAGAGGGACTTCTTCGCTTCAACAGAAGTCATTCCACGTCCTACACTTCAGTTCAAATGTTAACTGCTGTGTCTTGGCCAAGTCGCGATCTGCTCTGCCAGTCTGGCCCGTTAATCCCCTTCCAGGCCAATGGGCCTAATTAAGGCAGGAAAGTGCCCAGCTCCTGCCACATTAGCCCATTCAGTCAGAGAGAGAAAGTCCGTCAATGCAGGGGCACACTGCAAAAATGCTCAACGCTGTGAGAGGTTGAGAACTCAAGCCAGGCTACTAAAAAAAAAAAAAAACTTAGCACACTTGGTCTCTGGCAGTTCTTTGGCTTTTGTTGAGATTTTGCCACATTAGCAGGACGACCTGCTTCAGAGAGGAAAAAGACAACATTATGAGTTTGGTGGGGGGATATTCCTCAATACCCCTGTTCATTAGTATTCTCTCACTTCCTCTGTCACTTGGATTTAAGTTTGTCTGTGATCTCAGCAAACAGACTGAAGACTGAGCCAGTTAGCCAAACGCCTAGCCTGGTGTTCCAAACTCTCTCCTAATAATACTGATTAGATCTGATTCCACCGGGGACTGGAAATCAGAGAAGGCATTTAATGTCAAAAACATGGCTAAACATTCTGCCAACCACAGGTGTCGGAAAGCATATTCCCAATCATGAAATGTTGAGGAAGCATTATATGAAAGAGAGAACTATGAGAATGGTTTGAGCTGCTTAAGGATGGTGGGCTTTTTTTAGTTTCTTTTGATGCTTAACTGAATGCCAGTATTTCATAAATGAAGGCCTTGGATTTTTTTGTCTTTTTGTTGCCTACAGAAAGAAGAACCTTTGGGACTTTTTAACTCTCATCAACTATGAGCAGTAGAAAATAAAAAAAAGCATGAGAGGATTCAAGTTAATTTTAAAAGGTATCTTGCAATGAAATGCTGTTATGATTGCTGAGAGATCTGCATTAGTTTACAGACATGAATAGACAAAGCCATATTTAGAAGTCTATATTATTTTAACTCGCACACCTACCCACAGTGGCCCCTAAGGAGGGAGTGTAACCCACTCATGAGTTTGAGTGTGATCTCTTTTGTTTGTTTTTAATTTTAGATCAGGCAACACTTCAAATGACTTTGCTAAAAAGGATTGTCACAGTTGTAGAACTCATGGTTGTTTCATGTCATGTTTTCTCACTGTCCTGACATTCTGGTGATGTTGATATTCTTTTTAACTTTGAGCATTCAGTTTGTGCTTCTTGACTAATTAATGATTTAAAATGATTGTGGATTGTTTGAAGCCAATTATACAAATTGGGATTGTCACCGTGGGCCCACCAAAGGAATGAGATTGATGCTACAAAGCGTATTCAACCATCGTATGAATAAAACATTGTGGCATGAAGCAGAGTTGCCATCTAGATAGTGGCGTTTTACATGAGGTTGCATTAAGTGACATGATTGTATTATAATATTGTGCTTTGCATTGGCAAATTATTCATGACCTTGTTTGAGACAACTGTCCTTCCATATGTTTTCGCACAACATAATGTCACAAAATTGCATGTGTTCTTGCATGTTTTGGTAATACACCAAATATAAATATACAAGTATCTTTTCATATTGCATAATAGCTGAGTGTTTTTTATATTTAGTTCTGGCTGTTCCAGTGTATTTGCATTATATTTTATTTGCAAGGCAATTGTCAAATATTTGTAAATAGGCCTAATTAATCTTGGGTCAATATTATTCTGAACATAACTAACAAGGATATGTTCTTGTTTGCCATGTAAACAATGAAAATATTGCTTAAGTCATTCAGGCAAAGGTTTTATAAATATATACACTCTTATCATGATGAAGATTATGTTTTGCTTGAATTTTAATTGTTTCCGTGAATACAAGAATCTGTGGATGTAGCTCAACTGTTTTGTCTCCCTAGTATTACTATTGGTACAGTAGATGCTCCTTCAACACTCCATTAGAATAATGAACTATTCCTTAAGAACTATTGAGCAGTTGTGTTTGCATTAGTTTTGGTCACACACAGTATTGATAGATTTATCCTCCTCTGTGAACAATTGATGGACATTTCCTATTATTTTTGTCTCTGCAGTTCCTTCAGTACTTGTGCATGCTAATTAGGCCGTACTGAAATGCCCTGATACACTTTTAAATTGTTAAGAGTTTGGCAGCAGATCTCTGTAAAGCCAATGAAAATGCCCCCAGTAGATCCAGATGAGCTTCTCAGCAATCATAAAAGATAAATGGCATAAAATGTTCCCCAAAACAGGCTAAGAATGAAGCGGTTATGCTAATATGGATATACTTTTAGTTACTTTGTAGACTAAACTTTTTTGTATTCATATTCATATTGCCTTGTTTTGCCATAATGGCTGGAAGGTTCTGCCTAGCGTGATCGATGGCCGGCAGGCATCAGTCCTCTGTATCCTAAAGGCATGTTGTGCCAGTAGAACCTCTGAACAGGGATGCTGCTGATGACAGGTGCTTGGCACTTTTGCAGTCAATTGCTCAATGCAGTCAGACTCGCCACAATGCTGTTTTTAGCAGCGTGTCAATCACCTCCTCCCGCTGCCATAAAACGCTTTGGAGAGCTTGTTGAACTTAATTTAAGTGTGCATGTGTCATGTCTGCCTGATAATGGCGTAAATTCAACCAGTTCCCGTTTTTTAATGAACTCTCAATCTTGCTCCTCTCTCTCTCTCTCTCTCTCTCTCTCTCTCTCTCTCTCTCTCTCTCTCTCACGCTATCTGTTTAGCTATCTAGCTATCTCTCTCTCTCATTCCCTTTGCAGTGCTGTCAAGTTCACTTGGCATGGAGTCCCATGTTTATCTGATCATGCAATGCACTCTCCTAATCTCCAATTAAAATTAACTCTTCTTCAACCTCCGTTTCACATAGCTCTGCACTGATAACGCACCACATCACTCACTTCATCTTCTCTTTTAAAAGAAAAGGACAAAAAGTTCACTTTCCTTTTTGGTGCTGGGTTAATCTGTCTCAGAGTCACAACGCAGAAGTCTTTTGACAAGTGTCCTTGGTCTGCTAACTTTTCTCATCCTCCTTCCTGTTTGTTGACAGAGACCTGTGATGGATCGCTGGTGTCTCACCTCCCCCCATCTGCCTTCAGAAGCTCATCTCAGCTGTCCAGCAGTCACGGCCCAGGCTTTGCCAAACTCAACAGGAGAGACGGTCAGTTTACACAGGGGTTACTCCATGCTTTTTGATCATTGCTGGATCAATGTAACCTCAGTTGCATCACGATGACAGCAGCTTCAGACCTGCGAATAATGTTACAATTTAGAATTAGCTTTGTGGTGGGGGGAGGAGGGTTATTAAGTGGGCATGAAAGAGCCGGTCTGTCACAGAATTACTTTCCCCCCCAATTTCTCTCATTAGTAGGGAACAAAGGAATAAATTATTGTGGCTTGAACCCCTCTAACATTCAGATAAGAAATGGAGGGGTTGTCAGTAGGTGAAGCTGGTATCATGGGTGATTTACACATTTGACCTTCAACGATGACAGCAGAGGCCCTCAGAAGAAGGAGGTTTCATTCGGATGCAGAAGTATGATCCATGCAACAAGCACGCAGCTGCAGAAAGCACATCAGGCATTCGTCCTGCATTATCAGATCCCACACTGAATGTGAACATGGACGCCTAGCATGGTCTTATGGAAATATCCTCGGAGGCTCCTAGGGCTTCATGTTGTGTATTCGGCGTGTGGTTTTGACACCGTGTCATCAACACATCATCCAAGAAAAGAGGAAAGAGATGTCTGCACTGTTGCTATGATTGCCCGTCATGTCATCGAGAGTGCATCAGCGCCATCAGTGAGGCTGTCACTTCTCTTCATTATGCAGTTTTAATTACAGATTTGATTCAGTCACACATTCGGTGGCTGTTGTTAATAGGTATGTCTTCAATGAATTGCCGCTCAAGACAAAAAGTCTGAAAATCAGAGCTACTCCGTAGCAGTCAGTTATAGAGTTGTTAATGTTACTGGGTACACAGAGCTGAATTATTATATTTACAGTCATTGTGTTGGCAGTGGCTTTGACTCTTCTGACTTTTCTGTGTCCCCTGTGTCCTGTTGCATCCCCTCACTGCCTTTGCAAACCATCATAAAATTCAGGCAGCATGTCTGGTTAAAGCAAGGGTGATGCTGAGTTTAGGATCAGGTGAATGCTCTGCATGTCATAAATGATAGTAGATCAAGCCTCAGGGATTTGATTAAAGTTGACTGGCAGGAATATAAATAACGTTAGGTTGTGAACTGCAAGACAGTGAGCTTATTAGTCTACAATTTGACTGTGTCTACAGCTGACGGAGCTGGCCTGGATGTAAGATATTTGCCATATCCCGCACTGTGTTGAATGCGTGATACAGCCATACACTAGGTTGGGATTGAAACCCACAATGCCTTGAGCATAGACTGGTGGATGACAGAACTATAAGCTAAAGACCCATGGCTGCTGGCTGGAGACAGTTGCTAGCACTTCTCCCAAGAGGTGAAGGAGTTTATTCAAGGTAGGTGGCCCTACCTGTTGCCACTGCCACATTTTACATAAATTGAAACATAGATTGAAAGTTCTTGCCTTCAGAGACTTACAATCACTGCCATTGCCTGCCTCAATCAAGTGAAAATGACAGATGTTGAAAATAACGGATGTTGAGGTACGATCTACAACATTCGATCTACATACACTTGAAAAACACGAGTGAACTAAAATATATCAAGTCAAAGGCAGGAGGAAACAATGTTGCCAATAAACACCTTTCATCTTGCACACAGTGTGTAAAAGGGTACATCTAGCAAACAAAACAAATAAACCAATGAGTTTGCCTAATCCTGTTGCGATGTGAAAACCCCTGCTAACTGGCTCGGAGATCCCTGCTAGCTAATCATGTGTTTTGATAGACAACCAGAGAAAGGCGAGTGGCAGATTGAGTTTATCTGGACCTCACACAGGCAGAAAAGCCTAGTCTTGGCATGGGCACTGTGAGACATAGGGCCATTGTTTGTCTCCCTTTATATCATGCTACTAAACGGCCTGGACCGGTCGGAAAGCTGGCTGGCTTGCTGTCTGGCTGTTTGGCTTGCTTGTCATCGCAGCACAGTACGGTGCTGTCAACACCTCATTTACATCCCTGACTATACTGATTGGGCCTCCCTGCAGACTCGTGGAGGCTTGTGGAACCTTTGTAAAGCACCTGGCATACACAAGCATTTTAGAGAAAGAGGCCTTTCTCAACCTAAATTATCAAGAATATTTTTAGAAGAATATAGGAAATCAGACATTTTTGGTATTTTTTTTTAATATTCTTGATATTTTGTATAGAAAATATAGATGAAAACGGTATTTACCAACACGGGGGTTGGCTGTCTCTCAGGGGTCTTTAGAGTGTCTTAGCACCAGCAATGAAAGGCGCTCCTGCCCTCACCGCCGGCTCTTGAAACTCATATAACTGGGATTTTCAAAGTCTTACACAGTTGGTCTAACCTTTGATGACAAGGCTCAGAAAAAGCTTCCACATCATCTGCCACGAGTAAAGCCTTTGAGCTTTATCTCAGAAGCAACTATGTTAAAGAGATTAGCAAATGTATTTCACACCAATAGCTCAGGCATAAGAAGACTCTCAGAAAAGCCTTTGTAATTTAAGTTTCCAGGTCTATCTGTCTGTTCTGATACAGGTTCCTACTACAGGACAGAGAGTGAGAGTCTCCTTACTACCCTAACCAATCTGCACTCTAATTGTGGGAAGATGCACCTTGTTTGAAAAAGCAGCATTAGTGCCTACCATCTGCAGAGACAGAAAACCGCACAGAGGGCTACTAAAGTGATTTTTAAAAAGGATTTCAGTGCTGTAGGCTTTTGTTGACTTGAAAAGTTATTGACTATTTCTAGTGTATGGTGTAGTGTCTGTGTGCTTGTGCATTTTAATTACTGAAAGCTGTTTGTCTGCTGCAGAGATTACATTAAACAAAGAAAAAAAATAGAAATGTGCTTTTAGGGGCCCAAATAGAAAGGGCTTCATAGCTGTTAGAAAAAATGCATTTTACAGTACTTACCTTTCTTCTGAGAAAAAGGATTTTGTAACAAGTAAAAAAGACCCTTCCCAGATTTACAGGGTACAAAGAAATCATTATCAAGGTTCTTTGGTCCTATTAAAAAAGTGAGATCAAACCCCTGTAGGAGGACAAAACTCAACTTGGAGTCCATTTGCACAGAAGGGGAGCAACAAAAATAAGTGACTGGCCATCTGTACAGAGTGTACCTCTTAAGAAATTATATAATACATCATACTTCTTCTGTATAATAGTACAGTTAGCTTGTTAGCTACTGATGTGTGATTTCCACTGCATAGTAGGCAGACAAATTCCACCATTATCATTTAAATTTAAGGTTATTTCGAGTCACACATTTAAAGCAGTGTGGACATTTTAAATCTGCAATGTTTTTTTGTATTCTAGCAAAAAGGACTCTCAGGGTTTTTGCAAACTTTGATCATACTAACATACAGTAGTTGTTTAATAATATGTATATTATGATCAATCCACATTCATGCATTGTGCTTTACTGTTTTGCTATTATGTGTCATAATTTAGTGTATGGAATCCAGAAAAATATGTGATTGGGTTTGCAGTCTAATGTAAGACCATGCTGCTGTTTGCCATGCTGTATGATACTAAAACAATGGGATTAAAGGCCAGCAATGCTTGCATTCCACTCAGGATAAATGTGTGGTGCTCTCCTGGGAGTTTGCTGCATATTGATACCACTGCAACATCTGTGGCTCATATCAAAAATGTTCATCTTTAGAGCTTCAGTCTGGGACCAAACACAGAGCAAATTACTTAGCAGTTGGCCAAAGCTTTCATTCTCATGTGAATACATATGCTTGATTTGCAGAATTAAAAAAGGTTGATTTTCCTGTGCTATTAGTGTTGTTCCACATAAGTTTAGGCCAGGACAAGTTCACTCTAGACTTGAATTGTGAATGCCACAGCAAATTCTCAGAAAAAAGCACTATCAACTCATCATTCTTCCAAATATATGCATAATTCAGGAAAATAAGAAGATGCCTTGTCAGGCAGACTAATGTAATATTTAAAGATCCTACCTCATGCAAAAAAGTTGGGTCTGGCTGTCTGTGTCTGGCCTCACAACAATAATCAAGGTTAGTAACTATGCAGTAACTAGAAGGATTTTTACAAAGCATTGCTGTTTATTTTTTTCATTTGAAGAAATCAATGTTACCTTAATCAATGATGCCTTACTGCCACACTACTATTATATTATTGAGAATATAGGACAAGCAGTGGACGAAGCTTGGCCCTGAATGTAATTTTACTTGATGGAAAGAAAATTTTGAGGCAATATATTCTCCTCATTGAATATTTAATGTGCCCTCTTGGCCCTTCATCAACATCCTGAACAGGTCAAGTGAATTCCACAATATTTGTAGTGAACTCTAAAAATATATGTTGTATTTAATATTCTTGTGATGCAGTACTTAGAAGAAAAACATGTTGCTTATCTTTTTGTCATTGTTGAAAGCAGTAACATTCATTAACATACAAATACAGTGGCAAACATTATTTTCTCTTTTTTTCTAGCAGAAGTCACTGCATTTCTTCATCATTTGAACTTAACAGCTATATTGAAATGGCTGTAGTAATTACCCCCGAAACAGGAGGTTATAAATCAGATAGTAGTTTAATCATCTTAAATGTGCAAAGTTAAAGTGAAAGCTTAAGGTGAATTCAAACCACAGTGAAATTCCTTTCACAAATTATTACTTGCAATGGAAGTAGGAAGATTATCTCCCATTGATCGCCTGTTTATTGTACCCCATAAAGGTGTGAACATTCAATTTATCTCTTAATGTGCAGGCTCAGCCATGCGCTGTGACTGTGCAGTAATGTGTGATGTCGGCTTAATTATCATCTAACTGCCCTGTTTTTCCATGAGCACAATCATGTACAGTACTCGGCCTTTAGCCTATTTACAACATGTTGGTTTCAATGGAGGAGACTTATTGCCACAGTGTGCTCTCAATCCCGTTTGCTAGCAGGTGGAAAAAGCGTACATTATTGATGAGCAAATGCCTAGTTCATTAGACTGGCATCTGGTCTGTGCAGGTATACTGTTCACCTTGCCAAGCCCATGTCCAAACGGTTTTGTCCTGCTGTCTTGGACTGGTTTGTGTGGTATTTTCCTTTCCACACAAAATCACACTTTTAACATGTGATTTAGGATTTTTTTGTCATTTTGCTGGGCTGTATTTGTTTATGTGTTCAGTGTATTGATTTATTTAACATGGCATTAAGTCTAAACACACTATGCAATTTGTTAGGCCATACAGTACATACATGTAATTTAAAAGCCATGTGAACCCTCCTTCTTAAAAAATAGCTTGCTAAACATTACAAAGAATATTCATTAACCCTGTCGCCGTCAAGTCAAAGAATGAAAAAGTATTAAGATCTGAGTAATAAAGAGCCTTTTTCATAATAATGACATGTCCAACTGACATTCAAAGAAAAGATTAAAAAAATAAAGCCATGCTGGCGCTCAAATGCAGCTCAGGTCCGGGTCTAGTTCAGAGGAAGGGCACACAGCCTTTTTATATTCTTTTTAAAGCTATGTGGGCAGAGAGTCTGCCTTAGACCATTTTTCCTTTTGAACCATTTCAAGAAGTGCATCTTCAGAATATTCTCTCTTCCAGCATAACAGTAAGGCAGGCTACTTATGCCAGGAGCAGTTCTTCAGCACTTCTCAACAATAGATATGGGATTATATATTCCCTGATTTCAAAACCAATTATTCTCACTGCTAGTTTTTATTTTTCTTTTTTTTTTAAAAGAAAACTGAACTTCAAGGACAAAATTTAACGGACAGGTATTTTTGCATTTACTGTGTGGTTGGGCTTTTTTCCTTGTGGCAAGATCTCTACAAGGATCAAGTATTTAAACACCATGTGCAGCCCTACAAATAAATAAGTGAATGGGTAGGTTTCCTGAGCAACGAGTTAATGCATGTGTGTCTTTTAGGATGTTAACTATCAGTACTGTAGCTAGACATACAGATACATTTTAATACATTTAATTTCAAACATTTACATTTACTTCATCATTCATTCACATATCATATTCATTAATAAGCTATGTTTGCTAGAGGGTGCAGGTTATAAAAATATCAAAGTTTTATGAAACACCATCAATATTTTCCACCCATTCTTCTAGTGCCAAAGGTTACACAGTGTTTGTGATCTTAGGTACGTCAAGTCAGTTTGTATGCACATTACAAAGAAACTGCTTTGGAGTAAACAGCTGGATTCTTGCCAGACTTTTTTGTTTCATATCTCCATGCAGACCAAATACATTTTGAAAAAAAATCCTCCGGTCCATCTAAGTGTGAAAACACCCTGAGGTTGTTAATAGACTGAAGTCTGGCCTGAATATCTAATTTGGTGACACTGACATCCCTGACAAAGCAGCTAAGTTTCAACACTGTTGGCATATTATGACTGACCTATGACTGAACCTCTTTGCTCTCCTTTTACCAGGAGGAGTGTTTGCATCTGTTTTATCCAAGGGACACTTCTCTCATTTGACATGACAGGAAACATATTGTCGGCTAGATGAAGGTAGCATACTGTACACTTCAGTGAGAATACATTTTCATTACAAACATTAATATGGCATTTTCTGGGACACCTTGACACATCTAGGTGTAATAGGCAAAAAAGGAAGCTTTTTTCTCAAGAATATGTCCTGTAATCTCTCAAGGTTGACCCGTGTATGAAGTGTTTTTTATGGTGTTTACCTGGGTTCAAAGTTGCTGTTTGTTTCCTGGCAGTAATGAGGAAAGGTCAATGTGTTTGTTGTCTCGCACCACAGTGTCAATGGCAGTGTCTAACTAAAGTGGTCGTTAAGCCTAACCTCCTGTACACTCCAAAATGTCAAAACAGTGTTGTTACTCCACAACAAAATGCAAAATGCACACTCACATAGAATGTGTGTGATGGCGAGCAATGGCATTTTCCAGCTAAGCTATTTTGCCCCTGATCAACAAAGTATGTCATGCCTTTAGACTCAGCATATAACATTTCTAGTTTGGAAAAGCATTAACCACTTTTGCAAGACTGGTGCAGAACTGGTCACTCGAAACACTCCCTTTTCAAACTGAAAAATATGTTGGCTCAGTGTTTGATAGATTGCCTGTGACGAGGTGCAGATGGTAGGACACGCTGCCAGTCTTTGACCTCCCAGGCTGGTGTAGGTGTTTGGGGCTTTTCAGGGAGGGGAGACTAATGAGTCCAGATAACTGGCTGTTGTAAATTTGTGAGGAGGAAAACACATACACACATACACACATGCACACACACCTGGGACTTTGCCATACTGCCTAGCGATAGCACATGTGATTCAGCTAACAGCTAATCAAGGAGCTGGAGGGTTTCGCTGATGAGTTGAGTCAGGAGCATGTGCGCCAGGCTTGTGGCAGGAGGACTACGCAGTGAGAGCTTAGAGCTCCATTTGTGGAGAAAGAGACACTGGTGCCAGAAACACAAGATGTCACGAAAACTGCCTGCAGCGGGCTTCGCCACCCCAGAAGGGTTTTGGGTCAGTCTCATTAGCTTTTATTTTGACATTAAGCATAATAATGTATCCTAATCCATGTTGAGGGATGGGGATGTCCTCTAATAGCGTTGCTTTCGCCTGCTTCTCATACAGCGGCTTTTCCTTGCCATAAGATCAGCCACATTCAAAAGATGACATTGTGCAGTTCTTTCAGCTTCAAATTCATTCAGACATTAAACTGACTTGTGATACGGTCTGACAAGTCACATTACGGTGTGACTGCCCAGAGCACTTGGTATTGCACCAAGTAACATTACTAATTGGACAGGACCATGACCGCTTTTCTCATATTTCGTATTGTCTACTAGAATTGCATGCCGCCAAGAGCATATCTATCTTTTCTTTTTTTTGTGTTGCTTTAATGGTCTTTTAAATCAAGAAATGTGAAAAACATGATTATAAAAAGCAGACTATAATTTTTCAAGCAAACAATTGAACAGAACTCTCTCCCAGCAGTTTCATATTAGCAGGTGGATTTGTTTGTTGGGATGCCTGAAGTAGGTGATGGTCAGGAGGGTGAGGGTGTCTGCATGTAGTATGAGCCATTCGATAAGTTGATTCTGCAACAGACATCTGGCAACCCTGAGGGGGAAACTGAAGAAACAGAGAATCTGTAGAAGCAAGTTGCTTTCATCTTTGTGTTGTGGAAGAACACACATATATCTTTGTTTTGTGGAGGAACATGCACACACACAGACACACACACGAAAACATACACACACACACACACACACACACGTTCACATGCATGTGCATGAACACACTCGTACTTCCACCCAAGCACACGCACATGTACACGCACATGTGTATACACAGGCACACACACACACACACATACACACTTTCACCTACAACCCCCACACCGCCTGTTATCAAGGCCTGTGCAAAACACAGAGAGTTATTTATTTGTAACAATGAAAATTGAAGTGGAAAGGTGCAGCCCTCTCAAAATGCAGGCCTCCTGCACAGTCTACATGCACCCCAAACTCAGCCAAATGGGGTGAGAAGGTTCATATTTGAACAAGGACACGTTTATTTGAATTCACGATTTTCTTCTTGTATCTTAATAGTGTTGAAACCCCTCTGAGGATTTAATGGCAAATCGTTCTCCGCTGAAACTCCTCTGAGAATTTAAATGCTAACTATCACATATGCCTTCACTGGTATGCAATTTATGTAATACATTCCCTCCCTTGATATTTTTAAAAAGATAGAGCAGCCATCTTAGATGTGGGCCCCAATTTTGGACCCCAAATGCAGTGTTTGTAATTAAAAAGAAAATACTTATTCTTCTGTAGTTATAAGTTATACAGTAAGTGCCTTTAGGGAATAAATCCACATTCAAGATCAACAGTTACCAGTGTATGTACAGACTGAATCTATTTGTGAAAATACCACATAATAGAGTCATTTTTCTTTCTTCTTCTTTTCCCTCTTTGCTGAAATAAATGGAGTAGACACATTTATTAAACCTAGTGGGAATTCTTATAGCATAAAATTCATATAGCCTAAGACTAACAGACAAAACCCATACACTAACCCCCACCACTACAAAACACACACACACACACACACCTGGCATCAACAACATCGTGCAAAATATTGTCGTTTTTTCTAGTTTTTTCTGTTATATAGCCTTTTCCCTACTATATTTATCAGTCTAATACTGGTTTGGGAGCCCAGTTTTGTTGATGAAATTGTGATGACGATGTAATCATCTCATCACAAAAAGCCTTTGGCTGTATTTTCCTCCATGTTTGTCTGTCACAACTTGGACCTAACACTTATAGACTTCTGCCAGGTCCATCTGGCATTTGGGCACCAGAAGTGTAGATACGAAGGTGCTCAGCACTTTTTCTTACTCAACGATTTCCTGGTTCCCTGCCGTCTGCATTCCCCTTTCCTTTTCTCGCAAACACAAACACAATCCACATTCTGTCACATTCGTCAGGCCGCTCCCATTATTGCCGCTCGGCCTTACTCTAAAGATTCTCTCTCTTACATCCTTGCCCCCTCTCTCTTTTTCTTTCTCTCTCTGCCTCTCTCTCTCTCTCTCTCTCTCTCTCTCTCTTTTTCTTTCCGTCTCCCCCTCTCTCTCTATCTGTCTCTTTCTCTCTCTCTCTCTCTCTCTCTCTCTCTCTCTCTCTCTCTCTCTGCCCTCTGTCTCTCATGCACACAATCTTTCCTATTCCCATCCATTTTCTTTTTTCTCTGCCTAGGGCAAATCCATGGTAAATATGCACTTGATTATCTTCTCCTAGAAAATCCCCTCTAACTGATCTCTCTTAAATGTATTCTGCGTTTTTCCCTCTGTACAATCCAGCCTGTGCATTCTGATAAATATTTCAGAACCTGCATGTCCAAAGACATACTGACTGCCCATTCCTGTGTCTCAAACGCCAAAGTGGAGACATGTGCATTAGGGAATGCCATTGCAGTGTTAAACTAACAGTAAAGGAGGGGTTTACTTTTAGGGGCATTACAAGTTGATAAATTACATATAAAATTGTAAGCTGTTTGTCCAAGATTTAGCATTAGGGTACAAGCCAACCAATTGGTTATGTTAAATAGTATCTATTTGTAACTATAGACACTAATTTCCATCAAGTTAGTAATATTATTTCAGGATTAATTATTCATTTTAATAGCCTGCTAAACAATAGACTGTTACACCTTCACAGTGCACACAGTAAATAATTAATGACTAATGTTTGCTAACCTCAACTAGTTTGCCAGAAGAGAAAAAAATGCATTTAGCTCTCAGGCTAATTTGCAGGATATTCAGGTTTAATGTTTTTTATATAAAAGACGATTTTTAAAAATAGATCAGCCTCTGTATGTTTTGTTTTGTGTTAATATGATGATAATTGAAAAAAAAAATGTTTGTAAGTGAAATCTGCAAAGATGACTTTACTGAAACATATCTGTGCAATTTGTTCACAAAGATTTGCTTTTGCTAGAAGTGCACTATACAAAATGGGCTCTAAAGACATAATCAATACACTATTTCACGCATCTAATTCACTTAAGAAGTCACACGCTAGGCAATTAGACCAGTTCCAGACAGGTCCCGCAGTAGTCAGGCAGAAGGGCTTAGCATCAGCTAACCAATGACATTGTCAGAATAGAAATGGCAGATAGTTTCAGCACATCTCTTCATGTGTCCTGTTCAAAAACCTTTGTAAAACACTAAATGAATGCATAGGGCTCATTATGTCTAATATAAAGACCTCAACCCCTCCGACCACTTTCATCCACCTCCTCTAATTTAATTTCCTTCTTTAATGTCTCTGCACTCGTTTGAAAACAGAGTACATTCTTTACATGTTGTTGACACTATGAATGCTGGGGTCAGGGCTAATCTGTCTAAGTGTGAATATTCAAACTACAGATCGCAAAATCTGTCCTTTTACAGTTTGCCACTGAGACAAGCTTTTACTTTGACTTGTGGAAATGGCGTCAAATGGACAGGACTGAACAGCCTGTGGTCAACCATTTAGCCATCTTTCTGTGATTCTTAAATCCCAGTAATTGGACAGATGTAGGTGATGTAATTATGACATTTAAGATCCATTTTGAGCCACTGCAAGAATTCATGCGGGCGACACGCACTGAAAGCATTTATGTTCACTGCTGGCTATAATTTTAGCTTGGCTATTTGTGACAGCAATATACAAATTAGAATAGTGCCTCTCTAACAGGTATGGTTAAAATGGTCTAAAATGCCTAGGGGAAAATGGAGCAAAAAAGAAAACCTATTTCAAGGCAGCTAAGCACCATATTGGGTCTAATAGTTATATTAGCCTAATAGTCTAATAGTAATGTTCCATTGATCTCATAACCATATCACAACAATTTTGTCTCATTGGTGAAATATTCAGGGATTCAGTAGGTGTCCTGTCAGAATATCAGCTAACCCGCTTGTAAGAGGATGGAGAGGGGATGAAGAATATGACATACTGGCCCTTGTCTGTTCCACCTCAGCGCATAGCCTGCTGTTTCAGTGATTAGCACAACCTGCTGGTTGAAAAATTGCCTAAATTTACAAATACCGTCTCATATTCTAGCACATGATTGGTTCAATTGTGTGTCCCTGTAGGGAGGTTTTGTAGTCACACAATGGGCTTCTTTCACCAATACCTTATTGAGACGTTTCTTAATAACACTATTTGAAATGGTCTACATAACAGTGACATGAGCCTGTTATAAACTTGACATGATTCATAAACATTTATAAACATTAATGAATCTTAATTCTTATTTATGACTGTTCCGAAATGCAGACTTACAAAATCTGAACGAATTACAAAATCTGAATGTCATAAATGACCTTCTGTCAGATATCTTTTATAGAGTATGTTCCTTCTGGTGAATGTGACTGTGAATTTCCTAAACATATAATTTGATCAGTACATCATCTAACGTATATCAGCATTATTTTCTATTAACAGATCAGTCAGTAGCTTTTTTAGGTTTGACCTCTGTTTGCACAGTAAGCCTAGAGAGCAGCTATATCTTTTGATGAACGTAGATGCATTTAAATCACTAGGTTGAAAGATCAGTGCTCAGTGCTCAATTTCAAGCGTAGGGACTGACAATGCCACAATTGAAATATTGTGCTTTGTTGAGCCTTTTTAGTATTTGAAAAAGGTAAAAAAAAAAAGATCCTGAATAGCTTTAGAGCAGGTGTTTCACTTAAATTTATTTTGACTTCTTCACCTACTGTTCCCTGCTTTAGGTGCTGGGGGCTGGTCGCCAGTGGAATCCAGCAAATACCAGTGGCTGGAGATCAACCTTGGGGAGCGAACGGAAATCACGGCTATCGCCACGCAGGGTCGGTATGGCAGTTCAGACTGGGTCACCGGCTACCAGCTTATGTTCAGTGACACGGGACATAACTGGAGACAGTATCGACAGGAGGACAGCATCGGAGTGAGTTGGCAGAAATCCGAATATTATTTTAACCTGCGCCTGTACATTTGGGTTCACGCTGTCCCGCAGTTACATCAAGAGGACAGAGTTATCAGTGCACAATTGTTTGATTTTGTTTTTCTCAGCATGCTGCTCAAGGGACACAAACAACAGAGATTTATAAATAATAATAATAATAATAATAATAATAATAATAAAAGAAACAGAAATAAAGCTTTTCTGACCTTGGAAAATTTGAATGGGAAGCAAATGAACATTTGAACTTTCTGTAGATTTCCACAATTCAAGACAAAACGTTAGCACATCCTACATACTAACATGGGAGAGGCTCAGTCTCTCCATGATATTTGTTTTGAATTTGGCAAGCCTGTGGCATGGACAACATAACATGTGAGAGCCTTTGGAAGTGTCTGTCTGTAGCTGAATTTAATTGGCCCTGTCAATCACCAAGCACTTTTCTTGCTTCTAGTCTAAGCGACGCCAACAGGCACATGTTAGGAGGATGACTCATGAGCTCCTCATACTTTGTCATGTGGTACTGAAGCATTTAGACTGGTAGCAGTTTGGGGGTATGGATGTCTAGCCAGCCAGGGTTCTCTTTTTGAGGATTTGCACCTTGACTTGTGGCATATTTCAAAGGACACTTTAAAGCAAATGAGATGCCTGCCTCTCTGGCTTCCTCAGCAGGAAACACTGCAATTTGTTCGGCTTAATGCTCGGCTTCTCCAGATGGCTGATCCCTTCAAAGGCACTGAGGATGCTACTCAACCCTGAATTACACAACCACGAAGAAAGTCAGTTATAGGCTCCAAGTACAGTATATTCTAAATTAATGAATAAAACGTATTTTTTTTAACAAACACTATTTTACTCAGTTACCTTGTTGCAGCCTTTGCCAAAAGCCAGATGTAATGTCAGTGTGCATTTTTTTTGTGTAGAAGGGGGTACTATTGATTTCTGTTAAAAGGACTCAGTGATTGGCTATGCAGGACCCAGCACTGCACTCCTGTGAGAGTGTCTGAATCGGAGCAGTGAAAGCACACTGCTTATTGATTCATGGCCACCTGCATTGTACTACTGATTCTCACAGGTCACCACCAGACTCTATTTCTCTCTCTGGGCTCAGACACCTGAGCTTGATCTCTGTACTTACAGATGCTTGGTGTTAAAGTGGGTGCCGAGCAAAGGGCTTACTATAAACACCATGAAAAACTGTTAAAAGCGTCCCAAATAGCCTATCGAGTCTGAATGCAAAAAGGTGTTTTGTTAGTCATAAAAGCAGAAATGACAGCATGTGAGAACATTATTTTTCCTCGATTTCATGAATTAGAATGGTTTCTGTTCATCAGTGAAGTACACAGCTGAAGATTAACTGCCGAAATAAGGAGATAAATAAGGTCAAGGTCATGGGTTAAACAACCAGGAATCAGTAGATTACTGGCTGTGTTCCTTGTGAAGAATAGACTTTACTACACAAATAATTTAGTCAGTACAGTCATTGAAAATATATCACTGTCAGCTTCCCTTACAACAACAAATTGGTATCGGTAGCTGTGTTTTTAAGTTGAGGTTTGACCACTGTTCATGCCCACAGCAGGGGTGGCCAATTATTTTTTACCAGGGCCACATGAAAAATCTGAGCTATGTGGTAGGGCCAAACCATCGATAACTTGAACTTAATTCTGCACAATAATACACTGTAATAAGCTGCTACTGGTAATCAGAAGTATAAGAATATTCTGTAAATGTTTGTGTAAATGTATGAATTGTGGTGTATAGAGTAGGTCGAAGACCTTCACAGCATAAACACTGGGGTATCGCAGGTCAGACAGGGATGTCCAAAGGGCCAGGTCTGGCTTACATCTTGCAATAGGTTTTAATGAGCAAATGTCAATTGATGTTCTCAACCATATTAGAAAGATAGTTCTATTATGTACAGGAGCATTCCATTTGTACAGTATCATGGCTGTGATGTACAGCTTTTCAGGCATTTTAAAAACAATGATTTAGATTTTGAAAGGGGAAATGATAGCTTGATGACAGCACATTGTTTTGTTAGATTGTATTAATGAGAAATGTCTCTATTCTTCAATGGAATGCACTGCTGAAAATTAACTGCCTGAACAGGGACCTTTGCAGTTCTGTCAACTAGTAAATCGGGTCAAGGTCGCAGGTTAATCAGCCAGGACACGCTAGATTACAGCCTGCATCTCTCTGGCGGTTTTAGTTCCATTGCATGAAATCATCCTTCAGCCAGATGCAGTCATTTATTTTACTGTCTCTACCGCAGGTATTTTCTGGAAACACCAATGCTGACAGTGTGGTGCCATTCAAGCTGCATCAGCCTGTGTTTGCTCGTTACCTAAGAGTTGTGCCTCTAGATTGGAACCCAAATGGGAGGATTGGATTAAGGCTTGAGGCTTACGGTTGCCAGTACAGTAAGTATGTCATTGATTTGATCATGTATCACAAATGACCTGTGTTGTTTTCTTGAACTGAAATGTGCCATTTTGCTTTTCAAAAATGGGTCAGAAAGTCTATGAGATAATTAAGATGCATTCTAGTAGCTTAAACTATAACATATTTCCTGATATGCAGTTAGCATAATACTATATCATTGTCTTGATTTGTGTTGACAGTAAGGCAAATGCACATTAGTGCAGCACTAGGCCTCAAGATGAAATTTCTCCCTCAGATCGAAGAACTTTTCCACACAAATAAACAAATACCCTTGGACTGGCCCTGTGTAATAGATGTGCCATCTGCATGACTGAGTTATGATTGGTTTTACATAAATGCATGATTGTTTTTTAATGGCACCCTAGATAGGGAATGCATTATACAATAAATGAAACTGGACAGCAGTGGCATGTTGGGCTATGTTCTGAATCATAAAGATTTGTGGATTCCTTTGAGCAGAAGCAGATTAACATTCAAAACAGTTATTAACGCTGTATTTCTATGCCAGTTATAGTCATAGAGTCATTAGCGGTTAATTATGCCACCTCGAGCAATCAAGACTTGGACTATTGTACAGCCTCCACATATAGGGGGTCCCAGATTGAGCCAACATGGCTACTTTTAGTGCTGCACTTAATTTGTGAGAGCTTGATCAGCTGTGCCGTCAGAGCCGCAATTAGAAAAGGAAAGCTTTATGAGCTTCATGCTAATATCTGCATTTGAAGTGCTTTTATTTCAGTTTTAGTGGAGTCTGACAACTTTCCAGGAATTATGACTGCAGTAGTTGTTAAATAAAGAAGAGAGGACTGCCTTGTTACAACTGCCCAAATTAAGTTAAACAAATTTTTCTCACTGCTGAAAAGCTCTCTATTATTCTAGCCAGGAAAGGTATTATTATTTCATCATGGGACTGTACATTTACAAAGATAGTACATTTTACAGTGTATTATGAATAAATTAGTTTTTGACAAAATATTTTCTTACTAAAATCAGTTTTTGAGTCCTAAGGCTATGTAATGATTGAAAATGTAATTCTTTTTATTATTTTCTGCTGGTTTTTTCTGCAGAGTCAGATGTAATGGAGTTTGATGGGAGCAGTTCATTGGTCTACAGGTTCACTCCAAGCTCCAGCCAAATTGCCAAAGACAAGCTTTCTCTAAATTTCAAAACTTTGCGCAACTCGGGCACTCTCATCCACATGGATGGAATACATGGCCCAAGCCTAACAGTGGAACTAATCAAGGGGAAACTTTTATTTCACCTCAGGAAAGGTACGGTATATCATATTTGCAATTTTATGGTGACTGAATGAGATATATTATGGCTCCAGTGATTGAATTGATACACTCTTAAGTGTGTTTGTATGTGTGTGTGTGTGTGTGCGTGTGTGTGTGTGTTCAACATTTGAAAGACAGTTTCCTGATTGGTTGTGATAAAGAAGTCAAAAATGGGCAGAGAGAAGAAATGAATTCATATTTGTCCTCATTTAAATGTGCTTTCCATATAAAAATCTGCATGGTTTCTATGTGTTCACCATTAGCAACCCAGTGCTATTTGCCTCATCAAGTTGTTTTTCAGTCTTCTCATTTACATTTTATT
Organism: Limnothrissa miodon; assembly: GCA_017657215.1. Classification (NCBI taxonomy): domain Eukaryota; kingdom Metazoa; phylum Chordata; class Actinopteri; order Clupeiformes; family Clupeidae; genus Limnothrissa; species Limnothrissa miodon. The sequence goes on along the minus strand of JAGFZM010000115.1, from coordinate 587,607 downwards.
TTTCAGTCCCCATGCTCATTAGAAGTGCACTTTCTGCTGCTCAATTTATTTACATCGTCAGGCGGTCAGTGCTCCTCCATAGTGTCATATTTCATCATGTACAGTTGAGACAGCAAATAGTCCTCAAGTGTGTTGAAAAGGCTTTGTTGTTCGGTTTTTCAATTAAGTATAAAACAGGAGCACTACAATGATATGAGATGATTCAGGCAGACACTCATAGTTCATAGCGTAGGCCTGATTATCTTACCTTATCCTCTTTGATAAAGCTCAAGGACCAACCACAGGGAGGCCCAAGGGTGTTAAAGCTGTCCCTGCTGGGGTGGGCTGAGCAAGGCTGCGCTGGCTTCGGGAAACTCAAGCACATCCTTTCTCCCGCGCTAATGATGCAGAGCAGTGCCAAGGATGTTGCCGCTTGCCAAACTTGTATGTGGGGATGCGGGAAGGGAGAAAAGAAGGGGAGGTTAGGGGAAAAAAAAGAAAACTCAGGTGTTGTCAGAAACTCAGTCTGTCGTCTGTGCGAACCGATGACCGATTCTCTTGGAGATGCCATCTGTCCATGCGGTACAAGGAAATGCTTGCCAGCCGGTCCCCACTGGGACTGCTCTTAGCGCTTATCGTGGATTGCGAGCAACTAGCGCACGGTGGAAATGTGATATGCCACTAATGGCATCGTGTAGGCACCTGAAACTCTCCACTGGAGGCAAAAGATGCGTTCCTGATTTGCGGAGGATTGGCTTAATGCAGAATCAGAACTGAGTGCTGCCTTTGTTTTGACTGAAGATCAAAGGGAGAAAGAGTCTATGTCTAAAAATTGCACTGTTGATTAAAAAAACAAAACTAATGTGTACTCTTAGAGTCTGTGCAGTCATTAGATGTAGCATAAATTGAGGAAGCCTTATGGCATTTTTAATTTTGTATTTTTCATAAATACAGCTCTTACTCTGCTAATATGCTGGCTACTTCAAGGTGGTTTGAGCAAATGCCAACAAACCAATAAACCATTTACCGTCTGCCAAGGTGTGCTATCCACCAGTGACCACATTACAAAAGTAATGATTAGAGGATACAAGCTGCACTTCGAGAATATTTAACAGCTGATTTACTGCCTATTATCTACTTTACTGGAGTCTAAAAAGCCAGTTCTCTATACTTTTTTGCAATGTTTCATAGAGGCAACAGACCCTTCTTTGCAGCATCAGATGTACAGTAGGTAATGTTGACCGGGTTTCACGCAGCGCTTAAAAAGCACTTAAATTCTTTTTTGTTTTGCCAAATCCAGTGCACAAGTTGTAAGTAGCGAAATAGGTAGCATAATTTTAGATTTAAATATGTTCTTGGTATCATTGGAAAGGTAACACCCTTGGTTATTTTTTCTAAACTGTCTAGGTGGTTCTGTGATGCACTGACACAGAGTCACAGAGTTTCAATCAAGGAGTTCTTTTACGTCCAAAAGTGACTTAAGCCTATTATTTCAGGAACCTATTGGCCAGACATAGGTACAATAAGGCAATAATTCAAACATTTGGAGGCAAAATTAAAAAAATACATTTTCTACACACTGACAATATCAGAGCACTTTCATTAATGTAAACATTGATAATTATTGCAACTTTCTATCTTGATTCACTCAAATCTATTCACAAAGAAATAATCACGATCTAAGCTTTCCATGTAACATGACCGCATATGTTTTGTTTTGATTGAAGTCCCCCACCCCCTTGCTGTGAGCAGGACAATGAGCGGGACAGTGTGTCCTATGATGGCACTGGGAATTTAAAAATAAGTACCTCCCACCTTGACTAGGCCCGGGGAATCATGGAATCCAGAAGTACAGTATGACCACCATGTAACTAACACAAAAAAAAACACATCTATTTATACTGTAGTAAGTAGCCGACTGTATCTCCAGATATGAGATTGTTTCTCAAGAAAACAACATTTTCTCCATCAAGAAACACTTATTTATTCATATAAATCATACTGGTAGATGTGTACTATTAATGGAATCAGGACTGTTTAGTGCATTAATACCTCCACGATTGAGTGTGCTGATTTGTATGAGAGAAATTGAAACTATTTAAACAGTTTTAAAACATTGACCTCTCAGCTTTCATATTCACATTCAAATCAGTGGAATGAGTAATATAAATGCAACATATAATGTACATCCTCAGTCCTCATGTAGGTACCATAGATTTTCTGCAGGAAAAGTCCCACACTTATGGCCTGGGTATATTGTGGCAGGCATCCAGGCTAACAACAAAAGGTCAGACTCTGTTCCTGCATTAAAGCGGGTCTGACATCAGGATTAATAGCCCACAGCCAAAATTTGAATTGCAGAGTGGGCCTAGTTCACCTGAAACAGTTATACTTTCTGTAGTTAGTGGTCTTCTGATAATTGTTTTCAAAACATTTCTAACATTTATTTGCAAAAATGCCACAGGAATGTGTAATAGTGCAAACAGAACAAAGAAGGTAATAGTAACTACAGCATAAGCCCCATTTATCAAGCCACAGAAGAGCTATGGACAGTTCTCTCCGAGATTTCAAACAGGTCTGGTCTTGACGAGTGGATCACCTGGTGCTTTTCCATTGTCTTAACAAACAAATGGAAAGCGGAGAGGTGAAAATTAAAACCATCCATTGTTATGACGGACGAGAGATTGCATGTTTGTCTGCTCATACTGATACAGGCTCTGGCCGAACAACAAAAAAAAGATTTAGGCTGTTGCCTCAATCAAAACGTTTGTCTTGTGCTAACCCCCCCACCTCCCTCTCTCTCTCTCTTTGTCATTATTTACTGTATCACTCTCTCTCTCTCTCTCTCTCTCTCTCTCTCTCTCTCTCTACCTGCCACCCCTCCTCACTGATATTCTTCCTCTGGCCCATTCTAATTTTCATCCTCCTCTCTGTCTCATATGTTTTTCTTGGCTTCAGCTATTTCACTTGTGCGTTCCAGCATTGTCCTCTGCACAGTTTCCCCCATATATAAATATCCATAAATATACAACACATTCGTCATACTTCACAGCTAAAATACATTTTGCATTATTTACACATGGTTCGTATACTGTAGATACTGCATTTACATTCATACTGTACAAGCACGGTATGCCATTCTGGTAAATAAAATACTGATTTTATTTTTTTTCTTTCATTGATGTTAAGCTGAGAGCCTTTTTGTCTAATAAGCAGTCATGTTCCTCTTCGGTATTGTTGTTCGAATTAGTCCCCTGTTAGGTTTGGCATCTATTTTGAAATGAATTGGCCATGTTATCAGCCACTCTGACTTCTCCATCTGTGCTCACATTTCATAAAAGAAAATAGAATTCAGGCCCCCACGTCCCTCTGCTGTGAGTTAATGTACCCAAGTCTATCTTAATGCATGGCTTCCTTCTTTCTCTTCACTGTCAATGATCTCAGCTTATTTGGGGAATGGCTTCGTTTATGTCCTTAATGTGGAGATAAATTTAGTCTTTGTGCGAGTTCAGGGTGCCATCCTAAGCTTACTGACAGAAATGCAAGTCAAGGGCAAAATGACATATCAACTGAAAGAAAATTTTATTCTTTTCAGCTCTATTTCGATTTTTTATTTTTTTACAAATGATGATGACACTCCTCAGGAAGCTTTCAATTCCATTTCTCAATCCTCAGAGGAAGTCAGTTGGCCTCGACAGATGCATTCAGAGATGTTTTCAAAGTAAGTCCTTGAAGAAATGCAAGATGAGGCCATTTTCACAAATTAGTGTTTTCTTTTATTTACAGCATGGTATAAGAGCTTTTCAAAACTAATTTCAACTTCAACTCAAGTCCTTCTTTGTTGGATTTCTTGCCATCTAATCCTCTTGTAATATATTGACCATTAGCTCTACTTTGCCTGTATATATGAAGAAATTAGTATATAACTACTATTATATGTTGTATGGGCTTTAAGTGGATGGCAGTGATAGTATGGAAACATTAAAAAGAAGAGTGTACTGTGTTTGGTTCTAGGTGGAGCAGTGATAACATCTCCAACTGACAATCAGTAAACAATAGTTTAATGTCCAAACCCCATGCTGTGGGTGTGTTTTTGCTTTGGATAAACGCACCTGCTAAGTGCTAGTTGAAAGCTCTGTTAGACTATTAAGACAGGGATCACTCTAATCAGCAACAAGCACCGGATTTGCAGTTGTTTGTAGTTGTTTGCTATGTCTCACCAATGGGAAGGTTTTGCTCCCGCAATATGCTAGTGACTAAAAATATACATTGATCTCACATCAACACGCAGAACATAAAAATGGTGATAACCCCTTTCCAACACAAGTCTGGGAGCCTGCACTTTTTGGTTGTTATATTAGGAACACGTGGAAAAAAGTGTAAAATTCTTTACTGTGGAAAATGTTTCTCCATCCATCACTTTCTCTGTGCTTCACATCTGCTGCAGCTGATTTCTCTGCTTCATCTGCTGAACTGTATTTGCAGTTTGATTTCCTACAGGTAACACCATTTGCAGATTGATTTGCTACCGGCAGTGCTGCAGCCTGTGAACTTGTGTAGGTGCATCTCTCAGTTTCCAGTTTCTAGAAAAGCAGCTCAGTGGAGATCCTAGGGTGCAGTGCGGACAGATGCTCGTTGTTGGCAGGCACTTGCCTCAGCCCAGGAGAAAATGAATTAAATAAATGGCGTCACAAAGATTTATGCCCGGTATCCGAAACCATTTCATTTCTCCTGTAGTTTACATTCATCAAAATGTCTGTTGATATTGTGCCTCAGCGACTCCCATTTGGCCTCCATTCTTCACTAGCACAGTAATATTTATTGGGCGCAGAAACACAAGAGGTCATTCTGAGCCGCAACAAATACATTTATGGCCACGGGGTTGAGTTGACCCAGGGAATATTGCATCTCCTAATTACTTGTTCTGTATCGAGTTTCTAATAGATGGAGGATGCTTCTTGAAGTCCTTGGCAAATACAAGTGGCATATAGATGGCATGTGGGTAAATCAATATGACTTTGTGATAAAGTGGCATGGAATTGATACCGTGATCATTGCACTGTGCAACACAATTAAGTGAGTAAGGCAGTTCTCTGCCTCTGGTAAATACTTGAAGGCTTAACAATTGATTGATGCAATATTATTGAAACAAGTCGTTATTAGGTTATAACATTGCATTGTTTTTTAGTTGGGAACTGTATAAGGAGACTTAGAGCCTACTCTGAATGAATGTTGTTTACAAAACAATATTTTCCCATGCAGAGTTAGATGTAACCCTTGTTGTTGAATGCATGAATGTTACAGTATTTATCTTACATTTAAAACGTAATGGCTTGGTGGCCCAGAATATGCTTCGAAATGATGTTGTTTTCTAGGGACTGCCAACTAGAGTGCTCCAATTATTGTCTATGAGAGATGTAATGAGATAATCTGCATCAGAGTCACACAGATAGAAGGATCTTCCAGGAGAGAGGGAGAGAGACAGCTGAGGAAAAAAAAGAGGAAAGGTGTGAAAACTAACTCTCTCCCTAGCATCCTGTTGTTACACCTTTGTTTGAATCTTCAAGGAATCTCCATTGAACACCATGCATTTTTCACTAGGATACACACCTAGGATATCAGTCCATACATCAATATGTTGGTAACCCAGTGGCAATCCAAACAGTATGTATACCCAGCCACTGGGTTGTTTGACTGAGAGCGCTGTAGAGCCACTTACTGTATGAAGGATCTTTTTTTTGACGAGTCTCCCATCACCCTCTGGCAGTGCTAGTTGGACATCAGGACTAATTAGCTGATTGCTTCATGCTTTTTGTTTCATTTCCACTTTCCCCTCTGCCTGTGGTGGGAGACTACCTAGGGAGACAGACATAAGTGCACCTTGGAGGAAGACCAGAGTTAGGCTGAATATTTTACATTCTGAATCATTTTTAACATAGGAAAGACATACCAAAAAATCACCATTTATCATTTGTACATTATACGTGTACTAATATTGAACAAGTTGTGGTTTGGGTTGTGGTTTTGGATTGGGTTGCTTGTTGGGTTGGACAGATTGTACAAACAAATTTATCTATATTCCAGATTTGTATAATTATGAACATTTTGCACAATGCACAAAATGAAGAGCATTTTTTTCCCCGTTTCATTGTAAAAGCTGTTATCGTCAGCCTCTTTTCTTCTTTAAATGGATTCTAACAAATTCACCGTAGATCCCAATCTGAATGCCATTTGAGTCATGTGCTTTTGAGAGGGAAGTAAACAAGCATTATTGGCAAATGGCATATGGCTTTGTTTATCTCCTTTATGTGTGTGTGTGTGTGTGTGTGTGTGTGTGTGTGTGTGTGTGTGTGT
>JAGFZM010000115.1:570455-580623 GCA_017657215.1 Limnothrissa miodon | reverse complement strand
TCTCTCTCTCTCTCTCTCTCTCTCTCTCTCTCTCTCTCTCTCTATCTCTCTCGCTGCAAGTCTCTCATTTTCCCTTTCTCTCTGTTCTCTCTCTCTGTCTTTCTCTCTTCATCCAGTACAGTAAATGGGTCAGAGCAAAAAAGGCAGTTTGCTCTTTAAGCCCTTGACATCTTGGGATAATTATTGGGAAAATTGCCAGGGTTACAAATTAAACAATATCACACCTTTTGTGAATTAATGGTGTAATTAAACAGAAGGTCGCGCAAGGACTAATTTGTGGGCACCAATAATGCATGAGTGTTCACTGTGTGCTAAAACTGCATTTTAAATAAGGGTAAAGGTTCATTGTTTGGGGTTTACATAACTATTGACATGGAAATGCAACCAATTATATTGATTTGTAATGGTCACTGTGTGTGTGTGTGTGTGTGTCTGTGTCTGTGTGTTTGTTTGTGTGATCAGAGATGTTTGTGTGTAAGTACAGTATGTGTCTCTGTCCTATGGCCAGGAAAAGATAACAGTCGCTTTGAGAGATTATAACAAGGTTTATTTTACGTTCTTCTTTTCCAAGATTAGCTTTGCTGGAGTGTCGGGTCCTTTAGCATTGAGAAGTCTCTCCAAGAAGAACTTCCAGGGATGCATGGAGAATGCTCTCTACAATGACGTAAACATCGTCAATCTGGCTCAGGAAGGGCATCATGTCTCCATAACAGTAAGCAGACTCCCAGCACCCTAAACAGACGTTTCCACCAACACAGAAAAAGAAGTTGTCAAACCTGTGTGTAGATAATGCTAAACAATGTCAACAGCTTTGACGTTAGCGTTTTTGTTTTTGCTGCACCACGGCGACTTGGCTGTCATTGCACGGCATGTACTGTGCCTCATGACTTGTAGTAATGTATTCACTGCCAGGCTGATTTCCCCTTTTCTTGCCATTTGATCTAATCTCATTCCTTATTAATGTCTTCAATGGCATTTTGCAGACTGTGCATGAAGCCAGTGACTGTGCAATGCCTTTTTTATTTTTATTTATTTTCTTTTTAACTTTTCCACATGAAGATTGAACAGCGGCCAGTCACATCCATTTCCACCGAAAGGGGGAAAAAAAAGAAAAATCAACCGTACCTTAGCCAAGATAAGGGACTTAGTGGGTTACCAATGGAGGATACTCCTGTATACCCCGTCAGTCGGAACAGATGTTCTTGCGTTTGATTTTTCAAAGCCATCACAAAACAAATAGGCTTAGATGCTGTGAGCTGTTTACCAATGAGTGGGGTGAATTTGTGATGAGGACAAAATGCTGCGTTGGGCTCTGCAAAACTCCAGTTGAGTAGCTGATGCAGAGGCAGTGGCCTATAGCTACTGCTGCTATAAAAAAGACCACAGGGTAGAACCTATTGCCTTTTGTCACTGGGTTGTGCTGTCCATTGTGGAAACCAGTTAGATATAACCATTTTTAGTATTTTAAGGCAGTTTACACTAAGCTAACATTACTGAAAAAAATCACTTCTGTTTTAGCATTCAAACATCTGTTTTTGCACATCACAAAGACTGAAAACCACCTGTGAGTGGATAACTTTGAAAACTCTTGGTTTGTATTGTTGCTTCTACATGCTAAACAGAGAGGTTCATGACACTAATACTGCTTCTGATTCAGGGCCTTAAATGGTTTCTTCTATGCTACAATTCTACTGAGCTCCAATGAAATAAAACATCTTGAAAATCAGGTCAAACGATCAACCCTGACATGAGTTTGATACATACTTACCCAACTTTCGACACAGCCATGGGAAGATGTGCATCAGGAGTGCAGATAATACTAATTGGTGGGGAAATAATTAAGCTGATAATTAATTTTTGCTGTGTCAGCTCCTGTTGTACCTTGGGAGTGCTATATTTGGCCTTTTAGTAATTTATCTGATATTAATGCAGTGATGGCCTACTAAGAAGTCGTTTCCCAAGGCTCCAGATTTGCTATCAGAGACACACTCTTCTTTGCATCTCTGTCGCTTCATTGTCAGTGCTACTGACACTCTGACACCAACATGGTCCCATAGCCAAGTAGCACACGTAACCATCGTCAATCTGGCTCAGGAAGGGCATCATGTCTCCATAACAGTAAGCAGACTCCCAGCACCCTAAACAGACGTTTCCACCAACATTTACTCTGTCACACTGTTCCACAGGGAGCTGTCTCCTTCACCTGCTCAGAGTCAGTAGATGTGCCCGTGACTTTCTCGAGCCCCGGAAGCTTCCTCCAGCTCCCCCTGAGTGTGCCAGGTGATGAGATCTCCATCAGCTTAGAGTTTAGGACATGGAACAAGGCTGGCCTTCTTCTGACATTTGAACTTCAGCAGCACTCGGGGAACGTCTGGTTATATCTGAGCGAGGCAAGAGCCAGACTGCAGATCCACAAGGCTGGGAGGATTTTGGTGGACATTGCAACAGGTTAGGTCCTTCAGAATTGTAATCTGTATTTCATGTGTGTGCGTGTGTGTTTGTGGAGAGTGGAGAGTTGTGTGTTGACTATTTTAAAGAAGCTAATGAAAAAAAATACAAAATACATGACAGAAACAAGCCTCTACACATCTAAACCAGTTGTTGCTGGTTGTGGTCACTCAAACAGAATCTAAAACCCTGAGGGACGACGAAGAAGCACTGCATGATGATAACTACTGTAGATACTCTCTGGCTGCAACACAAGTTTCAGTATTATGATGATCATTCATTTCAAGAAATACACTAAGACATACTAAACATACTAAAACATACTAAACCTACACAGAACTTCATTGTATGAATCTGTTATATGAATCTGCTGTCCTACATGAAGCATAAATCATTTAGCAGAAAATGGCCTTTCTTTTTACTTTTGAGTATTACCACAATAGTATTGTAAAATAAGACACAGTAAATAAATAATCCAAGTGTGTGTGTGTGTGTGTGTGTGTGTGTGTGTGTTTAACATTGTTTACAGCAATACATTTAAATTCTGGTTCATAGCTGTGGTAGTTATGAGAGTAAAGTGTGCTGCTTGCACGGTGAAGGTCTCAAAGGTCATGAAAAATTCTTGATATCTCTTGAGTTCTCCAGAAAGTCAAAATGCGTCCCTCCTCTTTGCTGCTGAAGTACTACATTGATTGGCTTGTATTGTTTATATCTCAGCGCAGGCCAGTATGTTTTTTCTCATTTACAGAGCCAATGCTGTTGTATGAAGACCCGAATTCTCATAGAACAAGCACTTAGTGGACGCCATTAAAAGCAATTTCATTCAATTTCCATTGACATCTAAACAAGTGTGCCAATATTCTCATCAGGTCTTCAGAAATTCTTGACATCTTAGTGGGAAGGGAAAGGGTTGAGAAGTGGGGGATGAATGGCATGAGGCAGCTGAGAGAGAAGTGGTAAAAGCTGGGGTATAATCTCCTTTCACAGGTTCGGGCCTGAACGATGGCCAGTGGCACTCTGTGTCTCTGCACAGCAGGAGGGGTCGTCTCTCCGTCATGGTGGATAGGGAGGACACCAGCATGGCACAGGCCCACCCCACCTTCCCTGTCACCCCTGAGAAGAACCAACTGTTTTTAGGAGGTGGGTAGAACACTTTAGGTACAACACACTTTCCCAACACACACACACATATTTAGAGATATTAGGAGATCATTAGAAATGTATTTCATCCCATCACTCCTCATCTTTAATTGCTAACCTTTTTTTTGTAATTTTCTAATATCTAATTTGTCATTGGGCCATCCCAAATCAAAGAGATTTAATGCCTCTGACAAGCAGAGTGCCCCGAGATGTAGCTTTATTTTTACCGCTGCATCTAATCTGCTGCTGCATCTAATCCCCCCCACACCAATAGTGTGGTGTGTCAAGGCAAATGCATTGTATTTGTTCCCCCTATTGACCATGCCTCGAAGCAGAAAAATGACAAAGCGCAAGGCAGTTTGTTCATTACAAAGTCTCTTTTGCACCACTACATTTTAAACAAACAAATGAATCGACTCTGACACAGCCTGTTACCCAGAGCAACAAATGGCTGTTTTATGATGAATGTATCAACGCTGGAATATAGCTTATTATCGTATCCCAAGCGTCCAAGACCCAATTTGGCTTTCAAGTGCACCTGGCTTGGTATCTCCCCATCATCACTTTCCCTCTGAAAACCTTCCACACAAACACAGAGTCAGTGGGAGGTGGAACGCCTTGACAGGTACCTCTGTCACTATTCTGTAGCTGTTTGCAACTCTGCTACTATGGTGGACTGGACTATAAAGGAAAACTAAGAAAAAGATTTTTCATCCATTTGAAAAGGTGTTTTGTTGTTTTTTTTTAACCCCCATGGCAAAAGAAGACTTTGGCGGGATGTTCACCTATGAAGTCAAATTCATCATGAGTCTATGGATTTGTTCGTACCCAAGGGAGCGCCCGCATTCTCTGGGGCAGATACTTAGTTTCTCTACCTGTCTCCCGGGGCATCAAGATTCATAGAGAAGGACAAACAGAGGAAACAGAGGGGCTTGAAATGCAGGACTTCAGACATTTGGAGATAGTTGGTCTTCTAAATGTCAGGCCAAAAAGTGTATTCAAAGCTACCTTTTCATTCTGCCAGACAACACGGCCTGCTGCGGTTTCTTTTAAGTCAAATAAGCTTAAGTCTGAGTTCAGCTCAATTTGGAAGATAATTTTACTGCAACTGTTTGCATCATTCAGCTCAATGTATTATTTATCTTGTTATGAGCCGTTGTCTCTGCCATTTTCCAACCTGTTTTCAACTCCATTTCCCAACCTGTATTACACCTAAGAGTAAATAAACCACACTGGGGTAAAGAGTTTCGTTATGATGCAACGCAACTAGGGGCGGTGGTGGCGCTGGTGGCGCTGGTGGTAGCCGTTCGGTGACCGCAAGGTTGCAGGTTCGAGCCCCAGTCTACCTGACCCCATCGAAGTGTCCTTGAGCAAGACACTGAATCCCCAAATTGCTCCTGGTAGACGCAGCGGCCTCTGGCTCTCCTGACCGTGCGCATCACTGTGGGATAGCTTGAAACGTAATTTCGATTCCTCTGTATGTCCAGTATATGTAGAGAAATTGACAAGGGTTAATAACCTTAGACTTAACTAACTTAACTTAACTACTAGATCATACTTAGCAACTGTGGATCACACTATCAGTAAGGTGCTATCAGTAAGGTGAAGCTACAGGACAACATTTTTTCACATGGTTGTGGAGACGCAATGCACCTATCACGGTATGCTATCATTGGCCAAATGCATATTGCATACGGTATATATCGTCTATATTGCCCACCCCTAGTAGAAGGTGAATATTTTAAAGTTGTAAATCAATGTGTCTTTTTTGTGATAATGTATGTAGCTGTCTGGATAAAAAGGATACAGCAGCATCTCTCTCTCATCTACATTTGATTAAAATCACCAGCAAGCTGACTTTGGTAATACGGCATTGGCTTTATTCATTACTTCCTAATTAGAGATTTGGAACGGTAACAGTCACACACACTTAATTACACAGCACACATGGTTCAGTTGCTGTGGTAATTTTGCAGAGCAGGAGCTGATTTTATACCCCATCCAGTACCATGGGGCTCAGTGACTCAGTGTAGGTGTTTTCTGACAAAAAATGGATAATTTCTCCTCTTGTTAGGCATATTTGATTACACTTAGGACAATCATTTATGATACGCTTTTAATAGCATAGCACAGGAATATGCTCCGACAGTGCATTCACTGCTGTCTCAAACCACTTGAAGCTGTAAATACTGTTATTGTGTTATTGTAGATAAGTTAAACACATTGCAAAGTGTGTATGGTAGATAATGTTGAATCGTCAAACAGGTTGCCCGGGAGAAGAGAAGTCCGGTGATCATGGATGCAGAAACCCATTCAGTGTCTTCCAAGGCTGCATGAGACTCATTCACACAGGCGACCAGGAGGTGGATCTGATCAAGGTGCAGCAGATGTCTCTTGGAAACTTCAGCGATTTGCAGATGGACATCTGCGGAATCATTGATCGGTGAGTGTGGTCACGACCGCTGGCTTTTCCCCATTAACCAGCTTCCTTGAGATCAACTCAATTCTCTCCTCAGAACAACACACAGATAATGTGTTCTGTTCTCAAGCAAAAAGACCCACTTAAAGACAAAACATGGAAGAGATACTACTAATTAAACACATTTGGTTTTTCCTTTTGTTCATCCAGTAAAGAGCTTTTTCCTGGCCGCTTTGTAAATTTAGCTGAATGGAAGTACACTTTGCTTTCTGTGGCAGGTGGAGCTGCCATATTTTGCTGAAACACAATATAATGCAAAATGCAGTGAAGTCCTCACTGATGACTTCATTTGATAGACAAACTATATTATGAAGAGTGTATTCTGTGTAAGTGATATTCTTTTTTGGTAATAGAATTTATGTACCTTTTGTGTGTGTTTGTGTGTGTGTGTGTGTGAGATACCGAGAAAAATCTAAAAGATTGCACTATACAAGCCTTTTACTCAGAAGAAGAATCTGTACTAATAATTCTCTCTATTTCCTGATAAATATGTGCTGTGTTCAAATTGTGCTGCTGAGGCCATATTTTTACAGTTAGATCTGGTTAAAATATTGAACAATTTCTGATTGTACGAGTCACCTATGTGTCACTAAGGATATGCCACGATATACACAATAATAATCACTCAGCATTGTCCATTGAGTTGACCAATGGGAACATTCCATTTATTCAAAGTGAGAGAGCGATGATTTTCATAACATTACCTCTGGCATTTCTACTAGAGAAAACATCTTAATGGAGCAGTTTGAATAAGCAGCTTGGTATTTTAAAAGCAGGCATGTGAACTAACATAATCTATCCGCTCTGTACTGATGAGCTGAACTGTTGAGTAGCTTGGGAACAGGAAAAAAAAATGTATATTTAAATATACATTTTTATTTTGGGGTGGGGGGGGTTGAGGATGAATGAACAGAAATAAAAACAAAATGGCGTCAAATACAAGACAGGATCTTAAACTTCTGCAGTTTGTGAGGATAATCTTGCTATTTTGAAAAACTGACATGTCTCATCTCTCCACCAGTGTCTTTCTGTGTCCTGTATGCAGGCAATCTTTCCTTCAACAGTTAAACAGCCCTTGAGCATTTCATTTGATTTACTGCCAATATAAATACAGTGGATGGATCACAAACCCATACCTTCACTGCGCACTGAAAAAGTTCAAACTCTATGTTATGTTAGTGATTCTCCACATATGAGTGGTGCAGCTGTCAAATCACATGCTGACCCAGTGGAGAGCATATCAGTAGCCTGATCTCATTATGAAGTAGAGCGTGTGATCATCTCCCTCCGTTTCACCCCCCCATCAGTGGCGCCTCTACCCAAACATGTATCTTCCACCCATCTACGGCTCATCAGAACTCGGGCGTGGGTTTTCTCCCCCTGCTTACTGAACTTTATAATTAGACACATTAATGAATGTTGTTTATCGCCCTGCGCCACCAGAGCCCGCCCAGGCGTGTTTACCGCATCGCATCTTCCTCCTCCTTATCCCTCCTCATCGCCACTCAACACATATAACTGCTCGTATCGCAAGTGTCAGTTTAACTCTGCATCAGCTTCCTCACTCCTCCTCTCTGTCTCTCTTTCTCTCTATCTCTCTCTCTCTCTCTCTCTCACACACACACACACACTCACACACACACACACACTCTCTTTTCCTCTATCTCCTTCTCCATCATGCCCTTGAAACAGCAAAACAAATTGCTTTTTGCCGATCTGACTGTGGACCCGGCTGGAGCCACAATTAATATGACAATTATCAACTTCTTCTGGCTCAGTGCGGCTTTAGCTCAGCACACACAGCACACAGCAGCCTGGGCATGTGCAATCAAGAGCGAAATGGAGGGCTTTTCGAACATCGCCGGTGCGCTAATGAACAACTCATCAAATCAGCGTTACTCGTTTCGGTTTGACACCCACCGTACCAATACTGCCATTTCACATTCCTCTTTTTTTTCTCCACATGGAGCTGCACAGATGCCACCTCACCTTGTTCAATGTAAAGGTGTGTGTGTGTGTGTGTGTGTGTGTGTGTATGGATAGGAGGGGGCGAGGGGGGATGTTGCACTTACAACAGTGTAGCCAGCTGTAAACGATAGTTATTGGAGCCCTTTTGACAAAACAAATGCTCCTGTCATTGTGTTTTTGCCTGTTAATGTGGCTTTTCTAAACATAAAAAGAGGAAACAGCTGGCAGGCACTGGGAATGTAACTCTCTCTCTTGGTCTCGCGGTTATTATTGCTTCTTTGTGAGAAGAAGAAAAAAAAAGTTGAGGCTGGATCATCTCAGCAGTTCCTCTCGCTCATTAAAGCAGAGGGGAGGATATTGAGTCTGCAGGCGGGAGAGAGAGAAAGAGAGGGAGGAAGAGAGACAGACAGATAGAGACCAAAAGGGAATGGGAAGGGGAGATTGAGAGAGAAAGAGAAAGCAGGGGAACAGGGAGAGAGAAAGAGAAGCACACACAGAAACAGACAGAGAGAGAGAGAGAGGGTGAGAGAGAGAGAGGAGGAACAATAGGGTATAATGGATTGAGCAAGGGGGTGCAGAGAGAGGGGGAAGAATGGAAGAGAGGATGAAAAAGAGAAGAGAAGGAAAGGAAAATAAAGGAGGGAGAAGGGGGAGAGAGTGATACTGAAAGACAAGGGAAGACCAAAAAGGAGGTATATAAATTAAAGAAGCACAAATAAAGGCAAGCGACAAAAACATACTAATCAAACATGTGCATGTGGAAGAAAGAGCACATTGAGAACAGATGAAACCAACATAAGAAAGTGACAAAGAAAAAATATGAAGGAATGAAAAGAAAAGAAAGTATGATAAAAGAGAGAGAGGAATAGAAAGGGATAGGAGAGAAGACAAATACGAAAGGAAAGAGGAAGGAGGAAGGAGAGCAAAGAGGGGAGAAGGCAACAAGACAGATGTAGTGAAACCTGAGGAGACAGCCAGCAGACTGAGGGATTCCACAGGGGGTCATTACCTCTTGAAGTCAGGCAAGGGTTTTACACACGGAGCAGCGAGCGCCCATAACCAAGTGCAGCATGGGATGTGAACACACACACACACACACACACACACACACACACACACACACACATGCGCGCATGCTCACAGCCACACACACACATGCCCGCACACACTTACACACCCAACCATATTCACTTATTACACAGACAAATGGATACATAAACACACACAGACACACATACACAAACACACAGACACAGAGAGACTCTCTCTCTCCCTCTCCCTCTTTCTTTCTTACTCTCTCTCTCGCTCTCATGTTCCCTTCCCTCCTTTCTATGTTCCTCTACTTATGACCTCATTTTTCCAATTATCTGATCTCCGGCTAAGACACAGGCGTTTTTCTCCACTCCGCCATCCACCGTGGCACCCTGAGTGCGGAGAGAAGTCTATTAACACCATTAGCCGCACTAATTAGCACTCTCTTCTGGTCACCAAGACGGCGCGGACTGTTGCTCCAAACACAACACCCAGGGCTGTCCCTCTGTGCCGAGCGTCACCAACTGGGCCGAGAGCGCAGGTGCGAGAGAAGTGAGGTTTCAACTCAGTTTCAAAAGGCAAGCGTAGAGAGATGAAGGAGAGAGAGAGACAGAAAAGACAGAGAGAGAGAGAGCTCTTAGAGTCACATGTAATGCCCAAGGTTAATGTAGAAGCCATGTAGCCCACCTGCACTACTTGCATTTATGCGCCATGCAGGGCTAATGTGAGAGAGAGCAACCGTGGAGAGGGCTGCTGACGGTGACATATTCTTCAGGCATAAGAATGTTTAGTAGCAAGAGAAAGAGAGAGGAAGAGGGGGGTTGAATTGTGCCTTGTCTACACTTTTTCTTATCTTTTCATCTTGAACACCTGTGTACTTGTCAGCCACCCTCTCCTCCCCCACCCCCCCCACCCCCCCCCACAAACTCCCCACTGCCAATTGTATTCCCCTGCACCAGAGCACTCTCCCATCCCGTGGTTATGTAACTTCAATCTCACCCAGGATAAATACAAACGGTCGTGCTTTGCTGTAGTTTTGGAGCGTGTCAGGGGAGATGAGGAAAGTGATACATAAAAGGATGCTTTGTGTGTGTGTGTGTG
>JAGFZM010000115.1:549785-568021 GCA_017657215.1 Limnothrissa miodon | reverse complement strand
GCCATCCACCTTTGAGCCTTCTGGCAGGAGGGCAGAGAGAGGAGAGGACGTGTCCCCCGCAGGCCCCGCGTCAGGCATCAGCGCGGCCGGGGACACTGACGCTGGAGAACCCTGCTGCTGCGGCTGTCCTTCAAGCAGGGAACTCGCAGCCAGACCTGTCACCTCTCTGAGATTGGGGCCATAGTGCTCTGACCTCCACATGGCAAGGGGGTGGAGGAAAGGGGGAAGGTGGCCATGTGTGTGTGTTTGTGTGGATGGGGCCATCAGTGACCACTGCCATGCAGTTGGTGTAATACACTTAGGCAGAGGGGTAGCAGGTGCAACACTGCCTCAACTACCCACAGACTGGCATAGATCACTGTCACACTGTAATATGAAACATTTTGTTACAGTAATGTGTGTATGTATTGTGTGCTTGTGTGCATAATGCACAGTAATTGCATTGATTTGTATGAGTCTGAAGGTATTTGCATGTGTATGCAAAACATGTGAGTGTGCCTGTGTATGTGTGGATGTGTGCATTTGTGTGTGTGTGTCCTTGTTGGCTTTGTTTGTCTGTCTATTTGACTGCCTGTTTGGGTCTCTAGATAGTGCCATCTGTGTGTCTCTGTGTGTGTGTGTGTCTGCACGTGTGCACACTGCAGCATCCAGCACTTCTAAGGTGAAGGCATTGCATTATGTAGCACACAGGTGCTTGGCAAGCATCATAGCAGCAGCAGACATCACAGCTTGTTCAGATGTCATTCTCTTTCACTCTCTTTTAACCGAAGCTCTTTCAGCTCTCCGCAGGCTGCCCTCGGAGTCCACATGCATTTCAGACCAACTTGCGCGCTCACCCCATTCTTTCATCTTGTCCTGATTAACCCTCACCCGTAGTCCTCATCATACTTGCCAACATTTGAGGGGCAGAATCCGGAAGGTTTTATGCAAGGGGGGCGGGGGACGATGGGTAAACATAGTAATTAGAAGTTTGGGTTCTGTAAATTATGGGAGAAATGACAAAACGGGCAGGAGTTGTGTCTGAAATACTATAGTAGAAACCCATCGAAAAATTTAATGGGACTGTTGGCAGCTATGGTTATCATTTGTCACTGTTCTTCACTCAACACAGGGCAACAAGCCATGCTGCCACAAGCATTATATTTAGTGTAGCGTCTGCATTACAATGTGCATTGTCATGTGTCACTCTTTGTAATACAGTAGAAAGCTGGGCCTCTGTGTGTGTGTGTGTGTGTGTGTGTGTGTACTGTATGTGTGTGTGTGCATGTATGTGTGTGTGGCGTGATGTGACATGCATTTAAATGTGCGCTTGTCTATGCATCTTTGTGCTTTTGTGTGTCTGCCTCTCTCTTTGCCCGTCTCCCTGAGTGTGTGATAAGAGAGTGAGTGTGTGTTTGTTTGTAAGTGTTAGCCAGCCAGCGCAAAGGTCATCCTGTACACGTATAAGATGACTCACACCCCCACCTCTCATCCCCTCTAAGTTCCACTCTCGGTAAGCCTCTGCAGTCCCCTTCCCCTTGCCTGAGCCCAGCCCTCAGCTCTGAGCTCTCCCAGCCTCAGCTCCCCTTGCCAGGGGACTTCCAGTACCCATCCCCCGCCCCCTCCTACTCCACGCCACTCCACTCCACTCAACACGCTGCCACCCTCAGCTTCCCATGATGCAACTCAATACATCTGCACAGGAATCAGTGCTGGGAAGCTGGCCAGCGCTGAAACAGACACCTGACAGTGGCCAAGTCAGGGAGCTCATCTCCCGCTCTCAGCTGCACGCACACACACACACACACACACACACACACACACACAGCGCACAAGTCAGCAGCACAGCATGGCGCCGCCCCTGGGCAGCAGCACACACACTTGAATCTATATTGCTCACACCTGATCAAGTTGCCAGTCCCCAGATTTGTCCTCACTTGCCCATGCTAGCAGATCAGGTGGTTATATCTCTGTTCAGTTTTCGATTTGAAGTTTCTGGCTACGCTGATATGATTGGTCATAGTGCAATGATTAAAAAAGGCTACTGGAATAATATTCAATATCAATTCAATATGTAATTCTTTTCTGTATGTAATTAAGTTGCTCTATAGAAGGTCATTTATGTGAGATAGAGTTGTGCATACATATGATGCAGGATAATATGCATGCAATAGCCTATGAAGACAAAACATTAATATACAGTGAAATAAATCAGTGTTTCTTAACTGGGCTGGCCTTTGGACCTACAATTTCTCCATCACCAGTAAGTCTTGAACTGTACAGCACATAATGCAATTGTGTATTAATGGCAATATTAGCAGAAATGAGTCCTCTTTATATCCAGGACACACACAGAAATTAACAGCCAACTGTGCACTTAATGGCATTTGTTTCTTTTACGTTAAAAGGTAATTGGCTACTTTTCTTTGGCACAATTTTAATGTCTGTACTGTTTGACTTTGTGTTGTAAATATCTCAGTGATAGCCAGCTTTGTTTAAGGTTAAACTTGGAATTCCAAAGGATCCAAAAACATAATAATAATAAAAATACAAGCTCACATCACAACCCACCAAGAATGTCTCTGTGACCCATTTTTGGGTCCTGACCCATCAAACACGGCTCTAAATAGAGGGAACATAGGTACTTTGGATTATAGACCAAACCACTTGTTATTTTTTTCCATTTCACAATATACCATTATTTCCATGTCTGAATGTGTAATTGTTCATTAGGGTAAGCCCTTAGAGATGTGATATCCCATTTTAAGGGGCTTTCTAATATGTTTCGAGAGATAATGCACATTTGAATTTGACCTCTTCTGGCCCACAGAAAGGCTGTCTATAATCATTGACCGCAAGGAACTAATGAACAACTAATAGCAGTGTAATACTCATTAAGTTTCCTGCACTTGGGTCTTAATGACCGTTTGTGATAATTTCACAAAAAATCAACCTACTCCAGGACTTTATTGATAACAAATGCCTATTTTTCCTCAATTACATTCATACAGTTCATTTTAAGGGATCACAACACTGTCAGCAGTCAAGTACAGACATATGGATTACTGACTTGAGTTGATTAATTTGAAAATGGGTCCATAAATTAGTGCCCACTTGATGATTGGAGGATTGATGGACATTTGCTTTTGTCATGTTGATAGTGGCCACATAAGTGCTATTCTTTACCAAGTCGGTAACACTTTATTTTAAGGGTACACTGTTACAGTGTATCTACCTAATTTGGTACAGTGGTACAACCAGTATGCATGACATACATGTAAGTGTTATGTCATGCACTAGTGTTGTACTTACATCATGTATTTTTGTGTATCTACATAATGTTGTTACAGTGTAATATGAAGTTTTTTTTACCCTTAAAATAAAGTGTTACCGTGGAGTACATGAATAATTTCAATATCTTACTTTTTCCAAATAAGTAGACATATTGCAGCTGCCCATTTCCATTAGAAGTCAGTGAATCATTGAAGTAATTCAGAGGCAGAGGCGTGACCATGCTTTCCAGTGTTTGAATGGGTTGGGGGTAGTGAGCAGTGGTGGTTGTATTTCAGTTCTTTTAATGCTAAGTGGGATTTTTAGCAGGCAGACAGTTTAGAGATGCAGACTGAGAGGAGCATTTAAAAAAAAGGTTGCCGTCCAGCAATAGTTCTTCCCCTCTAATCTATGTTCATCTGCAGTCAGATCAGGTGCCTGCTGGCCACAGGGCTCGTTCTGAGCAAATAGCTCTAAGCCTGTCACATCCACTGCGTGTGCTAGGGTTGCACTGTGAATAATGGAGCCATTTTGCTATTATATACAGTGGCGTAATAGCATTGATTTGTTTGCATCAAATAAAATAATTCACATCTAAATGTCCACATAGTCAATTAGCAGAAACCCTATAGTAAAATGGCACTCACCACCCATACATTAAGTTATTAATTCTTAAAAACCTATATAGATATAAGTTGAAGCCCAATTACTGTCTTAATCACCCAACCTAATTACATATTGCAGTACCCATATGTAATGTAATTTCCTTCTGAATTGATGAGGTATTTCTATCTTCTATCTATTTTTTAGCTGTATTGATTCTGCATTATGATAAACAGACCTTGTCCTAGCAGACTTTTCCCTTGTATATTTGAAAAGTAATATTTTAAATGGATGTTCTTATGAAAATCTGTGCTGCAGGTCATACGAAACACCAAATAAAGGGGTTTAGTTTAGGGTTGTAGACTTCATTGTAGACTTTATGGTGTTTTGTCCTCTGGTAAAGAAAGAAGTTCTGTGCCAACCAAGAATTTATGGATCTTGGGAATTGTGAAAGAGGGGGGGGGGATAATATACTCTGTATAGATACAGTCTTCAATGACTCCTGAATCTTGTCCAGATGCCAAGCCTGATTGATAGATATAATACTGCTAAGGTATAAAACTATAATACCACCAAAAATACAAAGACTTGGAGGACAACATACAGTACAGAGATCTGCTTCCCATGTCCCTCTTTCAAAGGGTCGCTAAAGAAAACACAAATTGGCAAATTGCTGTTTTTATCATTCAAAGAGAAATTGCACTAGATTTACGCCTTGATGGACACTAATAACCTTCATTTTTCTTTTTGTCTTACAGGTGCTCACCCAGTTATTGTGAACATGGAGGGAAGTGCACCCAGTCTTGGAGTACCTTTCACTGCAATTGTTCCCACACAGGCTACAAAGGAGCTACCTGCCACAGTTGTAAGATCTTTACCTGCCCCAACACATAATGGGATCTGTATACTGTCTGCCTACTGTGGTATAGTAGAAGACCCTGTTTCCAGTAAACACAGTAAAGAATAAATCTGGTGTGAATTTATCCATAGCCCTTCTGGGGGGGGGGGTGACTAAATATGAAAAAGGAATAAGAGAATTTTATGCAACATAGACTAAAATAGGGAACTGGCAACTAACACTAACTTAATGGGCCACATTACTCAATTTCATTTTGATATTCCTATTCCCTATCTACAGTAAGTAAACATAAGCTGCTGGTCCATTTGCTTTTCAGTCACACACCGTTCAGGTTATCAAATTGTCTTGGCACCCTTTTCCTAGAGACAGCAGACATCAAACAGGGCAATGGATTAAATCCCCCCAGATTTCTTCTTTAAAGATAGGATTCCCTTTATTTACGCTGATAAGCCAAAGATATAACCTGTGCTAATTAACCTGAGTTAAGTTGTGTTAAGCAAGGCAACAGAGGCACATATATGTAAATATGCTAATAATTGCCCATTAAATGAGTGTTCAAATAATTACTCTCCAGTGTGCAAATGAGGATCCCATAAGTAGCAACAATGGAGAGCACAATGGCTTCATCGGAATCTGGCGCAATCTCATTTTGCTCTCATTACGCCATTCCTCAGTCCACGCGGCCGCCGTGTGTGTGTCGTCTGGCAGGTTTAACGCGTTACGGGCCATCCCAAACCAATTAGTGGAGGAGGCAAGTGGGCTGTAAAATCCTCCAACAGCCAACCATCAGTGCATCAGTGCATCAGTATTGCTGCCTACCACACCAGCGCTCCACGGGAGCGCCACACATGGAGCGGTATTGAGGGGGCGTCACACAAATATCCCATCTGCCTGGTCTGGCCAATATCACCAGTAGTCTTCCTGATCTAGTATTAGCTTATTGTGTCGCTCTGCTTCTTAAGTACTGTGCACATGCTCAATAGTGATAAGATGAATGTATTACATTTAATAGTTAGTACACCTAATACAACACACAACAAAAAAATGTCTCAAAAGTGGAAAAAAGGATTCATAGCATACACTTTCCCTTTTTTTTAATTAGCGCTGTAGACATACACTTACACTATTGTCATTAGGCTTTGAATGGAAAATTACTCCACATGACAAAACAGCTGGGCATGGTGTGCTGTGAGCAAGCCATTGATCAGTATCCATGTTGACAGCTGCTTTATGTACCCAGTAGAGAGAGACGAGGGTTGGCCACTTTTCTCCTGTTTATCCTCCTCTTCCCTTCTTCCATTCTTCCCTCCATTACTTGAGCTGGAGAGGCCAGCACAGATGCCAGCGTGACTATGCGGAGAGGCACTCAGCAATGAGGGGGTAGTGCATAGGGACCGGTTTGGGAAAGAGCCAGTGTTGGAGGTGTTAGTGCAGACTCCTTGTCTGGTGATCCCTCAGGCTCACTGCTCTTTGCTACCACTGTTCCTAAGGGTGTCTACAGGTCACTCCTACTGAGCTACACTTTTGTTCCATTGAACTCCTTTAAAAGGTGAAAGTCCCTGATGAGTAAAATGTATCACGTTTGAAAATACTTGTCAAAAGCAATACGGTCTACACTACAAGTAAAATTCACAGGTCTGCACTATGTCAAGGCAAGGCAAGGCAAGTTTATTTATATAGCGCATTTCATACACAAAGTAGGCAGTTCAATGTACTTTACAAAGACAGAAAATAAAAACATAGTGGATAAAATAAAGTAAGAAAACAATCCCCTGATCAGGGAGTCAGTGGTTGCTTTAAGGGATGCTTTCAAGGCATCCTAAAAAAGCATAATAAATTCTCTAACGAGATCCTGTTTTACTGCTGAGACTTATATTCACAACTTACACCAGCTATCCATAAAATACATATTAAAAATGCATCAGTAGATTTTGTTCTAAAACCACATTTAGTTTGTGTAGCTTGTTGTATAACCTTGTAACGATTTTTTTTTTTGGTAGTACTTTTGCTGATCCAGCTTATTAGGTCATGACCCAAAATACACAGACCATTCAGTGAAAGAAAATAAAAGGAAGGCATGGTAAACCAAAAAGGCCAGCGCTAAGAGAGCAAGTGTGTGTTGTCCCTCCACCCCCCCCCCCCCTTTTTAAGCAAAGCAGTCTCCCAGCAGCTAAAGGGACTCAAGGTCAATGCTTATCTTTGTGAAGCCGCAATACCCACAGAGGCGAAGTCGACTTTGACAAAGCCCTGGCATTGATGGGGATTAAGAAAGGGCCTTTAATGATGTGAAAAAGGAGGCCTCTTCAAGTCCAGTGTCATCAGAAATTGTGTGGAACACATTCTTACGAAATGAAGGACTTGCCAGTCAACTCTAATCGCTCGGCCATTTAACGCTTTCACGCTCGAGTGAAGGGAAAGTGGGGAGACTAACAGAAAAGGCCCGAGCCAACTTGTACTTTTCTTTGGCGCTCTGCAATTAGATTGGTGTTTAGGCCTTCAGTCATTGGAAATTTGTCGGAAGCCATTTGCAGGAAGAAGAAGGACGGAAAGGAGAGAGGATTTTGAGTGTAGTTTCCTGACTGTGATTTCTTTTTTGAAGGTGTAAGGAGCTTACAGTATAGTAGGAGCACCACTCCTTTTATGGACTACTTGTCGCTGTTGGTGATTCCATTTCATGTTGTCTAATTTATGCCTGTCACGGCAGTTTCACTGATATTTTGGGCACCTTACAAATTGTAGTGTGTAAAAATTGCCTATAATTATTGGGAAATGGAGAGAGAGAGAAGAAAAACAATCGTCACAGCATTGTTCGTGTACAATGTAATTTCCCCTGCACATAATTCATTTTCCGAAAGGTTTTCATCGCGAAAGTGTCAGCCCAGCTGTACCTTTGTCATTACTATAACGACAGAAGGAACAGTGATTGCTGAAGAGGTGCATCTTTTGTCATGTTCTAGAATCAATTTGCAATGCACAGCACAACTCAGACGCTCTCATCTCTCTCAGGTTGTGCTGTGTATTGGTAGACACCGATTCTCTTTTTCTTTTTTTTTTTTTTTTACTGGACATCAGATTCAGCATTCAAGCATTGAAAGCACTTCTCAAAGCACTGTGATTCATTACTGTGGCATGGCTCACAGCATGAAGCCTACTATAATGGTAGAATCAGTGTCTCCCTTTACATTATGTGAATTGGAAACCTGCTTACAATGTCAGCAGGTCAATACCTGTTCTGAAAAGAATAGTAAATCTGTGTGTTTGTCTTTGTGTTTGTGTGTGTGTGTGTGTGTGTGTGTGTGAGAGAGAGAGAGAGAGAGAGAGAGAGTGAGAGAGAGTGAAAGGGAGAGGTAGTTTATTAGTTTCATTCAAAATAAACAGGTGCATACAAACTGTAACAGCAGTCTAACGAAGCAGATTTTACAGTCTAGTTCACAAAGGACCAATAGTACATGAGGCTCTTGCATTTGCAACTCAGTAAAGGCCAGAAGAAAGTGATAGTTATCAAAACAAGTGCCAAGCCATGGTTATTTTATTTATGTATTTATTTATTTGATGCACCATGGGTAAGAAGTTTGGCCAGCCGTGCAGGGGTGTGCTTCTCATACACAACCTGCACATGGTGATTTGCAGCCCATCAGGGAGTTTTTGCTGTTGCTCTCCTGCAAGTCCGTGGAACCGTAGAGCTGGAGAAATACAGGGAACCCCCAACCCCTCATTCCTGAGTCAGACTGACATAGACCACTCCAGTCTATTAGTAGAAAATCAATACCTCTCTATATTGAATGAGATAGGTTAGGCTTGTAAAGTCAGACTTTAAAAATTTGACGAGTACTATTAACTCTCTTTAGGTGTTTTTTTATTATTATCAAACAAAGTGGATTCCTTCTTCCATGAAATGGTATATATTTATTAGCTTTTCTATGGCCAGCATTCATAAATACTCTCTACTCAGGCCTGAGTTGGCTCTGAGTCGGCTCTGTTGTTCGACTGAGTGTTTATTTGCGGCCCTTATTTAGGTTTACTGAAATGGTCAAATTAATAGTGCCTGACCTTGGCTATTGTATTTCTGTTTACCTCGGCAGCCATTTATGAGCAGTCCTGCGAGGCGTACAAGCACAAGGGAAACACATCTGGGTTTTACCACGTCGATGTGGATGGAAGCGGCCCTATCAGCCCACAGAAAGTCTACTGCAATATGACAGGTAAAGAGCCCCTTATGAAGACTCCACTGAACCAGGGCATGTGTGCTGTCTTACAGAGACTGTGAGACAGACATATTTTTGTATTGTTGTGGGCTTTTGCATTATGGATGTGACAGAAAATAGTATTGCAATCAGTAGAAGCATAAAGTTATTTCATTATTTTGCTCTCTAGTTTTTATATTCTATACAAATCCACTGAAGTGAAATACTTCTCTGACCACTATGTGTGTTGTTTGGTCCCTTATGAGCTATGACCTTGGTATTTTTTCTTTCCTTTTTTTTTTTTTTTTTGCTTTCTCGGCTGGAACTACAAATGCCTCACACACTTATTTTCCAACCACACCACTTACTTTCAAAGATTTTTTTGCTCTATTTAGACAGGCAATTACCATGCTGTGTTATACCATCACTTACTTGGGGGCATTATTACAATATATACTTCCTTCTCACATTATTATCTAATCCTTGCTCTGGAAGACCATAGTAAAGCATATATCCTCCACTCGACTAAGCATTGTATTTTTCAAAAGAATAATGCACGCTATATTATAACACGCTAATGGCTTGTAGCTGCTCCAGACTGAGTTGTGCCGGGCCGTGCTGGGTCATTGAGATACGTCCAGATGCTGGGAAAGAGCCGCAGCACTTTTATCGGGAGCGTCTCATCCACTCAATGATTTTCTCACTATCTGTTTATCATTTGCATAATTATGTATAATGATTCCTTGTCTCTCCCAGTCACACCGCCCCCTCCTCCCTGTCTCCCTCTCTCTCTTTCTCTCTCTCTGCTTGCTCTTTTTCTCTGCTCTTTCTTTCTCTCTTTCTCTCACCCTCTCTACCCTCCTCCCCATCTCTTTCTGCCTCCAACCTTCCCCCGCTCTAAATCTCTTGCTCTTCCTTTTACAGATAAAACATGGATGGTGATCCAACACAATAACACAGAGCTAACCAAATTAAAACCGTCTTCAGGGATAAATCAGCATTTAGCGTACTTTAACTATCCCGCCGACACGGAACAGCTCCGGGCTATAATTACCAAGGCTGAACACTGTGAGCAGGAACTTTCCTACCACTGCAAAAAGTCACGCCTCCTAAACACACCTGGTAAGCCCTTTTTATTAAGAGTATTGATCCCCCCCTCCTTGGTAAAGGTCATGCTTATTAAAACCTCGCTCCATCTAGCGTACGTTTGCTGCCCTCGCGAAAGCTTAAGCAGACAGTGCAAATTGATTATTATGTTCTTTGTTGCAAACTAATTTAGCCTTTCACTTAATCTGCACCTCCATGCTGTGCTGTGCAGGTGGATTGAAGTACACCTCTGTTTTGTTTTGTTTGTCAGGTTTTTTTTTGTTTGACTGACTTTTGCAGTGAATTTGCCTTTGTTTAGCTAGCTTCTCGTGATTTATTTTCATGTGTGCTTGATTTCACTTATGCCGCCAATTTGCTGTTCATTTGCGTTGATAATTGTTCTCTCGGCTCCTCAAACAAACATGCAAGGCTACAGCGTGCAGCATGGTGGTATAATTGCTGTCCATTAGTTGTCTCATTAGGGCCAGCCCAGAAGAGTGGAGAGAAAAACAGTGTCAAACGTAAATAAATAATGTCTCCAAATGTCAAATGAAGAATAATGAGACAGAGTGCTCTGGCGCCTGTGTCTGCTAAATTCTAAGACAGACAAGTTGAGATGGATGAACGTGAGCAGACAAGCGATGGGCAAGCAAAATCAATGCCAATCTCTCCCATCTCCCTCTCCTTCATCTGTGAGAAGTACCTCTGGCGCCACGGCTTATCCAGAACAGTCTGCCGTCAGATTTTGTGCTTCGTGCCCAGCTTTGCACCCGGCTTCTGTGTACGCACTGGCTTCAGTGCCTGGCTGGGCACATCTGTTTCTTGTCACAAGCTGTGAGTTGCATCGTGCCGCCTGGCCCTCTCTCTCTCTCTCTCTCTCTCTCTCTCTCTCTCTCTCTCTCGCTCCCTCTTCCTCTCGCTCTCTCTCCCAAACATTCATCATATTTGAATGAGTCATGGAACTCACGTCTCACCTGCTTCAGCATATGGCCTCGCTCTGGTTGGAGTCTTTATGAAATAGTAATGGCCACTTAAAAAAAAAAGTACAAAAATAAAAAAAGCAGAGAAAAGTGTGTGACTTGTTTTGTGTATCGCACGTTAATAATTCACGGCTGTTTGGTGTTTCTTTTTGTCTTTGTCAGTCGGAGCCCCGTTCACGTGGTGGATGGACGGATCTGGGGAAGCTCAGACCTACTGGGGTGGCGCAACGCCCGGGAGCCAACAGTGTGCCTGTGGCTTACGTGAGTCCTGCGTCGATTCTGAGCGCTCCTGCAACTGCGACGCAGACGGAGTCGATTGGTAACTACCACAGTCATCCCCCACCACAACTCCTCTATAATCCCAGTCCCCCATTCCCTCCCTAAATCCCTAATTCTCCCTTCCTTCCTCTCTCTCAATCCCTCCCTTTGTCCCTCTGGCTCTCTCTCTTTCCCTCCCTCTTTCTCTCTCTCTATCTCTTATTCACTTGCCTCTGGATCTGTGCCCAAACATGCCTTGCATAAGGCATCTATTTTTACAGCTCCTGATCTGCCCTGCCACTGAATATTTAATCGCACCCAGAGAAAGGCCTTATCTGCTTCTTCAGCATGACTCTTTCTCCATCCTAACTAAAAAAAGCCACCAGCAACAAGATTCTGTCATCTCTGGCACAAGGTGATGCCAAGACTGATTGAAGAGTAATTTTCCTTGCCCCCCCCCCCCCCCCCTCTCTCTCTCTCCCTCTCTTTCTCGCTCTCTTCTGCCTCTGATTCTGGAACTGCAGGGCTAATGATACAGGATTCCTCTCTCATAAGGAGCATTTACCTGTGCGAGGCATCGCTGTTGGAGACTTGAGCAGACCAGGCTCAGAGGCAGCATATAAAGTGGGACCCTTGCAGTGCTACGGCGACTGTAAGTACTCCGCCACCACCGCTGCAGCCACACCATTCTAGCACAAATCGAAAAAAGCCGCTGCCCGCTGCCCACAACGCTGGCTGTTTTAGAGCAGTGGAAACTAATTTAGCCTCCCTCTCCCCACTGATTGTGCTTCGTCTGTGAGCACAAAAGGACAGAAGGCCCGAGTTTCCTTTGAGCCAGCCCACAGCGCGTTCTGTCTGGGACAGTATCAGCCACTGAGTGACGCGCGAGGCACATTCTGCCCCAGGGCCACCTGAAAAGAATCAAACTAATGGCAGAGACCCACTCCAGACAGACACACTAGACTAGACCAGACCGAGCGCACGCAAGCCATTCCCCCAAGGCTGAAACAAATAGGCACACAGCACCTGAGAGAGGCCCCCTTGGAGGCTCTGCCTCGCGCCCCTGCGGTGCTCTCTTCATCGGCTGCAGGCCCCCTGCCATTTCTGACGGAGGAATCGACTGTGATGCGCGTAACACAAGGGTAGAAACTGCAGCACCCCTACAGCAGTTGAGGCAAACACCATCCGCAGTGTGAGACCACTGAGAGGGAAGGGGGCCTACGAAACCCATAGTGTGAGAGCCCCAGAAGTGATGGGGGCATACACCACCCGTTGGGGGAGAGAGAAAGATGGAGGAAGGGGCAGGGAGAGGAAGAGGGTCACATGGCCCCCTAAAGAGTGAAGGTGCCAGAAGTGTTGGGGGCACATGCCACCTATAGGGTGAGAGAGCGAAGGGGGGTTTGTGGGTGAGAAGGGGGCATACACCACCCACTGTGTGAGGGTACTACTACTTTCTGTTCAGCTTGCAGCCCCAACCTCCCCAAAGTGTTTGCAACCTGCCCTGCATGGTGCTGCAGAGCCAACGGCAGGTTTTCACTCTCCAGACCATTCCAGCAAAGATATCAAGGGCTCTCCTGTGGGCTGAGCTGATGTAGTAAAGGTCAGGCATGAGGGTGAAACCTCCCGCCATGACTTTGATTTTGGCCTTGTGCTGCGTCAGCATGTTTGCCTTGAGAGTCCAATAACGGGCTAACTTGCAAATCCGACACATACAAAAAAAATACAGTATATATATATATATATATATATATATATATATATATATTGGAGGAGCTCTACTTTTCTTTGCATGGATTACCTGTTTGTTTGGCTTTGTTGTATTTCATAATTCAGTGTGAAATGTGATCTTTCACCAGTGCACTTCTGGAACTCAGCCTACTTCAACAAAGAGACGTCGTACCTGCACTTCCCCACCTTCCACGGCGAGCTAAGCGCAGACATATCCTTCATGTTCAAAACCAGCGCAGCCTCTGGTGTCTTCCTGGAAAACCTGGGCATCAAAGACTTTATACGAATTGAATTAAGCTGTGAGTGGACAAACCTCATTCTTTATTATAGCAAAGTGACAACTCTCATGTTTGCGCATGGTCTTTAACAAAAGATTTAATGGTAACACTCTAAATTAGGGTAAAGACATTCACCATTAACTAGCAGCTTTTTAACGTTCCAATTACACATGTAATGTCCATTAGTAAGTCATTACAAATCGTTTGTGTCTTATTCTACTTGAGCTTATTGTCTGTATTTAGAACAGATGATCAATTGATAGGAATAAAACCACCATGATCTACTATGAGATGTAATGTTGTGGTAATAAGATACAACTGCTGCACAATCACATATTCTTTTCTACTGTATGTGTTAGTCACTTTGCATCAGCCACAGCTCAAAGGTGCCTATACTTGTACAGGATCCAATTCTCGCACTCCCTCCACTCGCGCACTCCCAGAAGTTGACCCCATCTCCTCTGTTTCAGTAGCTAGTAGCTTATAGGGTAATGCAAAGCTGAGGTGAGCAATTGGCCTCTGGAGCCCTTACTCCACGGCTACCACTGCTACCCACTGCAATGAGACAGGAAGCATTCTGAGCACTGCTGTTCATGTGTGAGCTCATCTCCTCTGGTCCTGTGGTCCTCATGTACACGTTCGCCTTGATCCTTGTTTGCCCTCTTGTCACCAGACGCAGAATGGGTTTCCACTTAACCGTCTCCACGGTTGCCATGGAGTCTCCGCAGAATCGCTGTGGTTGCTGCTTTAGCTAAATTCCAGTATTACCACATGGGGGAAACTGCCTCTTGGTTTTCTGTGTTTTGCAAACAAAAGTGGCTAAGTGCTCGGTAGCCTGGGAGAGCTTATTGTTCCGCTATACAAATGATGGATGAGAGCTGTGTACGTGGAGACCATATAGGGCTAGCCTTCCTGTTCTGTGCCGATGATGAATCTGTGACCTGTTACAGACAAATTAGAGCCCCCATTACGCACTGAGAATAGGAGCAGACTAAGGCCTGATGAAAAATGTATGGGTCAGTTCAACCCCCGCCACAGTCACAAAGAGAAAGAGAGAGGGAGAGAGAGAGAAAGGGGCACACAAACACAAAAAAAGAGAGAGCGAGGGCACATACAGAAAAAAAAAGTGTAAAAAGAGGGAGGAACACACAAACAGAGAAAAAGAGAGAAAAGAGAAGGAGAGATATAAACACAAATACAAAACAAAGAGAGTACAAGAGCAAGGGGGAGATTTCTTTTCAATCCGCTGTTTTTTATTGCTTGTGTTCCCAGCTGAATACCTATTAAAGATACGCTGTAAACTGCAAATCTATAACAATTTTAGCGCTGTGTTTTCTACTCTGAAGTGTGTGGAGCGGGCCTCTCGTAAGAGTCGCCCAGTGTGTAGCTGAGTGTCAGCAAAGGCAGCGAGATGCCGCGTGACCAGAATGCTAAAACCATCGCCGAACACATGATCAGCATTTTTTCCCCTCTCCTCGTCGGCAGTGATCCTGCCATCGAAGTCTTGGTGGATGACAGACGGTGCTCGGGTCCCTGTACTGCTGAGGTCCGCGTCATTAAGAGCTATTAAAATCCACCCAGATCTTACAGGCCGCCAAACACACCTCGAAAAATAGAAACATCGTCAGCACAGGAGCTGAATAAACAATGCATAGTTAGGAAAAAAGCTAATAGAATGAATCTCTCTGGAGTGTGTGTTGTTATAGGTTTGTCTTTGCAGGAAGAGGAGATGTAAAACGTTTTGACAAGCTGTGCTGTAATGTATTTTATTACCTCACCATTGCCTCAGGTTGCATCAGTGAGATTTGCACAGGATGTGACAACGTACCTGAGTTGAGTTAGGTATTAGTATTTATTGCATTTATTCCCAGGTTTGCTCAAACTTTCACAAGCAACCAAAATGTAATGGGAAACGCAATTGCTCTCTCCTTGATTTGCGTGGCATTGTTATGCTGTATGTCAGGCACCAGACACATCACTTTTAAAACTAGCACAGAAAGGACAATGAAGAGTGACACAAAAAGAATGAGGGAGAGAATGTTGAGGTGCAATCAGGAAATGACTGCATGTAAAGTAGGATTTAGACCCTTGGAGCTGGATGTGGCATGGATGAAGCTATCATTTTGCTACCACAGCATCCCCACAAAGTACTAGCACAATAGCGAAATAATGAGTACAATTCATGGAGATTATTAAGTAATATATCCATCTATATCTCTCCCTTTCCGTCTCTCACTCTCTCTCTCTCTCTCTCTCTCTCTCTCTCTCTCTTTCTCTCTCTCTCTCTTCTCTCTTTCTTTCTCTTTTTCGGTCTGTTGCTCACAGCTCCACTTGAGGTGGTCTTCTCCTATGATGTGGGCAACGGGCCTGTGGAGGTTCGAGTGGAGTCGCCCGTGCCGCTCAACGACGACCGCTGGCACAGTGTGCGGGCCGAACGCAACGTGAAAGAGGCCTCGCTGCACGTGGACCAGCTGCCCGGGTCCGCGCAGAGAGCGCCCCCCGATGGCCACCGCCACCTGCAGCTCAACAGCCAATTATTTGTAGGTAGGAAATAGAGAGACACAGAGATGCATCAAAGCCTTATCACACACTCACACTCACAAACATTTGTTTCATTTATGTTGCCTACTCCCCTTCCCCTCGGCTTAACTCTGTAGGGAGGTGGTTTGTCTAGTTTGGATTAATGTCATTTTCGGACGCACTTCGGCACCGCAAGGCTGGCCTCGTGCAGAAGTCCTCAAGGAGCGACCGAGGAGAGTGCAATTTGAAGAAATTAGAGGCATTTCTGCTGGTTGGGCCTGACAATAAAAAGAATGGTACAGTCGCGGCGCGTTTTCCTAAAAATAGGTGGGCTCGGATGGAATACCCGGTGCAATTTGATTCCGACAAATTTCTGTCTCGTTTTCTCGTTCTTCGACCTGTACTCTCAGGGACAGAGTCTGATTGGCTGTGTGGCGTGGCGGCCATGCTTGTGAGTCATAATCAATGTGCTGTATCATGCGTAGCCACTCATGTCTTATTGGCTAAACGTCGCCACCACTCTCTTTTGAGTGCCTTCTGCTACGTCTGCTGAGTGCTGAAGATGTTTGTTTCGGATGGAATGCAAAGCGAAATAGACCTATCAAGGATGACTATGCAGTGTGTGTGTGTTGGTGTGTGTGTGCCGTGCAGTAAACACATTTGGATAAGCATGTTAGGCTAGATATATCACACATGTAGATGGAATGGAAAAAGTCGGGGCAGAATAGTGGAGGGAAAAAGACATTTGGATTGATGTCAGCCCATGGAGAAACGCACATGGATCTTGCTCTAGGCTACAGGATTTATAATGCATGTTCCATTACATTCGTTTTAATGAAAGAGATTCTTATCGTTTACTTAAGACCAGCATTTTCAGACAACATGCCTCGTCGGCTGACACATTCTGATCTTTTCATTACTCTGTCCTGCACCCATTCTAGAAGCCATCTATTATTCCTTCTGTAGAGGCGCAGTGGCACCTCAATCCCTGTGAGCGAGAGCTCAGCTTTAGCATTTGAATAAACAAAAAGCGAGCATGGCCTGAGGCGATCGATGGGCGTACAATAAAATCTTAATCTGTGAACAAATATGAAATATATCTTCTCATATCTGTTAATACCATTGCCTAAAAGAGTTTTTGTGGGTAAGGAAGTGCAGTGTGTGTGTGTGTGTGTGTGTGTGTGAGAGAGAGAGAGAGATAGAGAGAGAGTGTGTGCACTAAGTGGAAGCATGATAAAAAATAAAATCCTGACCATTCTTGAAATAAGTGCAAACAGAATGAATGCTGATGCAGTGGATGGCTTGGGTGGATAATCCTCAGTCATTACTGGCAGTGAATAAGAGACCACCAGCGGCCGTTGAGCAGGGGAGAGCTTCCCCAACGCTGGGCTGCTTCAGAGAGAATTGAGCTGGAAGGGCATTGAAGGGCATGGAAGGGAAGCCCTCCCCCTGGAACTCCGGATCTCTGTAGAAATTTTTGTGGCTTTTTTTTTTTATTCCACATTGTTCCCTTTTCTGCTACGGCTTGTGGCCCGGACTGTTGTTCTAGAGGCTTTACAAAAGAGCCAGACCCTTCAAGTGCAAGCCAAAGGAAGTTGTTCCCACCCAGCCATTGGAAAGCTAACGCCATTGCTACCATTCCCAGATGTGAGCTCAGGAGGGCTGCGGTGCAGACTGATGTGGGCAATATGACCAAACATTCACACCTCCCTGAGCCAGATGGTCTGATGCAGTCTTGCTGCGATAGCCTATCTGGCCCGTGGTGCTTATAGCATACTTAGAACCTCATTTGAAAATCCCTATAAATCACCGACCTCGTGCTCGACACGCAAACTAATTGCTTATCCCAGATCTCATACTCTGCTGCGTCTGTACTATCTGCAGCATTGGCTGATTAAAGAGTTTTGTTCCTCATTTTGTATATATGGATGGATTACTTATATTACATGAAACGCCACGTGTCCTCATAGGATCAAGCAGTCCAACGCGTAGCTCATGCTAAACTATTATTCGGCTGCAAATCATTGACTGGAAATGTGAAAATTGAATATTATTGTCATTGTCCCAGTGTGTGAAGTCCTTGAGGACAAAAAAGTGTGATTGAGCTAACAAATTGCGTACATGCCCTTGGTGCATTTACAATATATTTACAACAGAGTGGCTTCACTAGCATCCTCAGTGTGAAGTGTATTGAGTGGACCTGCTATAACAGTAATCCTGTGTGATGCCAACAATCAACAAGAGACAGTTGTTTTTTTTTGTTTTTTTTTTGGTGGCTCTCAATTATGTCTGTGGCACAGAAGCGTCCACCACATCAGTGACAGGAAATCCAGCTCAGTCCTCAGCAAGGAAGGAGCCATTGATCATCGGTTTTGAAAGGAGTGTCTGAATACGGGAAACAAAAAGCGACCGTGGCAGATTAAGCCCGCAGCCACAGAGAGAGATAGAGAGAGAGAGAGAGAGAGAGAGAGAGAGAGAGAGAGAGAGAGAG
>JAGFZM010000115.1:470229-549775 GCA_017657215.1 Limnothrissa miodon | reverse complement strand
AGAGAGAGAGAGAGAGAGAGAGAGAGAGAGAGAGAGAGAGAGAGAGCAATGGAGAGAGAAAAAGTGGGAAGAAAAGAGAGATGGGTA
This sequence comes from Limnothrissa miodon, assembly GCA_017657215.1. Taxonomy (NCBI): domain Eukaryota; kingdom Metazoa; phylum Chordata; class Actinopteri; order Clupeiformes; family Clupeidae; genus Limnothrissa; species Limnothrissa miodon. The sequence continues at coordinate 549,688 of JAGFZM010000115.1, read as the reverse complement.
GGCTCACAGGGTGAGGAGAGAAGACAGGTGCCTGATAGAAGTCTTTTTGCATGTGTTTTTTTTTCCTCTTTTGTTTGCATCTATCCACCCACGGCTTTGTTTTCATGCCTTGTGTTTTAAGCGGCTTTTGTAGTGTCTAAGAGTATTGACAGTTTTGTGCTCCTGGGAAAGGGGAGTGGCACCTCATTGTAGTTCTTTTCACGCAGGCAAACGAGGACAGTGGGTGTTAGGGTTGTGAAGGGTAATGTTGGGGGTTGAGAGTAAAGTATATATTAGCGATGCGTGGCCAACCCAAAGACTGCGGGGCCCGCAGGTTAGCCTGCACTGAGGACTGTTTTTTTAGGAGGAAAATGCAGGTTGCGGTCGGGTTGCATCAAAATCTCAATAGTTATATGCATCATTTCATTGTTTTGTTTTTGTGTGAGAATAAAATGTTGTCCTTGCCTCTTCTCACATGCACGCTGACCACACATCAGAGACTGCAGGATCTCCCAACTGTACAGCCTCCTATAAATAATTTGTGTAGCCTAAATAATAGCCTGTCGTGTGTCCCCTAACACTTATCCCATAGGCTATCTGTGAAGTGCAATAAACAAGTAACACAGACTATAATTAGGCAATAGACTCCTTCTATCTCTCACACAGAGAACCTAAGTGATATTTTTCTTACGGTCAGCATATGGCAAAAACTGCACTCCACAATGAGAAATTCTAGCAAGCAGTGGTCTGAAAGTAAACTGTCTTCAACTTATAACTTTAAAATATATCATCCAGCCAGCTTAGCAGTGGTTCTTTGTCCTAAATGATGGTTTATGGTGGTGGTTAATGTGGACGCATGAAAAGTCCAGACGTTCCCAGGTTCCCATGTGAGTGTTGAGTGTGTATGTGTTGTGCGCACTTGTGTATTGTGTGTGTTTGTGTAAGTAAGTGAGTAAATGAGTGAGTGAGTGAGTGAGAGTGATGGAGAGGGAGAGATAAATGCATAAATGCCTACAGTAGGTTACTGTGCGTTTTCTTTACTATCACAAAACACATTGGATTCTTTTTTTATTTCCCCTCTCTGTTTTAGCAAGGTTGGGTTAAAAATCAGTGTGTAATTTCGCATAATCTTTGACCCACGCATCACAGAAATATATGTGTAAGATCTTTTTTCACCCTTTCTACTTGTTTTTGGCGGACAAATCTTTTCTAGGGGGCACAGCATCGAGGCAGAAGGGATTCCTGGGCTGCATCCGATCCCTGCAGCTGAACGGGAAGACCCTGGACCTGGAGGAACGGGCCAAGATCACTCCCGGCGTGCGGCCCGGATGCCCGGGCCACTGCAGCAGCTATGGGAGCCTGTGCCAGAACAACGGCCGCTGTGTGGAGAGGTACACAGGCTTCACCTGTGACTGTGGACTCTCTGCATATACTGGAGCCTTCTGTCAGAAAGGTAACCTCTCCTCACTGGTAATATATATATATGGTGCTGGTCAAATATATTTATGATTTTTCTCAAAGATAGTTCAGGAGGAGCTCATACAATTGATCACTCAGCCAGCTTCTGTGGGAGATTTAACCCAGCATATAACCCACTCTTTCAGGCACTCCAGCATTGTAAAGCCCCTTATCTCATCCACTTCATTAGCAGCCCCAAGCTCACATTAGCTCTTATTATCCATAGTGGGGTGCAAGGGAACATCACTTGCATGTGATCTCTGCTGTTGGTGTCCTAGGACCTAGCGAAATGTGCTTAACCACAGCTCTCAGTATAATGCAATCAGATGGGCTAACTTGTGAAAAGACTGTTAAGAATATTATGAATATTATCACATTAACGCATATTATCCTTTTTAAAAAGAAAACCTGATGTTTCTGTACCTGCAGGCATAGCAGCTTCATTTTCTAATGCTTGCTATTAAATCCTAAATGACAAATTCTGTCTGAAAATGCCTTTTGACCTCTGATCCTACCCTGTGATTCTGCAGCAGTTTCAGCATAATTATCTATCTGGTTATTACAGTATTAAATGGTAGGGTTATAAAGGTATATGCAATAGTGTATGACTGTGCTTATTACTCATGCACTCTAGTCTGATGTTTGCCTAGCTATTGACTGTGGCATTCTTAATATAGAATCATTTAGCCTGTGATCAAGTTACCAACACATGTAATGGGGCATAAACATGAGCTTCGGTTGAGCGTCAATCATCACAGTTATGCATGTTGACAGATTTGATGAAACAAAACCCATTTGCAGTAGTAACCTATACATATATGTGTGAAACCATTTTAATTAAGCTGTAGTTGCTGTATATAGACTCATAAAAGGCTTGTGGTACTAATTTACAAAGACCACTATTACGGATGGTTGTTATTTTGTGTTATTGTATTAAGTGCGATTGTACAAGTGTTAACACTCCCAAGGCAAATGACTAGTCCAAATCACATGCTGTTCCAGTGATAAACGATGGGTCTGCATCTCACCTATACAATTGCAGAGGTGTCGGCCTACTTCAAGTCCAGCACGTCAGTGTCGTACACGTTCAAGGAGCCGTACGAGCTGAACAGGAACAGCAGCGGCAGCAGCGCCCAGGCCTCCTCCATCTACTCCGACATGACCCTGCGGGCCGAGAACGTCTCGCTGGGATTCCGCACCATGCAGGTGCCGGCACTGCTGCTCTACGTGGGCTCCTACTACCGCGAGTACCTCGCTATCCTGCTCAACCGCAACGGTCTGGAAAACTCCTGCCGCCACCGCAGTGGCTCTAATCTCATCCCTCATTTCATTTCACTGCTGCCTTTCGAGCACTTTTTCTTTTTTTTGTATTTGGATTAGCATGAGCTACTGAGTCTCGGAAGACACAAGGCTGTCAGAAGCCACTACCACTCAATTTGTGTGCAGTAAATTAGCCCCTGTGCATTGTCTGCATTCTTAAAAAGGGCCGTTAAGAGTCTGGAGGTGCAGTCAGTTGCTTTGAAAGAGAGGTGCCATAAATTAGACTACACCACATGAGTGGAGACCAGACAATGCAATGTTTCTGTGGATGCCACTGCGTTGTCCCCTCTGAGGCTTATTTATATGCATTCCGTGAACAAACATCAATTAATTTCCACATGTTTTTGTGTAAGTGAACTGGGGGAGGGGTCATTGCTGAACAAACACTTTTGGTAACAGTTTTACCCATGGTCATGCCAAGCCAAAAGTTTCATGATTAAAATCCATTTGTTATTAGCTAGTTCGTAACTTCAGTGCCTCTGGCGTGAGACATTGACTCATGTGACATTGCCAACCTGGACAGGACTAAAAATCTTTGATCAGGTTAGGGTCTGAGCTCTCACCATCCCTAGGTGTGAATAAACAATGATAACACATTAACTCTGGTTTTAAAACCTCTGCGGAACGTAGTAGTGCAGTAGAAAGGGTTCATGCAGACAGGCCGACCACTTGAAAACGAGGCCATTGTAACCGAGGGTCTGTCTGTCTTTATTGAGTCAAAAACCAGGAGAGTCAGTACTGAATGAATGGCTTGATAAATCCTGAGCCCCTATATGAGTCAGGTTATTCTCTGCACCGGTCTTATTGTCTAATTCAAGAGCTACCGTGGGGGACTCAGGCCCTATGTGGTAGATGTATTGGGTATTGATGGCCCACTGATGGTTGAATGTGCTCTGCATTTGTAAAAAAAAAAAAAAAAAAAAATTACCACCAAATACTTGCCTTTGCAAAAAAAAAGTTAACCTGCACGACTCCAGATTCTGAATAGATTGGACTTGGGAGGCATATTTATTATGTAGGTAAAGATTATTGTCTGAACCACCGAGAGCGTCCTCACAGATTTAATTAGATTATTATCGTAAGAGAGAGATTTCATCTTTATGTGTGAGGCTAATTGGTATTCTGGGTTTTGTGGGAGTTGTTCTTTGAAATGCTTTCATTTTCCATTCCCACATCGCTCTCTATTTCTCTCTCTTTGTTTAATTACTCTTATGCTGTCGGAACACAACAACACAAGTGGAACAGGACAAACAAGAATGTCTAGTTTATACTAAAAATTATGAAAATTAATTAGTTTTAGAATGCCAGTTATTAATAGAGGATTAATATAAATCCTCTTAAGTGACTATTCTGTGCTGTGTTGAATGCAGCTCCCTACGTTTCATGAATCTGATCCGCTGTTCCTGGAATAAACATATTTTTAGGATTTCAACTGTCCCTCTTGCCTCACAGAATGCTTTCTTGTAAACTGTAGCTTGTCCAAGTCGTGGGTAATCAGGCTGTGAATAATGTTTGTTATATTTTCGCTGTAGGACATTTAGATGTCAAGTACAAACTCCAGAGCAACAGGGAGGCGGAGGTCTTCAGAAGTAGCACAAGAAACTTGGCCAATGGACAACTTCACACTGTGTCCGTAAGAAGACAGGCAGAAAACCTCCTCATCCAGGTAGGGGTGTACAACTGACATCTTTAACAGTACTTTAACATTACCATTTAAAAGTGTTCATAATGTTCATGTCAGGCTCATTATAATCTCATGTCACTTTTTTGTAGGCACCATCAAATACCAGCACTGTTACCAATTTTTTTCCAGCACTTAGATTTTGTCAAAAATATTGATATGTTTTTTCAGCCTGTCTTTTTAAGCTGGGAGCAGCTGTATTCACATGGTAGCATTTTAAAAAAACAGCCAGAATATTCTCAGAAGTGATTATTACTGTAATAACCATGTTCATGGGTAGTGTTCATCTGAACAGGGTTAATATTGCACTTGACTAGACACAGCATCTAGCCAGGAGTGAGAATGTGGGAAGATTCACTAAAAAAATGGAAATAAATAAAACTCGTCACTTGTAAGCTTGTACGACCACTCATTATCAATAAACAAAAATTAATCTATCCAACACAAGTTAGTTGGAGCATAGTCTTCTGCAAAGAAGGTAACCTTTGCAATTAGTCTGGGCTTTCATCATAATCACATTCTGAATATGGAAGCTCAACTAGAAAATCTGCACAGGCCTCAGGTTCTTCCCATTAATTGAATGGCATAGGCTCAACAGCTGAGGCAATGATGTGTTTAAAGCACTTTTGAAGAGCAGGTTTAATTAAAAAGCCCTCCATGGTAGAGCACATCTGCGATAATTTGAATCATGAAGAGTGCCATGCAGTTCTCATCCGTTCCTTCCTATCCGCTGTAACACACATGCACTAGCACACACACACACACACACACACACACGTTTTCATGCATACACACCCAGAAGTACACAAACACACACACAGACACGCGCACACACACACATGCATGCACATGCACACACACAGCTACATTCACACGGTTCATGGGCTTTGTTTATACTCTGACAGGTTGATGAGTATGAACAGGAGGACTTCAACATAACATCAGATGTCGAATTCAACGCCATCAAGTCGGTGATGCTGGGAAAACTACACGGTGAGTACAGGACTGAGGGATTTTCTGTAGCTCTGACTAGACCGAACCCCCCACCCCACACCCCACAAACACACACACACACACACACTCCTCCTTTCCAGATTTGCATGGAAATTCCCAAAGCCCAAACCCTCCCACCCTGCCACCACTTCCTTAACACTGGAGTGCTCATTGACAACATGGCATTTGCCTAGCGGCTTCACACACAAAACAACAGCTTTAAAACTAAATAAATAAATAAAAAATTCAGTGAAAGATAAAAGTAAGCCGGGGGAAGAGGCAGATGGGGAGAATCTCATAAGTGATCATTACATGTAGTTAGATGCATCCACTGAGTCATATAACATAACAACATGCTCCTCGGTGCATTAGAGGGGGTTGTTTGTGCTGTCGGGCTACTGCTAGTTTGAGATGTGACATTTAATGAAGGGAGAATTGCTGTTTCCATTTAGTTCAGATAATGCTTGCATTATGCTTTGTTTGACTGGAACCCCAAAGTAGGTCACTCTAATGTGAAACACATAAAAAAAAACTCACCACTCCAGGCCCAGTAAATGGACCGGTTTTAATGTCGGTCGAAGACGAGAAGATGTTGATAATGAAAGTAAAACGCAGAACTAAAGGCACCTGATTACTCTGAGTGATTTCCTTCCTCATAACTTCCTCAAAACTCATAACTATTCAGACTGCATTCATATATGTAGTGTTAGAGAGTCATTTATGACTGTGTGGAAATGTTTTTTTCTGTGTTCTTTTAAAAGAACATAGAATAGAAGTGTGATGAAAATTCATCGGTTTGATGGAAGTTATCATTGTGTGCATGCAAATGAAGCTAAGATGGATAGAAAGGGGGAAGGAGGGAAGGAGAGAGAGAACGTATGCTAGTTGAAACTGAAAGTATAAATTGTATAGGTACAGTTTTGGTCTCTACACTTTATCCCAATAAAACACACACTGTAAACACACATGTGTACAGTGAACACACAGTGAGGTGAAGCACACACTAACCCCGGAGCAGTGGGCTACCTGCTGCAGGGGTGCCCAGAGAGCAGTGAGGGGTTAGGTGCCTTGCTCAAGGGCACTTCTACTGTGGATGTACTGGTCAGGGATCAAGCTGGCAACCCTTTGGTTTCAAGCCTGAAGCCCTGACCAGCAGGCCTCTGAAAGAAACGCAGAGAGAGAAAGAGAGAGAGAGAGAGGAACAAGTGATTCTGTGTGTGTGTGAGAGAGAGAGAGAGAGAGAGAGAGAGATGGAAGGAAGCAGGAAGCAAGGCAGGCAGACAGTCTAAAGAGCTGACAATACCATCCTTAAGGGAATACAATGCTCATTCATACATGCATAATTTATGTTATGTTCATTCACTCTTGCCTATGGTGCGAGCTGTTGCATTGCTTCTCTGGTAACATGCAGCACTTTGGCAGGGGTGCAAGGCACCTCTCCTGTCCTGCTTATGCCCATGGAAACATGAAAAGATACGACTCAGGTTCATTTGAGCCCATGCGTGACTATCGCTCCATTTGCGGCGGCTACATGGATAGTCATCTAGCTAGTCAGCAGCGGGACAGGATTTCCTGTCACTCTCCCTGAATGAGCCCACCATTGATCAGCCCGACAAATAGGCCGGTAATGAATACAGAGGTGGATGGGGCTGGGTGGTGATAAAGGGGGGTTTGTTGGGATAGATATACACGCAGCAGAGTCAACGAGCACAGCTTTAGATTTGAGTGCATTTTACCAAGGCACTGTAACATGATGCCGGCTGGAGCAAAGAAAGCGTTTATGGATTGTGGCGATAAGGAGTGCTTGAGCATCTGTTTGTAGCTTCAGCGCTCCTAAGACACTCTTTCTAACTCTTTTGCACTCTCTCTCATTCACTTTCTCTCTCTCTTTCACTTTCTCTCTCTCTTTGCATTTCTCTTCCACTCTGTTTATATCTTGGGCCTCTCTTATCTGTCATTCCCCTCTATCCCTCCTTCACTAGCTCTCCTTTGTGCTGTGTGCCTCTGTCAACCCGTAACTTATGTCTCTTCCCCTCTCTCTCACACACTTTCACACTTTCTCTCTCCCTCCTTCTCTCCTTCTCTTCTCTCCCTCACCTTAACCACTCTTTATGTTTCTCTCCATCTCTCGCTCTGTTTACTTTGCCCCCCCCCCACACACACACACATACACACACACACACACACACACACCTCTCTCTCTCTCTCTCTCTGTGTGTGTTTCTTGCTTTATTCTCACTTTTATCTCTCTGTGGAACCGGATTGCATAAACTGCTTATTACCATCTGCTCTCTCTGCCCCCCTCCCTTCTCTCTCACACTCTATCTGTCTTTCTTTCTCCTTTCTATTTATTTTTTTCTCCCTCTCTTTCTCCCTCTTTCCCTCTCTCTCTCCTGTTTAGACTCTGGTGAGCTTGACCCAGAGATAGCGCGGCTTAATGCTCTAGGCTTCACCGGATGCCTGTCTGTGGTGCAGTTTAACTCCATTGCCCCGCTGAAGGCCGCCCTGCTCTACCCCACCACCAGCCCCGTGGTGGTCACCGAACCCCTGGACGAGTCTAGCTGCGGCTTCTCATCCCCCAGCCACCCGCATGCTTCAGAGACCACTCACTCCCTCACAGGTAATAGCACACTCTTTCACTCGCACACACACACACTCACAGGTTGTCACTTACTTCCACACTCTATTACAAACACACACACACACACACACACACACACACTAATGTCACTTACTTTCACACTCTATCACACACACACACACACTCACAGGTAATGTCACTTACTTCCCCACTCTATTACAAACACACACACACACACACACACACACACACTCACTCTCATTCTTTCACAGATAATAACACTTCTTCCTTTCATACACTCTAACAAACAAACACTCTTTTTCACAGGTAATAAAACTCTCACAAACAAACACAAACACCCTTGGAAGTAATAGAACTCATTCACTTACATCTCACAACTCACTCTCACCATCAGCTCTCTCACAGGTATAACACACACTCTCAGAAGTAATAACATAGATTCACTCACACACCCTCACCAGCTCTCTCAAAGGTGTACAGGTAACACACAAATCTAATCACAGATAATACACACTCTCACATATAATAACTCAATATCCTCAATATAACTCTCATATCACCACCCTTTCAAAGGTACACAAACACACACACACACACACACACACACACACACTATGACAGACATAACACACTTTCAACCAATGACTGCAAATAAGCAAATCATTCTCGCCCCACTTACAGATCTTTCACAGTTACACACACAGACACACTCTCAGAGATGATAAACTCTCTTTTGCGTGTCTCTTACACCTATTCAAATTCACACACATTCAGTTATTCAGTCTGCCCACTTTCTCACAGGTAATTTAGACACTTTCATAATTAAACAGTAAACTCCTATTAAAAATGTACTACCAGTTTTTCTTATGGTAGCCTTACTATCTTTTCCCTTACAAATGATTCCTTTCAAAAGGTAAACTGGCTAGTCTACCAGTTAAATAGTAGAGTAATCATTCTTACAGACAAGCTCATGCCTCACAAATAAACAACCAACTGCTTTGCAGTTATTCCTTAGTGCAGTTGTGCTCGTGCAACAAAAATTCATAATTTCCATGTTCCCACTTCGATTTGACAGAATAGAAACTGAATTGCCAAACATAAGTCACATACTTTCTTATTTTTTTTTGTGACACTGACACAAGTTAAACGGTCAATACATGTCCTTTATTATTAACTTCAACTTCATATCCAAGCATTTAGTTAAAGTGCTTGTTCACAATGCCCTTTATTTCAGCTCACATTTTTTAGTTTTGTGGTGAATAAATCAATAAAAATGTAGCCGTTCACATCTAAATCTTATGGGAAATCAGCTTAAGTCCTGCACATTTTATGTTGTCTCTGTGGGCCAGAGTGTAATTAACTTGTACACACATAATGAAGAAAGACAGAGAAATGCTATTCTTATTATTCTTATTAAACGTACACTCTTTCAGTGAGTAGACATCAGTTTTCAAAGGCAAAAAATAGTCTGCCTGACCTTTGAACTGACCCTTAGGAGCATGTTTTGTATTGGTTATTGTAGTCTTACTTACAATTACTCTTTTTAGCCTCTGCCTTTTTTTTTTTTTTTTTTTTTTTAAAGTTCCAAGGTCAGTTATGGATTAATGATTTGAGAACATAAGCAGTGCCAGCTCATTCTAGACTGGATGTTATGCTTATGCAGGGTCGCTGCGAAAAAAAATTGGGCCCTATGACAGAAAATCATTCTGGGCCCCCTAAAGATTGATTTATAATTTTAAAACGCTTTCTAGGGTCCTCTGATGGTGCTAGGTCCTTAGAATCACCCTAACAACCCCTGCCACCCCTCTGGCAACACCCTTCTGACGATAAAAAACAGTATAAAGGTATAAACCACAGGCCAGTTTCAAACCGGTGTCTCTGTGGGAAGTACAAGCGCTAGTGCAAGTAAACTAGTTGTGACACAGCAGCTCCAGAAATGTTTTGTTTATGGCTTCCTACCTACATAGAGACCTTTACCAGATATTACAAAAACCACTGTAATTTCAAAAAACACTCTTATGCAAACACCTTCAAGTACTGTAGAGTGTCACGCCTTTGCCTAATACTTGACCACCCCTTTGCCTAATACTTGATCACCCCTTTGCCTAATACTTCTCCTCTCCACCTGTGTGTTTGTCTTAGCTTGTTTATCTGCACTGCTTTGACTTGTCCTCCCAAAGTGTGCCTACTGTTCGTGGGCCTCTTGAGGAGTTTCTCATTGAATACTCCCACCACCGTCCCTGTTAATTAAATTAGACCCAGATCAGTTCATTAATCTCAGAGAGGCGTTTCACTTGCCTAATCTTTTTTTTTTCTCCCCCATCCCCCAACCCCCACCCCCACCCCGAATCCCCCAGAATCTCAGCTCTGAGCATTAATGGACTCTCATGGACAGGAGACACTGTGCTCAATGAGTCATGTCTTTGGAGTGATTATCTCAGTTTTCAACACTGACGTTCTGTCTTTTTCCTCTGTCTCCTTTCTCCCTGTTCTCTTTCCCTACTGCTTGCCGAAGATCATTTTGGCACTCTAGGCACTGGCGAGCCAATAGTCAATTCAATCAACAGCGATTCTGCCTTGATTGGAGGTAATGGGAACTTTTCTTACTTCTATACTGACCTAATGCTAATGCCTAATGGGTCCAGGGATTGTGTGTGGTATGTGATATCTTGGGATTCAGTCAGTGCTTCTTCAATATCATGATTTTAAAAAGAGGAGTTAGGGGAAGCTAAATACGACAGAGTTACTTTAGGGTGACTTTAGAGGCCTGTTGCAATAATGTTTTAAATCTACTGTCAATTCCTTTACTTTCTCAAGCTGCCTTGTGTACCATTTTCTAACTTTCGCTAACCTTCTCTACGCTGATATGGTATTAGTGTAATAGGAAGGGATTGTAATAAGGAAGGGAAATTCATTCCTCTACTGTGGTCTCTGCATCAGCTCCCAAATATTTTGAGAATTATTCCAGTGACTCCATTAACCATCCAAGCAACACATTGAAATGAGTTGCCGTTTTGCAATTTGTTTTGTGTGTGTGTGTGTGTGTGTGGGTGTGTGTGTAAGAGAGAAAAAGTTCTCCAAACTTATTCATGAATCAAATGGAACACACAAAGGACACCAAAACTAATTAAATGTTTAAGGAAATTATTTGCTGATTAGGGAACTTTTTCACCACTATCGCCAAATACTTTGTCCTCTTAACAGCCACAGTAATGTGGCATTAAATTGAGTGGAGATGTATTTTGCCACTCCAATTAGACATTTCCCTCTACCCTGGATAATTAAATGTGTCATGCATAGCAGTCTTTGAAAGGGGAAAAATATTAAAGAACTGACTTTGACATTGGGTAAGAATTAAGCTTGTGTATGTTAAGCAATTGTTGTGCCCTGCTTAAAGCATCTATTTAAAAGCTCATTATTGTATTGATAGGATTATTTAAAGATGCCTCACAGACGTCATTGAAGAGTTGAAAGGGCTGTTTTTTCCTGACTTTTTTATGGCTTGTGAGATTCCCTGTCTGAAAGCCGGCACTAAATTAGAGAAGAAGCTAAAAGGGACAGGGATAATGTGCAAGTGTCGGTGCTCAGGGAGAAATTGTGGAAGATAAACAGTGTGTCCCAGTGCTTACTCTGCCATCCTAGTGTGACTGTCCTGCTCTTCACGAATGAAATTGTTTCAGAGTCAGTCATTGTATCCTAAGACTCAGCAGCAGTCGCTGGGTAGTGTGAAAACACCTTCAGGGCTCAAAATATCTTCTCTCAATTGTGGAAAATATGTCTGGAGAACTAGGAATACTGTAACAGTTGCAAACTGCAAAATAGCAGTTTCACGCGTACTTTGGGTGATTTTAATCAATTAGAATAAAAATGTGGCAGCTCTAAAACCAAACAATCATTTCAGCTGTGTAAAACTATGGATAATGATGTCGTTCGTTTGACGGCAGGTGTCATCGCCGTGGTGATTTTTGTCATCTTGTCAGCGCTGGCCATCATGGGTAGGTGTCTATACAGACGGAAAGAGACGTTTCAGACTCAGCAGCCAAAGGGAGGCAAACCAGAGGACAGTCCTGAATTCCCCTTCAACAACGACGCCAACTCTCAGTATGTGCTGAGTGAAAACCAGAGAGAGCACTTCATATGATCCCCCCATCACACTCCTGCCCCTCACCCTTCCTCTTTTTTTGGACTAATCCAGAAAAAAAAAACCTGAGGACACCAAGATGAGCCTTGCAGAGAGCCTAGAGACATTAACATTCATGGAGCATTTTTGCATAAAAGCTGCAGGAACTGTCAAAAAGTTGGCAATGGAAATTGCAAGGACGCAGAGGCAGGTGATGAGAAAAAATGTGGGAACAGATTGCCCATATAAATGATTTTCTATTTTAATTTTGTACATATATGAGTATGGTAAGCTTTTTGGCACAGTTCTGTGGCTTGAGTTTCTAAGGTGTGTGTGTGTGTGTGTGTGTGTGTGTGTGTGTGTGTGGAAAATGTCAGAAATTGTAAATAGCCTTTAAAGATGTACATGTCTATAACACCTTTATATATCCCCCTCTTAGCCTCTCTTCTCAAAGTGCAAAGTCTTTTCCTTTCACATCACATGCACACAGTAATGCACACTGATAAACATGCATAAACAGATATTGTGATTTTAAGTGTTAAGGTGATGCTGGCAATGTATTTACAATGGGAAGAGTACATGTAGTTCATCTTTTAAAGGTTATTACATGGAAGACCCGATTACGGGGTTTATCGTAATGACTGTCGTTTGTGCCGAGATGTGTTTTTTTTTTTTCTAACACCCAACCATGACACAACCGAAGTGAAGCAGATGTTTTCTTTTTAACCACATTTTCACACCTCCGGGTTAATGCTTGCCACCAAAAGGATTGTGTTAGCTCCCTACGTTTTCTCCTTACAGCCATTATCACCCCGGCCTCCACACTCCAACACTCCCACGGAAAAGAACAGCTAAATAACAAGACGTGAGTGCTACTGAACACAGTTTAGCTTTGCAGCCTGCAACCTGCACATTTTTTAGGGGGGGGGGGGGGGGGGGTACAGACAGAGACAGAGAGAGTATCAAAAGAAATGTTGGAAAACAGACTTCATCAGGATGACAAAAAAAAGAATAAAGCTTGTTGTGATTGTTACCTCACTATTCAAATAGCTGGAGATTAGAAAGGTGCGGGGAAAGAGAAATGCTAATCCTCACAAAAGGCACTGTTTAGCTGACAGACTGAGTATAATTCTAGGGAAAATGGTCTATAATGAAAGCTTTCAGAGAGAGCCGGTGACGGCTATGAATGCTTGCAACTGATGAGTTGCAGGCTGCCATCATATTACTCAGACTCTCACGTCAGCACTCGTTTTCACGCCAGTTCAAAATCTTGGCGAAACACAAATGCACATTACCTGTGAAGGGACTATCTGATATGTCTATGCTGACTGCTGTCGTGGGTTCACATGCATGTTTGTTTCATTTACCAAACAGGCTGTTCAGAGACACTGAAAGAAACGGGCAGAAAAATGCTTGATTTTTTTTGTTGAAAATCTTGCTTCAGTCAAAAGCCCCTTGTCTTTTTTTGTATTATTAAACAGAGGCCAAATATTCAGTAAATCCTCCCTGTTGATTTGTTGCTGGATAGCTGTGGTCACTCTATTCCACGTGTCCCAGTAGATGGAATCCCAAGCTATGGAATCCCGTACAGCAGAGGACATAAATGCCAATGATCGCTGAGGTAAACTGGGCTTCTTTATTGACTTGCCTTGAGATACCACCAGTCTGAGTCTTGACTAATCTACTCTGAGCACAGCTGTTTGTTCCCTCACTGTTATTGTACAAGATGGTCACAAATCATTTGTCACAATGTATACTGTATTATAAATATATCAAAAGAATATGCACTTCAGTAGTTTTATATCCATATGTGTTTTGTGTTATGCCATGGGAAATGCTGCTGCCTGGTATGTTCAAAACTACACACACACTCTTAGTCCTGCAAACACCACAGATTTCCTGCTTTTTAATGAAATCTTCAATGAAGCATTTGGGTACATTCTTGTCAACAACATAATTGCATCTGAAATGCTACTCAGTGCTTCATTCTTATTTGGAAAAGTCCAGTGTGAGAGTTCTAAACTTATTTCCAGAGATGTTTTTGTCATGGGTTTTGAATGCCCCCCTCGCTTGCATATTTTTGGCTAACACTGTCGAGCCACAGACATGGTGTTACTGAGCATTTAAAACACTGTTTTCATGAATACTGCAGATATGAAATTCTGGAAACCATAAGCTGTGCAACACTATATCCTTTTTATAGCCCGTTCTGCTCAGGCACATTTGCATAATGCCATTCCACATATAAGGACCACTAAGTAAAATGAAGTTGGCAAGAACTGCAGCAAATTATAATATGAAACCACTACAAAGGACATGCATTTACATATTGTTTGCCAAACACTACAGTGTAACACATTCGGGAGAGTTTTGTGAATACCTCCAAATTTATTTCCATTTAATTGAATGTGAAACACTGACTTTATGCTAATTTTCGCAACATTTTGATTGGGAGGCTAATGTAGAGTGAGAAAATGGCTGCATTAAGTCCAGTAGACATGAAAGAATAGTTCCACGCTCCTAAATTGACAGGTTACATTATGGACCTCAGCTCTTTCCATTTAGTCTGTATGTTTGGGTAGAATGTTGTGCGATTAAGTGGAACAAGGAAAACTCCAGAAGCTGTTGGAGAGCTTGGCCTCCATCTTTTGCTTGGCTGTTTTGGTGTATGGTTTAAGACTGTGGCCACACATTTTTTTAATTTCAGCTGACATTGTTATGATACAACAAGGTGTTAGTATTAAATGAGATGGTTGATGTGAGTCTTGAATCTGGGTAACAGTCATTAATTCTGTACAATGTCAAGGTTTTATAGTATCACAGTTGTTTTGATTAATGATAGTGTCATGTTCAATTATATTAAAAAATACTATGGAGAAAATTAAAAATTCTTTTATCTGTGATGCACTGTTTATGCCTCATGACTGCTATTATAGAGTAGAGCGTGCAGGTAACATTGTGCACAGAAGATACATGTCAGGTTTAGTACACCTGAAGTGTTTACCTCTTCAGGACCAAATCAGGTACACCTCTCAACCATTTCCGCAGGTCACTGCCTACCATCAAACAAAACTCTTCCTACAGTCCTATTACTTAATTAATCTGCATGTGTCTCTCTCTTTCATTTGGCTGGATCTTCATTTGACCCACTGAAGATCACTGTGTGTTCTGTGTTATTAATGGAAGTGCTCTTTCCTGACCCTTTGGGCTTTGCGACACAAGCTAATGGAGAGATAAGCTGACACAGCTCTGCCCAGATCCCATGGCTCAGACGCCGAAGGCTCTGTGTGCAAGTTTGTATATCGATTTAGAAATCTATACAGCCATGATGGAAGCGGCTAGCCTGCCGAAGGAGGTGTTTGTGTTGCAGATGTACACATTGGGCTCCCCAAGAAGAGACACTGAATAATATATGTTTGCTCAGCCCTGTCAGCTCAACGTTACTGACTTATGCAGATACAGGCTAAATGCAAAAATGTATGCACTGATATTCTTCTTATTAACCTACAGTAATCTACCAATTTACAGTATACTGATGTAATCTGATTCATTGCACATTTTGTTTAAAGCTAATGGAATAAAAGCTACGTGCATTAGAAACTAACAAAAAGAGACAATTTCCTGAATGCTACATCAAAGCTCCTTCAAGATGTACTGTACAGTAAGTGTGAAAATGTCTTTAAACAAAAAAACAAACCTTCAAACAGGACACTACTATTTGTACGGCAACAGCTGCAGTGTAGGCACTTATGATGGATGGGGAAAGGTTAGATGAGCTAAATGTGTTTTTGGAGACATCCCAAGTACTGGCGTGCAGAGATATAGTTGCCATGGCACTCTTGTATCATCCCCCACTTCCATGCCCTGGCATTCTACACTTAAAGCCACTGAAAAAAGTCCCTGCCCTGCAAAGACCCATACATCTGCTACTGGTTGCTGGGCCGCCTTACTTGGCACGGACCCAAAACAGATGGCAGAAGGCTTGACTCTATGTCCCAGTCCACAGGCACAGGGCTAAGACATTGGGGAGAAGCAGAGGGATTTGGTTGCCCGAGTTGAGTAGGCCACAGGATCAAAATGCAGACCGAAGCTGTTAGCGACAGTGTCATTTGAAGATGCTAAGTGTGTGTGCGACAATGTGGATCACTCAGCAAGCTGCCTGTGTGCTGGTTTTCAAGTGTGATGTATTCCACCTGTATGTAGGACAGCGGCTGATGAAAAATCTGTATTCTGACCTGCCATGCAGTCATAGCCTCATAGCACTTTTTTTTTTCCTGCTTTAACCGCTGATTCCGTTAGCTCAACTGGGTTAAGGCCCACACAGTGTAGAATATTCATTACCTAGAGACCTTGTGTTGCTGATTTTGACAAAGATAATGCTGCACAGGCCAGGCAGCCTTGGTTGTATTACTTCCTCACCAGTGTTACTGAATTATTCAATTTACCTATATCTTCCTCCAGCATTACAGTCAAGGCAACCACTGAGCAACCTAGATGTACAGCACATCATACTGTAAATATATGATAAATTTATGGGAATGCCTAAGAACACAATAACCAAACCAAGAACCCTCAATACCCAGTTTTTTTCTGTATCTTGGGATGAACCATGTCATAGCTTCACCTGATTCTGTTTGGATGACTAACAAAAAAAATGCCACATACCCTCTCAACAGCACAGAATAACAGTCCCCCTGTTCTGAGATTTCCCAGAAAGACTTCAACCTGGATTAGCAACTCTGTGAAGTTGAGGTGTTGAAAATCAAGAGGTGTTGCAGGGGAAGAGCTTGTGATGGCAGGAGGCTGAGGGGTTTGCTGAAAGCTTGCTAAGCTCAGCTCAAAGTGGCTCCCATACTTATACAAATGACGGGATTGTACTGAAAATGGGAAGGATGCCACAAGTTTAGATACAGTATAGGCTACTGCATACAAACCTATGCAACAAAAAGTTTGTGCACATCCTATGTCAGGGTGTAGGAAAAAAATCTGATCATGCATCCAGTAAACCAAGTAGGAAAATCATTTATTTTATGGCACAAAATTACATTTTGTCCTTCTCTGATTCACATGATTTGTGCCATAAAATATGCCATAAAAAAGAATGTCAAGTGAGAGGACTCTCTCCCTCTAAATCCCTAGAATCATCTACATACACTATTGGACAATAATACTTGATTACTAGATGCTTCTAAAATTCACTTCACTTCTAAGTCTACTTCAGTCCATTATGCTTTACTGTGTTTTGTGTCATTTCCTCAGGAATCCTTTATAAAAAGACAAAAATGTCCATTTTGAGTGGATATCAGTAGTTTTCTGCCACTTGACACAGACCAAATATGGGCCTACAAAGGGAAGCTAGCGGACACAATTTTCTTGCACTCTGATTATTAAAACACTGAAAAAAGAACAGTGTTGTGTGCTTGTCTTGTATGCTCTGGGTCTAGAAACAAGCTAATTTCACAGGTAACAGTTATATCACAGTATAGCACACTCATTTTCGCCATTAACTAAATAACAGTGTATTTACCTATTTACTGAGCACTTTACAAGCCCCTGAGCATATTCAGATCATCATTTATGATTAAGTTGATGAATACGATGTAATTAGGGAGTAATACTGGAGGAATTAGTTTGTTTCCTAAGTAGTTAATGATATTATGGGTGGAATATCATGCAGAGTATGGTAGGCTATTAATAATACATTTGTAATGACTGATTTAATATGGAGAAGAAGCTAGGGGTAAATATATGGGTGCTACTGTATATACAGAATATTTCCTGCCCTGCACAAAGAGTAGATCTCTTTAGATGGTTGAGATATAATGATATAATCTGTTTTTGATCATTTATTTACTGAAGAAATTTAAACCTAAACATAAACAAACACTCTGTCACCCAGTATAACAGGCAGCACTTTTAACATGTAACATGTCTTGCCACCTATTTACCTCCAAGTTATGTTGGTGTCCTTAAAATTCCTGCTGTGCCTAGCAGTGCAGCTCCCTTGTTGACATGATGGGGGCACATAAAAGCTCTTTATTCTACCACTGAAGTCCAAGGCCCTTTGACTCCCCTGTGCAACCCACAAGAGCGGGTGTGAGGTTAAGGGGGTTGAAATTACTGACGAAACACCAGCCTATTTTCTTTTGCGTCATTAAGACGGAGTCCGCGGAGACCTTCCACAGCCCTCCCTGGCTCCCACACCACATAGCCTGCACTCCCCGGAGAAATCTACCCAGTGCAATCAGTGTTTCCATGGTTACCACTGTTTAATCCTGCTTTCTCAGACTCAAGCGCTACACTAAATATGTTTGATGTTCATGTTCAAAAAATACAATGTATTTGCCAAATACATGCACAGCATGCTGTCCACGCACATGAAGTATGATTGTTAAACACAAAGAATGGGGAAAGCAGACAGTAACAAATGATTATACTGTTTCTCAACAGCCACCATGCCAACAGAGAACTTAAGCAAAGGCACCCTGCTTTCTGCAATCTCTCGTTGTTACAGTATGTTGAATTTAAAACCAGGAAAATAGGCTCAAGGTTTAGTAACCCACACTGCAATGCTTAACCCACATTGTAGTGCGGTTTCTTGAGTGTTTTACAGCCGTGTTACGTTATTGATGATACATAGCATCCCCTTTCCTCCCTCCTGCTACTTCATCACTGGATTGGCACACGCCAGAATCAGCTCTGGCGTGCTGTGGAATGGAAGTTCATTCCGCTGTCATTTCAAGCTCTTCAAAAAGAGAAACAAAAGTTGCACTCTTAACAAACAAAAATAAAACAAACGACTCCAGCCCAGAGCTGACAACGTGTATGCTGTCAGCTCACCCAATTCAATTTCTAAGCTATCTTTTTATCTTTCGTCTCCCGGCTGTCCACTAGCCTATCCGTCTAGATGGGGGAGATGCATGTGACAGTATTCATTGGAGTTTCATAGGGAATTTTTTGTTTATTTGTTAGTCTTATCCCTTTGTTTGAGTTGTGCTGTGCATAGATAATAAAGCAACAACAAATCAGTCAAACTATTCTTCACATTGCAGTGATGAAAGTAACAAAACAAAGGCATGGGAATAATCATAAAGTTCAGTGTTGCTGATCTGTTCCCCCATGAGAATTCAATTGTCTCAGCAAGCACAGAAACATACACACAGTCATGCTTCCATTTCAGGCAGCCATCATGTACAGGGGCGTTTCTACGGGTGGGCTGGGGGGGGCAATGCCCCCCCAGGCCCAAGCCCTGCCCCCCTGAAGAAAATTATCTGGTACAAAAAAAAAAAACAAGACCTGCCATTATTAACTAGCTGCTATGTTTGTGTATTGTTTTCATAGAATCCCTGAAACAGATAGGTAGCAATAACAAAAAAAAAACATTATTCTGGTAATCTTCTGGGGCTCCGTAATCCACCACGGTACAATCGCAAAACCTCATTGCTTTCCAATTGGTTCTTTGACGTTCTACAATTGAGTGCGAATAACGCACTGACAATAAGCTAAACTTTCATTGATTCGAAATGGCTGATGTACCAGAACCCGAAAATGTCGCTAAAAAGCAAAAACGTCAATGCAGGTACCAGGAGGAGTGGGTGGGGAAGTGCCATAGACTGTATGGGAAGTAGTCTACTCGTGGATTGCCAAAGCTGGGTGATGAAAGGAAAGAATTCGGTAAAGTCTGTAGAAATAAGTTTGACATTGCTTACGGGAGGCAGATGCTAGCAGCAAATTACAGTGCCAACTCTGAAACAGTACAGACCAATGGTCTCATCCTTCTTTAATTATGTACGTGTGTATTATTAAGTTGCTTCTGCTTCAAATGACGTTTTCATAAAATCTGTGAATCTAAGATAATTATTTCGTTTTCTTGGGCTTATTATATAGCTATTTATTGACCATAATTTAGTCATTTTGGCAAGGCTGGTTAGCGTTAGGTAGCCTGAAAAATCTGAAAAAAGTTCGTTTTTCTCTTAGATATTAGTTAATGCAGGACAGTTGTTGCCTCAGAAAATAGCATGAGCTTTAGCTGTCTTGACAAAGCATACTTCTGACTCTTGTGGAAACTATTGAACATCATAACCTGGATGTGGAGGGCAGTAAGGTAAGACATTTGGTTTAGGCTACTTTTTGTGTTTTGTTGTCTGTGTAGCTTACATGATGGTCTACTATGCTGATTTGGTTCTAAGCTAAATATCATATGATTATTCCAATGGGTTATAGCATAATTGTATCGCAGCTACACATCTGGTATTTATGTGGATAGTAAAGAACCGTGCATTCACCTAAACAAGGTTGCACCTGCGGTCAATCTGCCTGACTGTGTAACGTGAGTGAAGTGAACCGCTATACTAGTGTGGTGAAGATTAGCCAGTTGCAATTCCCGGTGGAATTTTCGTTTACTTTCTCTTCTGGGCCCTTATGCACCATAAGATAATTGGCACATGCTATCCTCAGCTTTTCTGCGGCCGGGGCAGTGTTTGTCCAGTAAACTTTGTTGATGTTTTGTTCAGAGGATGTTAATGTAAACACTGTTTTTTGTGGAACAAGGTGGATTTAAAATAGCCTACTGTGTTTGATGCGTTTTTGCCTGTCGTGTTGCATTCTAACTAATTCTGCTCGGTATTCAGAGTTGTGTTACGGCGGGGGTTGGTTGGGTAGCTGGGGGCGGAGAGGTAGGTAGAAAGTTCTTTTTTCGGGTTTTTCCCATGCTTGCCTGGCGATGTCTAGTGCCTCGTGTTAAATTCCCAATAAGCAACAATCGTTATTTACAGGGCGGACCTTGCCAATCACAGAATATTATTTTTCAAAAAGATATTCCATCACACAGAAAATATTGAATTGAATTGAAAAAAAAAGGCCCGGGTCCAAACTTATTTGCCGACCCCTGCCCTATACAATATACACCACTACACCACCCTATACACTATTACACCATCCTGCTATACAGGCTACCTCACATTACCAACCACACTACTATATACATCATTACACCATCCTACTATGCATCACTATTCTTCGTAGCCTATATTAGTAGTATTTATAGGTGGTGGTTTTCCACCTTTTTCGAAGGTATTTTTTTCTGCCCCCCTACATCAGTAAACTGCCCCCCCATACAGGACACTCTAGTCACACCTCTGGTCATGTATATAGGTTTGGTAAATCTACAATCCCTCCCAGTCCACATCTCGCCCCCCCTAAAAAAAAGTAAATGGGTAGGCTTTGTCATGAACATTATTTCATTATCTGGTTGTTACAAATCCTCAGCCACCTGTTTCCATGGAGGTGCCAACAGACACTTGCGGTATGCAGTTCATTCAAAGGTCTCCAAAACCTTTGAGTGCTGACCCTCGTAAGATACTGCATGTGAGAATGCCACCACTAAGGTCATGGCTAAGAGGACCAGGGCTAAAACACAAACATACCATTGTGATGGGAAACAAACAAAGTAACACTCCAAAGGCCACTTGAATGCCATGGAGTGGAACGCGATGTTAAGGTCAAACGAAATTCAAGCAACAACACAAACAGAACTCCCTCAACATATACCCTGGGGCTGACTCACAGGACACAACTGTGTTTGTTATTGTTCTGACCTCTATTAACCTATAGGTGTCGAGCTATGGATCTTTAAAATATCATATAGAAAATTAGTTTGGATTGCACAGGTGCCCTGAAGTAAGGTACAGACAGTTTTGTGACTTTATCCAAATTTCACCTAGAGACCTGAGAAAGGCCAGGGGTGGGTTGTATTCTTCCTCAAGTACATAGTTAATTGCTCCCAGAATCAATAAAGTAAAGGCCGTAAGTCTTCTGTTTCTGCAGCCTCTTTTCAATCTGAAGACTTGAGCTGAAAAGGGCATTTATCAGTTCACACAAAAGCTTAATAAGAACCTGAAGATATGATATGAAATTGGAATGTTATCCTCTCTCATGAACAATTTTTATATGAAAAATTGAGGTATGCAAGCTCATGAAAATGATTTCCATTTTTCCTTAAAAGGTGCCAGGAAATATATTGACTCGTTTTGTAAGCCTAGTGAGAGTTGTCACTTAGTGAGACAAAACAATGCTACTCCCCGGATCAAGTGATGCTATAATGAAGATATATATAAGAGGACATTTGAGACAGCCTACATTTAGTGCACACTTTGGCTACATGTAGTGCACTCACATTATAGATATACATTATCTATAGAGATACACATCATTACTTCTTAAGTAGAGCATTTAGGACAGACAACAGCCAATAAAAGACAGGACATAAGTAGTCTTTGTGACAAAGCACTGATTGTTATAAGTTAGGTTCACAGTAAGGTGGCGGTAGAATATGACCTTTAGCAGCATAAAAAGTGCTGTAGAGCATTTGAGTTCAGTTTGAATAACGCAATGAATAACAATGTTCTTGTTTTGCTGTTCAACAGTCTGTTGCAGTGCAGCGTTGGGAGTGCATTCAGTTCACTTTTTTTTGCTGTAACGTAACCTTTATGCATCCTCAAAATATATTACTTTAAGTATGTAAGGACTTATCTTTGAACTTTAAGCAGCATGTACCAAATTCACAATCCCAACAACCAATGACACAGGAACAGCATCTTAGAGTGCACAGGATACTGCTCCTTTGGCTGGCCAATATCTTTAACATAATCAGGTGTAACCACAATTAAACACTCAGCATAATGACCTTGAGCTGGCTGATAAGGCTGACAGTATTAGAATGATGGGGCACACGGTGTCCAATCACTGATTAATGACAGTGCAGTGTCCATTACCCACCTTGTCACACAATTTATGACATTTAATCAAGTACATCCTTTGGTGGAGAAAACTCAGTCTGTTTTTTTTTTTTGAGAGAGAGAGAGAGAGAGAGAGATGGCTGCATGCTTCTACACCCTTAAAAATAAAGGTTCAAGTTAAAACCAAAAGTGGTTCTTCACAGTGATGCCACAGGGGAACCTTCTTTGGTTCTACAAGGAACCTATTCCCGGATGGTTCTTCAAGGAACCATTTATTACCAAGTTCTTTAAAGAACCTTATTAGGTTTTTTGTGGAACCTTAAAAGAATAACCTTTTAAGGTTCCACAAAGAACTTTTTATTGAAGGGTTCTCTGAAGAACCAGTTCAGTTCGGTGCTTTAGAAAACCAATACAGGTTTTTAGCCATGTTCCTGACAGAGCCTTTACTGGTTCCATCAGGAACCTTTCATGAAAGGTTCTTTGCATATCTAGTAACTGTTTTTTTTTAGAGAACTGTTAACGGTTACTTAGAAACCCATCAGCTTAAACCAAAATCCTGTTCCTCTGGAAAATTTTGGATCGATTTACATTACATTACTGACCAATACCTGTCAAAGCTGTTTTCATCAACCCCCAGACAAAGTTTTGTTTTAGATGTTATGAAGGGATGCCTCAGCTATAGCATGCAATAGATTGATGTGCTGCTAGAGAAAAAAAAGACACAAATGCAGTTCTTTGCAATATATGAGTTTTATATTTCTCTTCAAAATATAAAATATAAAATTATTCCTCAAAATAATTGCTCATCACAAACACACAGCACTTTGACACTGCATTTTGCTACATTTGATAGTAATTGATAATGTTAATTAAGCTTAAAAAGCTTCTGGACAACACACGTAAAGCTATCATTCTATCGAATAGTGACCTGGTCATTTCTGGAACTGATGATGTACTTTCGCATTGGGCTTTTCAGGCTCCCAATGCAGACGAGTTGCATTCTTGATTCCATCTCAGGGGTGGTTGAGAGGGTCGCGGTACTGGTTCCCAGCTTTGAAGAAGAGAAAGGGATAGATATGCAGTGTTTCTTTGTTAGATTAAGTTCAATATGGTGCAATAGGTCAAATGTATGTTATTTTTGTGGAAATGTGTGCAATCTTTACAATACAATATTAATGAGTGATTTAAAACACACAAACACAATTAGGTTACAATGATTTCATTATTTCATTTTCAATAATTTGAATGAAAATAATAACTTTGCTAATTATTACTAACAAAGTACATTACAACAGTCCTTGTGAAACATACCTTGTCGGTACACCTACTCAAATCAACTGAATAGAATATTGCAGATTCCACACTTAACAACACCCTGGCATAGGTGGCAGATGATGTGTGAGGCTGTGGACCATGATGTAGCATTTTTCATCTGGGGAAAAAAAGAACAAAGACTTCCAGTATAATAGATGCTTTAGCTTTAAGCTATAGATGTTTTGGCTTTAAGTGGATTTTGTTAAACAAATGAACAAATGTCAACCTGAACTGAGTTTAACTGAGTAAGTGAAATGAAAACTAAATCTGTAGAGATTTCCGCATTTGAGAATGGGTTTGGTTAAAAAAAAATATATATATACAGTGACACTGGATTAGGCATATTCATGACACACGTGAGATTCATAGCTACCATGGATATAGGCTCCGAGTCCTCGGGCACAAAACACGAAAAATAAAACGGTACGTTAGCCGTCTTCCATACCATTACCCAACCAGTTGTTAGCCTATGATAGCAAGAGATCCTTGAATTGTTTGCGAGCAGATATAGGATGTCAGTAAACTAATTTAGAAGCTATACAACTATACAACTACCATACAACTGTAGTCATGAAATTGTGGTTTTAAAGCCATGATATATTCAGTTAACCCAAGCATTAATTTCAAATTCGTGGTCAATAGTCACAGCCTGAAAGAACTAGCTAGTTAATATGGCTAGCTAGGTGGACTGTTAATGTCATAGACAGGTTAAATCATAGCAGACATAACTACATCATGAAAAAACTAGGTTATTTTTCGTATAATCAAATTTTTCAATTCAAACGAAACTAATTTAAGAAAAACTTACTTGATCTGTTTGCTTGGAGATGAGAGTAGCGTCTTTCTTTGCCGTCAGCAGCAAGTTGTTCCCGAACGACAGAAGAATGATAAACGGCGGGCGAAACTATCAGTTCAAATACACAGTTGAGGGACGTGATTGGGCAATGAATAAAACAACCGTTATTTGCCACAGTTGGACAAAGTTACATGGGCCTAATGAAATGCAATATTTTTTAATAAATTTCCCTCCTTCTGTGTTATTTACTAGGCCTACCAAAATGTGTTTTATTTTTTATTATTAAAATAATTAATTTTAACGTCCTTCCCCACACGTCACAGTGTCAACTTTTCAGGCATGAGAGATTATACACATAGTGAGTTAAAATTCTACACAAATAGTGTCAGGCTGTCTACACATCAGCATGTGTTGTTTTTTGACACATCTGCTTTTGCAGTGTGGTGGAGAGTTATGTTACAGACAGTCTATCTATTTTACTTATACTTACTTAACAGGTGATGTTAAAAAAAATGTAATGAAATAAAATAAATAGTTGAGTTAACTGTGGGGATATCCAATTCAGCATTGGGTCATTACAAAGTAATCAAGTAGCCACAAATTCTTACTTTATAATTACATTAGTACTTTATGACTGCTCTATATAAAAAGTAGTTGCCTTTATCGCCCTTTACAATATAAAAATGACCCCATTACAATCATTCCTCCGCAGCCACAAGTTAGTCAGTCAATAGCCAAAAAGGTTCCTCAAGGCACTAAAAGTACAACAAGGTATGACTTAGAACCCTTTTTCTTTAATTCAGTTCCCCAAAGAACCTTAAACAGCAAGAAAAGGTTCTTTAGCATAAAAAGGTTCTCCAGAGCACTTAAAGTGCCTCAGAGCACTTGCGAAGAACCAGTTTTTCTTAGAGTGTAGTTCTGAAATGAAACAGTTAAAAGTTCTCCAGAGACATTTTTGATTTTGGGTTAATGTGTATTGCACAGCCACATGGGTTAATGTGTAAAGCCACAAAAGATGGAAATGATCTTTTCTATTCAGATGTTCGCTTTTGTGAATATTTGCAAGGAAATGGCGACATGGGTAGACAGACCCTCACATTCATACATTAAATAAATACATTTTTATTAAAAGTTATTTATTTATCATTGGTGTAAACATACATTTTAACACATGCAAGAGGGGTATCTACACCAACTTTGGATTCATTTAAATGTCTTTGTTTTCTAAATCTTATCATTATAGATTTTTGTGTCTCTCGATTCCATCAAAGTATTTTTTATACTGCAGGGGTCTGAAGACAAGACAGATTTTCTTTACCTTGAAAAGTTTTTCTGAAATGTTCGTTTCAAAGCACATACATTTTGCATTGCAGGTATTTTCAAATAACCTTTCGTCTTCTCCAGGGCAATAATTGTGAGCAGACATCTTATAGGATTTAACAAGATCTCCTCATATCTGTCTGGTGAGATGCCCATAAGTTATCATATCATATATTCTGAGTCTGAAGTTTCATCAAAACTTTGTTTGATAAAAATAAATTTTTATTTATAGGTATACTGTAGGTTTGCGTCATATTGAGCAAATACTTTGCGTGACCTTGCTAACTGTGGTGCATGGGGTTGGGTCAACCATTTACTACAGTAACTCTTTACCTATCCCACTTAACCCAATTGTGGTTGGCAGGAGAAACAACTAAACTAAACTGAAGAACAGCAATCAACTTTCAAAAATATACAAAAGGTTGAAGATGTAGATCTGTTGTAGACCTACCCAGGAACACATAATGTACATCTTTGCCTAAGATAGAATAAATGCAGAAACTTAGAAAACTTTTCTTAAATAAGAACTTAAGGTCAGGAAAAAGTTGCACACTAAAGTACCAAAGTAGCACACTTTGCAAATTGTTTGTAACTGGCAGACAGTGTTTACAAAGCATGCTCTTGCTTTTTTTTTTTTTCACTTTTCCTAAGGGCAAGCGATAAGCCAGTGCTGTTAAAAAACAGAACCTCCCAGAGGTCAGCGAATCAGAGACGTTAGTCCAGACGGCTGCATTATAATTATGAATGGAGATAGCTGAATGAAGTCCCATTATGTCAAATTACATTATCAAGAAGAACCTCTTAAATGACTGTGCACCTCTGGAAATGTATATCTTGTGATTACTTTGAAGAATGCCTTGAATGTTATCCCTATTTCATTTAATATAGCCCTCTAAGGGCAGCTCCAAGATCACCAGGGGGACATTATGTGATAATTGGACCACTTCTCAATCCTCAAAATCCTCTTTACTTCAAATGAAAATAAGACTTTGGATTGACCGCTAGGCAGCGAGCCACAGTGAGGCTAACCACAGAGATCTTGGCCTTTGCTCCTGATTTGAGAGGTAATAGAGGTCATAATGTTTTACGTTGCCAGAAAAATTAATTTGTCTTTTTTGCAGGGTTTATTTTTGTATTCTGATTTGTTTATATTGTTTATGTGTTTAACTTGTTTATGGAATCAATTAATCATTCATAATATTTTAATGAATTGACAAGTCCCCACAACACATTTTGACTTTGGTGCGTACTTCTTATAAGCTTGAAACAGATGACATTTCATCACAAAAAGGCCATTAGCTTTCATCCTCAAAGCATATTTACGAAAGCATCTTCAATTGTTCTGGAAGATATGCTTCATGGCACACATATTTGCATCATGATTTGATTGCTGGCTGTCAGGGTATTGAAGCTATCTGGAAATGCCACTTACTGAAAACAGAGGACTATGTTGGAAACTGTTGTGATTTAGTCAGAAAAAAACAATGGCCACATGCAAATTGATGTTAATTTTATTAGTCGAGTTCACAATCCAATTCTCAGCCTTGTCTTAGCTCCATTTAAAATAATAGACAGGTTCAAACTTTGGACTTGTTATAAGCTTTGTGTCTTTTACTCCCAGATAACCAATTGTCTAGCACAGCTTTCAATTAAAATCTGCACAAATGTGCTGCCTGTAGTTATGGGTACAGTAGTTTTGACTTTTTTTACTGTCACTAAGGAATTTAAACTGTTACATCAAGTGGGAACCATCAATATGTGTGAACTGTGAATTATTAGAGAATGGCAAAGAACGAGTCACTGAATCTTATCAAAACTCAGCCTGCAAAATAATCGGATACCTGAAAATGAATAATAGATATTTTGGTATGGTGAGGTCCAAGCTTCTTTCATCTGACACCTTGGCACTGCCCTTGGTAGGATACGAGTGACAATACATAATGCATGTTTCTGGATCAATACATTTCACCTTGAATAATCAGAGGAGCTTCAATATTTTATGCAATTGTTCGTCATGCAGAGATCGCAATTTCAAGATTTGATCATTTTAGTGAAATACAATGATACTACCATGAAAAATCTAACTACGAATACAAAATGTCAAAGCACTGATGTTCTACATGATGTTCTAATGTGTCTTCTAATAGATCCCTTTTATACTTGGTTCAAAATTCACATTCCTCCATGTGCACTAAGGGGGTTTTAGTTACCTCTCCAGCAGGTTTGGTTCAGTTTGGTTCACACAAACCAAAACAAACACAGTGTCATCCAACATCCCAGCATCAAGGACCCACAACAGCAGGGACAAGTTCAATTGGCAGCCAACAGATTGCTGGGCAACACTGGTAGTTCCATGTCGTGAATGTGATAGAATACAAACAAGCAATATTTTTTACTTACAGCTGGATACTTTGTGTTTCATATACTCATTCACATCACAGTTATATTTGGCATTTTATTGGCTTTATGGAACTGACATGAATATCCAATTTTAGTGGAATTGCCTATCATTCCTACCCAAGCAAGACTATAAAAATTTGTGGCTTGGCCACCATCGATTGTCCAGGCTAAGTATTATTGGTAAATTAGTGGTTGTTTTTCACTCTTTTTCTGCATGTGATAGGATAACACTATATGAACAATCAGAGCAATTGCTTGACTTTCAAAGAAAAGTGCATGTCTAACTCCTCTAAAGTCAACGGCAACGCCATAATGACAGCTGCTGGAAAACCAATAGTTGTTTAGCACCATCATAGCCCTGTCCTCATAGTGTTTAGCCCGCTCGATATGCTCCTTTCAAAGATAGCCATTGAGTAAAACCATTTGTATAAAATACAAATAGCGCTTTGTAGTTGAAGCAGCCACCTTTGTACTATGCACAAGAACTGTGACATGTCATTTACAATTAATAATGGATGGGTTATTACCATACATATAGATGTCTACATGTTACATGTCATCTTTTGCAGAGGTGGCAATGGTTGTAGAGGCTCTGTACACTAGCTCAGCATGTCTCAAAGCCCCAGCACTGGAAGCAGGAAGGAAAGATGTTATGCAACTACACATATACAGTAAGAACCATGAATATATCATAATATACTGTATACCTTCAGCTGAACGTATGCCCTGCTTGAATGATGCATCAAATTCATACAGTAGTTGTAGATGACTAGATAGATGAATGATGTATGTGATGGAAGTCTTTAAATATTGCAATGAGGCCACAAAAACTTGCTGATATCTTCAGCCAAATCCAGGTCATCTTCATAGTGTGGTTATATCTCCCAGGCGCGTTTGGCAAATGACTGTGAAGGCTTATCAATCACAGTGAAGGCTATTTAAGCTTTTCTACTCTATGCACTGATCCCTGTAAGACCTGCTGATCTCTTGTGATAGAGTAGTCGTTGACCATTAATGGTCTTAGAATGAGAGAGAGAGAGAGAGAGAGAATGGGAGTTCCAAAGAGCTCCCTTGGTTTCCCAGCAATCAGTTCTGCAAGACCCAGGCCTCACCCCTCACCCCGTGCCTTGTTCCTGCTCCCAGTTAGGTAAAATTCATGTCTTCTCCTGTATACTGTGCAACCTCTGACCCACCCACCTCCCAGTGCGTCTTTTCTCTTTCTATACACATGCATGGAATATGTATGACAGTACACGTGTATATAAAAATTCTCTTTTTTGCTCACATGCATAACACACACACACACACTTGCACACGTATACACACACACATAGACACATCTTCACAAAATCACTTGAGGAAACAACTGATCATAAATTAATGATTTGCTAGCAAGCATTAGAGAACATCTGCTCAGGTTCCCACCTGCAAGCCCCATTTCTGACTCTCACCTGAAAACAATCTTGCCTCTCTCACCCCCACAGCACACGCCCGAGCCCATTCCCTTTCAGGGTATCAGACAAGGGTCAGAGAACCCGAGCACTGCAGCGGATAGCTCAGCTCAGCGCAGCACAGCACACTCAGTGCAGCATCGGCTAACCTCCGCACAGAAAAGGAATCCGCAGCTGACCAGCATGCTAATCTTTCAAGGGGCCTTTCCCAGTACATAACGCATTGATCTGGATGAGCAGGAGGGAGAGCCCATCCAACGAGGCTCTGGCCTCAATCTACTGCCTTTCCTACGCACAGGGAATACATATGGCTCTTTTTGTCTTGTGTTTCTTCTGAGGGGCTTACAGTGAGTGCATGCAGACATGGGAATTTCCACATTTATTCTCCTTCATTTACATCTACAGTACATTCATGCCTAGTTTTCTCCACTTCCTACAGTTCAAGCTGTGGTTCTGGTCTGGCAGTATCATTGAAACGCTGCTAGGGAGTTTTTCCTTGCCCCTGTTGCTCATTGGGCCTCTTCTGTTAAGCGCTTTGTAACATGCCTTTTGTAAAAATGCGTTATATAAATAAAATTGAATTGAATTGAATTGAATTGATCAACACAGAATTTACTCATCTTGTTTGGGTCTGACATATTTTAACCTATTGTCATAAAAATGTTACAATTATACAAATCATATAGCTGCTTTTATGATGGTTGTGATTGGGAGGAAGTGTGAATATGGAGAGATTAATGAGAGATATGAATTGATGGATTAACTATTTAAAATTGTGTCAGAATTGCATGGTGACCTCTCCATCTTCCTCTGGCATGTTGCTATGTTTTGTTCCACCTTAGTCTTTTCATTTTTGTTCCTAGCGGGGTTGTTAGATTAGATTAGATTCTCTTGTTGTGTAGCCTGCATCATTTAGTTGACATTAGAAGTTATGCGGTACAGTAGTGGTCAGGCTTATCTCCTTCCTCCATTCTATGCAGTGTGTGTATGTGTGCGTATGTGTGTCTTTGTGTGTGGGTGGGCATCTGCTCAAGTGTGGGTGATTTTTGTCGACCTTTGTCATTCTCAGAAGGAATAAACGTTTGTTTGTACGGTATGTCTGTTTAGTATTCATGCATGTATGGATGTGTGCGATTAAAATAAACCCACATGTGCCATCAACAATAAAGATGAATGGCCCAACATATCAATGCCATAAATTCACCCCTCTGAAAAAGAAGACCATCATTTTAATGTTAACAGAATGCTATTAGAGTAACATTTATTCTCATACATCATTGAGGTTGGGTCTCATGCCATTGGATGAAATTAAACTATTCACTCAGGTAAGTTCACTCACGCACACATGTGAACGGGGTTTGCCCATCATTCTGTCAGATGAGCTGAGGGGGTGAGGGAAGAGAGGAATTCTTTCGTGCCGAGTTTTACATGCTGTATGTGGACTGCGAAGACTCTGTAACGCTATCTGATTAGCGCTCCTCACAGGATCCGAAGCTACGGACGAAAGAAATACACCTCTGCACATCGGCCAATTACAAATGACACCTCAGACCTCCGTTGTCAGTTTGTATCCATCATAATCATTAGGCACTACACCATGAGAATATTAATGCAACATTTAATGATGCAGAACAGACCCCAACCAAGCGGTGGTCTTCTTGGTCAGATCTTACTCTCTTTTTGGCTCTGTCTTAGCTGATACCACAGGACTGGCTGTGGACAGTGACAGATTGCTAACACTCATCCGTAATGGGTTGGGAGGTTAGAGGTTATTGCTCGCAAACTGAACGGCGAATGAAAAGCAGCTTTGCAAATTAACTGCTCGTCTGACTGTTGTGTTGACATGCAGCTTGAAGAAAACACTCTCTGATCACATGCCTGTTCGGTAGCCAGGGAGAAGCCAGGTGAATGTGTCAGAAAATTTTAAATTTGAGAAGCAGTGTTATGTTAAAGTCATATTGGAAAGACATCTCTGTTGAGAGGTGATAATAGGACCTTATGTGCATATTGGCCATACTGAATGTCTTAATGAAATTATTCTTATCTGTCTTGTTCTTATCTTTTAATAAAGTAAATGTGAGAATCATATAACAATAGACCCCCAATATCATTTGCATAATTCAAGGATGGGATCAAAATAAAAAAATTATAGATACTGTACCTTGCTTTGGAGATTTCCCATGAATCTTACAATAGGCTACAAATGATAAATGAATGAAGGAATGAACACAAACCTTTTATTATAGAATGGTTCAATGACATTTTTTACACATGCAATTTATTAGGTTCAACAAAACAGTAGATATTTTTCTGTAAATGTAACAGTTCATTTTTCTGCAAATAGCTCCCAGACCCTGCATGCTCTTTGCCTGGTCTCCTGACTGTTCGTACCCTGACACTTTGCTTAGCTGTCTGCCTTTTTACCATAGAAAGTACCTCTTTGGAGAGACAAGTAGAGAATAAATGGGATTTAACAGGACGGCAACATAACTTTAATGGGTTTGCATTTTCTGTTATGTATAATACAGCGGAAACATTATGGCTGATATTCAAAGGAAATTACATGTTGGAAAGGTGCATAATGACAAATTCACATTTCTTCAGGGCCAAATGAAAGTCATAAAGGAAGAAGCATAATAGGTCTCCAAATCAGTACAATAATGACTAAAGGAAATAGGCAAATTTCCTGGGTTTTCTAGACATTTCACCAAACACAAAACAAAAAGATTCCCTCAACTTTGAGCACATTACCGGCCCATCAGTCCCCGGACATACTTATTTTGCCTCCCGGTCGTTCAATCTTCTGTTGTTGCACTTCACTAAAAGACACCCCTAAATCGCTTACTGAAATCAAGCACCTGCGTGAACCCACCTTGGCCGAGACCGATGGCATAATAAATTGATTTCCTGCAAACATTTCTCAATATCACCACACAGCCCTTTATCAAGATGGTAGATAGCTTTGCAGAAGGGAGGTACTCTGAACAGGGTTCCATAAAACCACCATGCAAAGCAAGCAGGCCATTAATTAAGAAATGCCAGACGCTCCAATCCTCCCCTCCCCACCGCCCCTTGCCGACTAAAGCGCAAGTAGATCTGATAATTCTAAAGACATAGATCAAAGGCTTTTGTAAACTGGAGATTGGGATCTGAGGACCACGGTACAGAGGCAACATAAATAAAAGTAATATTTTTAAGATGAGAAGTTACGCCAGCTCATGTTTTATTGATGGGCACCATTTTCACCTGAAGCTCTTTTGACATGTTGTTCACCTTCACCCGTTCATCTTGATCAGAGCTACCCGGAGTGCCTGTGCTCTCCTTGAGGGAAGGTAAATATGCTTCATAGGCCACCATGTTCCTCAGCCCTGTACTAAAATGTTTGTAAGTGTAATTCTGACAGCTGAGAGATATATACTGCAGTACTTACCTCTTTTGGTAAAAAGCAGCAAAGGATGTTTACCCAAAGTTGTCACCTGAATGACTGATAGAACTGCATTACATTCTGTGCACCGGGGTTTTTTTTTTTTTTTTTTTTTTGTTGCTGTAGTCTATAAGTTGAAGCAACACAGCAAACTATGTCTTCTATACTATTTGCAAATTCAGAATTTAGGTAAAAGAGATTAATGCCACTTCAGAAGCTATCAAACTTTATCTACCAAGGAGACAGTGATGAAAAGAATGTCTAAGTGTTAATGACAGGCATTACATTAACTTGAGCAGAGACAAATCCTCGCTCCTCATAGCTTCTTAATGTTCCCCTAATTCTAGCGATTTAAAGGATCTATCTACACCTGCCTCCATGTCATCCGAGACCATGAGACAAGACAGTTACGAATGAAAATTGCAGCCTATTTTTCTTAATCGTCATATCTGAGGACGTCTGACGGCTCACTCGTCCTTAGTCTTCTCTCTCTCTCTCTCTCTCTCTCGTTCTTTCTCTCTCTCATTTACACTTTTTTCACTGCTGCTCTCATCCCATTCCCTTTCTTTCCTCTAAAAAGGGCTTTTTTAATTACACACTTTATCACAGTATGGTCAGTTCAATTTTCAGAGGAAGCCATTTAGCCGGTGAGTTTTTTTTGGGTGGTGGCTTTTCCTCTCGCCCCAGTGCTGTTGACAGTCTCACTCTGTGTTCAGAGTTAAAACCTTTCATTTGGCATGTGTCATGACACTGATTACAGCACCTGTGCTCAGCTGTTTGATTCCGTATGTAGAGCTTAGGCGCATAATATGTCCTTCTGCTCGTATTTCCCCCGCCATTCTGAAACACTGCTGGTTGCCATTTCTCCCTCACAGCTTTCTGTTTTTTTCCTTCTTTGTGTCTTAAGCGAGTATGTGGGATTGAAATGGGACTTTGCCAGGGGAAAGAAAATGGCAATCATAGCCATGATACCAGATATTGTTCAATTTTCTCTCTGTATCAAAGCCATTATGGAGGGCAAAATTGGAAGTGATTACTGAATAACTTGGGATTAGTCGGCAAATGTGTGGTCTTTAAGCCGTGTTTGAGTGAGAAGCATATTTGTGTTTTCGCCGAATGCATTTGACGTTTTTTGAACATCTGTCCACAGAGCTGTTATGTTGAGATCCTTGTGTTTGGAATACCAAGTGTAAAGCAGATGCACTCTGACAAACGTGAGACCTGATCACTTCTCAGCAGGTGTTTGAATGAATATATAGTCAAAAAGTATGGTCTCTTTCCACATTTTAACAACTGTGGCATAGTCAATCAGTAAGCTTCGCTACCTTCGTTAAATAAATCTTCAGACTCTCCTCACATGTGTATTGCACATCTGACATCTAGTAGTATCAGGCATGGTGGTTATGAACATAAACACCCATTTTACCCAATAGTTTTGCTTATTTGTACTGACTTTAGCCCCTTTAGGCTTTATTTATTATTATATATCCTTGTTATACCCCCCAGCACCACCATGTCTCTTGTACCTTATACTTAATATACATGACACTTACTAGCTAATTTTGTTGTCCAGTTGAAAGTCTTGAACAGTAATTACTTTTAAGTCAAGTGGTGAAATTGACAAGCCCCTTTAGGTCTTAGAAGTAAGTTGTAAGTTTGTGACTTATAGGAGTAGGGTCTTATAGGAGACACTGTGATTCAGACACTAACTTTCAGATGAAACTAGGCGGTCAAAGTTGTGACTTGAAAAGGCACTGACAGTTTAAATCAAGGCTTCAATGCAGTTTTGCATTACAAATTACAAATTGTCATAAGTCTTCACCTGATTCTATTGGCTGCATGCACAAAATCAGAATGCAAAGACCTTGGTTTGTTCCTTCCTCACTTGTTTACCAATTTGCTGTGTCTAGAACAGAGTTTGAGGAAACATTTTCATAATTACATGTCACAGTGAAAATGTGTCTCTGTACTGGTGTGCAGTGTTAAATTCTTGACACCAGTAAACAACAAAATATGCCTGCAAAATGGATAGAACCATGTTCTATGTATTTTGTATGTCGGTGTGTATATACATATTTTTGTCCATACAAAACACATTGTAAATTGATTTTGCAATGAAGTCTGTTCCTTGACATGTTATCACTTTTCATCAGCTCCAGCTCCTGACTGAAATGCATTGGAACACTGGAGGTGGGAAACATAGGTAGGCTTCTGTTCCATTTAAGTCATCCGAATGAGGTGGGAAAGCTTGTAGCACCTGCTCACATATCAATTATCTTATCAGACCTGGCATTAATAAGAACATGCAGCCTTCATTTTAACTTCCATTTCTGAATTAAACACTATACTCAAAATGAATACAATGGTAAGGGGTGAAGCTTATTCAGTGATTATCTGTCTGTCATCTGTCAGGGGGCAGGGCAGACCAGTGTGTGTGACAAATGGCTGACAACACTAGCACAATCATGCAAAGAGACTGAACAAATGAGAACTTCAAAGTAAAGTGAAAAAGGAAATCCATCCCTCACACACTAGCACAAAAGTATGCTAGTGTGATGCATAAAATGCTACTAATTGAAAGTATAATTTCAAAAGGTATGATTTGTAGATGAACCTGCACATGATATTGAACTATAGTGTATGTGCCCTATACGCTGAGACTAAAATACAGTACATGATCATGAAGCCTAACTAACATACTGGTACATTCTAGTACACAGTAAACATTCAGAAAGCTCATTCATACAGTTTGTAATTCTGCTTTGGACGAGACAAGGTAAATCACAAGTCTGGTTGTGATTCAATGTATGTTTATTATTGGCATGTTTTTTTCCATTTTATTGAGTGATGTGAAGTGCAAACAATCTGCTGATATGAGATATCTCCATCTTTCTTTATCTCACACACACACACACTTTCCCTCCCTCCCTCTCTCTCTCTCTCTCTCTCTCTCTCTCTCTCACTCTCTTTCTATCAATCTCTCCTCCAGTTCAAATCTAGGACTGCCCAAAAGCCCTGTGCTAGCAAGAAACAGATGGGTCTCTCCTCTGGGCCTGTCCCCAGTCGGCAGGGACTCCTATATCCTGTCCCTGTTTCCCCATGCTTTCTGGGCATCTGCCAGTTCACTCGGAGAGAGGCTGCTTTTTGTCTCCTAAAATGGTCCATAATGAAGTCCTCTATTTTTCCTATTTTTGTCTGTCTGTTTTTCAGACAGCTAGGGAGGGTCTAAAAAAAGACGTAGTCTCGCAGTTCAAATCATGACCATGTGGGAAAAGACTGCACTGTCAGCAGCTACACTCCTTCTCATAAAGGGTCATTGGTCCTTTTTATTTGTCTCCCATATTTAGAAATGGCTGCCGGTGATATAACATCTCCTGTAAGTCGTGCAAGCGGAAGAAGTGAGGGTGTGACTCGGAGAGGCAGCCAGAACAAGTGGAAGGAGCAGTGTGAGTGAGTGACGGTGACGTGGTGGAGCAGAGGAGAGAGAGAGTGTGTGTCTGAGCATCAGTCTCAGGTAGAATTTTTGTAGACCTGTATACTTTAACTGACAACTGAAATTTGTCAATTTCAACATCTCATAAATGGAAGTTTCTTGCGGCACGGATATAAAAAAAAAATGCATCTCATCCCCAAAGTAAACTGGGCTCATGCAATATAGGCCTTCCCACTGTGTTTTAGCAGAAATGTATATAAATGTAGTCCCTGGCCAAGACACCTAGTCATACGCTAGCGGTAGCACATGCTTTTGTTAAGCAGGTACGTCTGACAGTTTGAAAGACAACCGCAGGTTTTGCCCCTTTTGTTTAAGCCAGGTCTACCAGTCATATCCAGAATAAACATTTTGATATAGTCTGGCTTATACAAAAATTTCCTCTGTGCTTCTTAAAATAGATTTCTCCAAATGTTTGAAAATCAGAAAATACAAAGAAAAAACACATGAATGTGAGATGCTTTTTGCAATGTGCCGTTCATGTGTATTGTTTTGATTTGCAGTTGTAAGGGCGTATATAGTCATATTTAAAAGGCCAGTAATTTGTTGTCATTTGTTTGTTCCTTCTAATGTCGAAATGTGGTTCGTCCAGCCTGGTGCACCAAGTTCATCTGCACTGAGCTCCTCTTCACCTCACAGTCAAAAAATAATCTTCATCCAGCACCTCTAATTGGGCCTCTGCTCGCTCCTGTTCCCTCATCTCCTTTATGTTTCAGTCTCAAAATATACACGTTTCTTTAGTTCTTTAGTAGTAGTATCTATAAAAAAATACTTGTTAATATGCAGTACATTCAGTCTTACGGTTTTTGTTGTTGTTATTTCTTTAGGAATGTTGAAAATGACAATACTTTCTGCTAAAATTACATTTTACAAATACCTTTACCTTTTTACAAATGCATCAGAGGTTTTAGTCATTTGTAAATTTATGTTTTGAAGTGCAAAGCTCTGGGATCTTGTAGACTACATCATAGTTTATGCCTCCGCATTCAACATTTGTCATGTCATATTTAAGAGCACTAAATATTTCTGACTTTGTTCCTAGTACACACACACACATATATACTGTATATTGGCATAAAATGGAAAATTATTATAAAATAGAACGTTTTATAAACTTTATAAACAATATTTCATGTTGAAAGAATACTGAAATTGTCACAAAATCAAAGGATCTTCATGGCACTATGACTAAAGAAACTACTGCACGTTGACCAGTGTGACTACAGTACCAAGGCATTTATAAACCTGTTTCAAGTGGGCTCAATTAGCGTCATGGCTCTTCACAAGGTTTCTATTTTAACATTCCATATGTTATAAATATTAGCTTCAGTATACAACTATAAGTATATACAATAATATATAATTAATGTAACAAAAGTAAAGTTTTGGGTTTTAAATAGAGTGTAATTTTTTTAAGCATTAAATGGTGCTTTGTAAATGCCAAGTCTGATTTTTTATATGGCTTCTCCCAATGGCTTCACATGTCTATCTATAGTCTAGTCTAGTAGTCACTTAGCACAGTTGAACATCACATATCAACGCAACAGAGGAAGACCTGTTTCATCTTACAGTAGCTTTGTCTGAGAGTTTTGTGGAAGAGTCTGTTTCATGGATGCTTCACATGCATCATGAAATATCACCACACAAACGAGGAGCCCAGTACTCCTCATCAATGTACAATGACATTTTAAGGAGCACGACCACACAAAGGCTTGTGTCCATTAGTTGTATTGGTCACACTCTGTTGCCAGTCAGAAGCCCTGGCACATCAATATCCCCTCCTAGCATATTGTTTCATGGTTCAGGCCTTAGGCATCATATCTTTTGATTAGGGATGTGGCTAAGAAATTCATTCCACTTGTAAATGAAGGCTTCCATTTATGCCATGGTCCAAAGAAATAAAATAATAAGAACATAATAATTATAAAGAAAAAATAATACAAGAGCATATGCAAAAGTTAAACAAATAACATGTTTTGTGTACTGTAGGTTAAATGAGTCTCTCTCTCTCTCTCTCTCTCTCTCTCTGTGTGTGTGTGTGTGTGTGTGTGTACTGTATTTGTGCTAGGTAGAACTGCAGGTGCCAAAAGAATTAGGTTACATTTACATCTAGGTTACATTTATGATTAGGTCCAGTTGTGGAAGATTTATCTTGAAAATAGGTGTTCTCTATGAGGTGTTATCTGCAATTACACAAACCATATTAAAACTTGGTGTGATTAAAAAATATTTTTAGCGATGAAAAAAGACAGAGGTCCAAACAAAAGCAGGACATAACAAAAACCTGGGGACACGGGTTCCATCCCAAGATCTTTTCCTGATCTTACCCCACCTCTCTCCTTCTTGCTTCCTGTCATGCTCTTCGCTGTCCTATCTAAATAAAGACCAAAAAATATATTTTTAAAAAAAGAGTTGGAGGGAAGCATGAACTTTGTGGTGTGAATCTTGAGGGTTCTGTTTGACCAGTGGTAAAGCTCACTTCATTTTTTTCTTAGATGATAATATTTATTAGCCTGGGCCCGCCCATACTTCCTGTGACGCTACATTCAATTTCGCGAGCAAGTCAGTATGACCATGGTGCCGATTTAGAGGAATTATTTATCCCAAATCTGTAGGCACCAATGAGAAATGAGCTTACGCCTATGTCATCGGAACGTCATGAGTGGTCTGACTGGTTGTAGATTTGTCAAGTAGTATACAGGAGCATCTTATGACCGCAGGTTAAACCCACCCCCCAGTATTCATTTAGCAATGTAGCATGGCCAGACTAAGCTTGTAAGAGCTTTTCAGTCGCGTTAGCCAGGCTAAATATTTATACCATACAATAGGGGTGGGCGATATAGTCTAAAATTTATATTGCGGTATATTTTGAACCATAGACGGTAGATGATATATATCACGGTATACTTTGGTATGTAACTACAGCATAACAGGTTCTTAATGGTTACCATAGCATAAAGTCAATATGTACAACAGTTGTTTAGTCATCGGAGGTGTTTATATTGGACTCTCAAATTCACACAGAAGTAAACTGTTAAGCTGCATTTGTGTCAGGCAGTAGCTGTTCAATTTATAGGCTCTTACACAGTTTTGTTGTAAGAATGAAAAGGTGCTATCAATAAGGTGAAGCTATAGGTCAACATTTTTTCACATGGTTGTGGAGACGCAATGAGCCTATCACGGTATGGCGATATGACCCAAAAT
This sequence comes from Limnothrissa miodon, assembly GCA_017657215.1. NCBI lineage: Eukaryota > Metazoa > Chordata > Actinopteri > Clupeiformes > Clupeidae > Limnothrissa > Limnothrissa miodon. The sequence goes on along the minus strand of JAGFZM010000115.1, from coordinate 509,400 downwards.
CTCTATCATTGGCCAAATGCATATTGCATACGGTATGTATCGTCTATATTGCCCACCCCTACCATACAATATTTTTATTGTTGTTTTAACAATAGTCTACCATAGTCTATGGGTGGCAAACAGCCTGGACACTTTGTTTTTATTTTCGGAGAAAAATGGTATGAAAAAATAATGAATGAATGGACGGCATCTATTTTTAAGAAGGGCACAGTATACAGCCATATCCAATTATAACACTATTTTCAGTCATATTATGCATTGGCATTATTAGCAGAGTATTTTGGAAAAAAAATGGATAATAAGCAACCTATGATAACTTATACCAGATGTTAACAGGCTAATTACACTGTCTACAAGTCCAATTTATTAGGATAATTAATTATGCTCAAAACATAATACTTAGCTCTTTAATGTGATATGGCCTCAAATATGTTCTCTGATAGAATGCAGGAGCTCACAGTCATCACAAATCTTTTGATCCATCACAGGTGCGTTTCAGTTAGCCTGGAGCCTGTATGTATGAAATGAAAAAATTCTACATACACAGACTGGATATTCTGCTCCATTCACGTAAAAAGTCATTTAGCAATCTCTTTCATCAAAAGCATGAAAGGGGCCCTGTACTGTACGGTATTACTGTTCTCTGGCACCATACGAGCAGATTGCTTCACTCAAAGCCCACGTTTTCAAGTGGACCAATCTTTACAAGCGAACTATCACTCATCCCTATTACAAAAAAAAGAGAGAAGAAAAAAAACCCTGCCATGCAATCTGGCACTCTGCCAATCTCTCACCAACAGCTGCGGAGTGTGTGTGTGCCCCCTGCGTGATATGAGATTCTTTCTCACTCGCCCACCCTCCATTGCTCTACCTGTCTCTGCACTCGGCCTATACAGAGGAGCTGTGCGCTGCATCTATATCCTTGTCTGCGTTATGAATCAACAGCAAGCTCCTTTGGCCTGCCATTCATTCTTGTAGATGCAGTGCAGCCGAGTATAGTTCACCGCGTCCAAACCCACTGGCAGGCTCCTAAACCACCAATAAGATCTATGAATCAGTGGCATGCAGCCCTAGGCTGTCAATCATTTCAGTAGGAGGGGTCTGAAAGCAGAAGGTGTAGCTCACCACAGCTGAACACATTGCCATGGCAAGGCCATCAATAAAATCCCCTAATAGGCATTCAGAGAGCTGCTGCTGTTAAAATACTGTTACAGAGCTCAAGAGCTGAACTTGTGACCTTGACGCCTTCAGGGTTATGAGCAACCACCAACAGAGCCACTGAAACACAAGCACAGGTCAAGAGTACTTCTCAGCTTTTCATGTGCGAAACTGAAAATTGCAAGGTGGTATCACCGGGCCAAATATCCATATTTATGTCTCTCATGTGCGGCGCTCGCCGCTGGGATGTGGCATGTCAGCGTAATTATTCACCCTCTGCTCATGTAATACAGCCGAGACGTTGTTTACAGCCCAAGGTCGCGGCATTACGCACCACCAGACACATCCCGTGATGGAGTGGTGTTTCGTAGGGTTTCGGACCGCGTGAGACAGTGACAGATTTCACGTTTCAGAAGTCAGGAGTATGCACCCCCTGACACCGCCACCACTGCTGCTGCTCCTCCTCCCCACCCCTGCCTTGTCCCAATCTTTGTTTTCTCAGGAACGCCATCAGACGTGTCTAATTCCCGGAGGAAAAAATGTGTGAAAGTGCTAAACGTTCCGGCACGCAACTTTCAAGTATTACCTCGGCTTCACACTCTTTGTGAGACACATTTCCATTTCAGCTCTGAACAATGGAATCATTTTAATATCCACACAGTATGTCCCCTGTTTTTTTTTTCATACTTCACCGCAGCAAGGCATTGGAGAATAACTGTTGCCCTAGACAACCAAAGCAGACAAACGAAAGTGATGCAGTATAGGCCACAGTCCAGAGTTTGTGGTTTTTACCTAATCGCATCATACCCAGCTGGGACGGGAGAATATGGACCAACCCAAGGCATATGTGCAGTGATTCAAAGGCTATATATCATCACAGAGAGAAGTTTAAAATGGAACTGCAGATGGTGTTTCAGAAGGCGTCAGAGGCCGTTAATGCTGCCAAGGGGAGGAACTATAAGTCAGACCCTCAGGTTTAAAAAAAAACTGATGTGTAACGTTATGGAAATGTATGCTAACACTGATGCTCAGAGATAGAGAGGGTTGGTGCCAGAGCACAGGCACAATAGTGGGACATGAATCATGAGGACTGGTTTTGTTATTGCCCTATCTCCGTCCCATTCGATACTGGCACTTCCTTGCAACGTTTTGTACATGAATATAAATTATGGTTGTGCAAAGCTATGTGTGTTTAGTGTGTGCGTGCGTGTGTGTGTGTATGCGTTGTGTATATGTTTGTGTGTGTCTGTGTGTGTGTGTGTGTATGTGGTTTGTGTGTGTTGTGTTGTGTCCTTGTGTATATTTATTATGAATTGTGGACACAAATAAAGAAGTAAAATGTGTGAATGTTTGTTTTGTTTGAATTTTCTTTTCCTGTTATTTTGGTGCACTGGAACATACTTGTATAATTTTACTTCCTTTTCTGTCTTTGTGGCCTTGTAGCTAGAGTATTTTAGATTATTTGTTATCTGTTGTGATGTTCAGAGAGGCATTTCTTTGTTCCACTTACTTTTCTTGACTTACTGTATGAGTGAGCATTACCATGCTAGAGCTGACTGCCATCCTTGAAGGACCCTCTTTGTAGATTTTGTAGATGTCAGAATATTTGTGCAAAAAGGTGGTATGTTACATATAAACAAGCATTAAAATCTCTCTGTACAACATAGAAAATTAGGTTTTGCTGTGGAGTCTTTGTTGGGACCAGTAAAGAAGTGTAAAATATTTTGAGCATTGTCATAAAAATGCTCTAGCTATTCACATTGTGGAGGATTGCATACTCACAGTAACTATAATAAGTCAGGCAAATGATGATCTAAAATTTGTATAAAATTACATTGATTAACAATCCTTTTGGTCCTAAACAAAAGTTAGCTCTCATTATCATCCACATACAGATCTCAGGATGTTAAACCAGAAAATTTCTTTAGGGGTAAATCAGTGAGCTCCACCACACACACACTGCTAAACACCAAAGCAAGAAATCACCCACGTAGACACAACTAAATCAACAACATACTCCCACTTATGATATGGTCTTTGTAGAAGTGCCTTTTTTCGCTGTTCTGATCCCTTTGTAATGCAGAAAACGAGTTCATCAGCAGCCCCAGGCCAACTTGCGTGGGAATACAAGTCAAGGCCAAGACGGGGAGCTTTCATTTACACTTTGCACAGTTTAAAAAGTTGACACTGTAGAAGTAGGCTGATGGTATTGTTATTTTTTAATAATGAAGTTCATTTTTAGAGAATAAATATTTAAGGGACCATCTGGACTTGGGGCCATTCTGCCTTTGGCGAAACAGCTGTGCATTTCAGCTCTCTACACCAACTGAGCTATTGCAATATCAGCTTTTCAGGGGGCGTTTTGAGGTTATTTTAAGATTCTTATAGTGGTTTAACGTGAACCCCTAATTCCATGTATAAGGTCTCTCCCTTTTGGGACATTATCCATTGACCAGTTTCATTCCTTACAATTAAATTCATACTCACAAAAGCATGTGATGTTAACTGATGACAAATGAGAACCTTTAATTGTCCAGAACTTAAATTTTGCAGCATTGTCTCATTCAAGGCCACATCATCAGAAAGATCCAGGACTATTATCCCCCAATGAGACAGACCTAGCATCACATGACTATCATGATGTGACGCTGACAGTCTAATTTGCATGTTACATGGGGGGAAAAAAGCTCTTAACTGAACATGCAGTGCTGGTGGCCCCAGGCTATGTTTATTTCAGTCCGAGTCATTGTCTCCTCTCCAAGGCCAATTAAAAATAGCTTGGCAAATTATCTAAATGTCACTGTGAGCCAGCCACATCATCCTTGTCTGCACAACATGTGATTTTAAAGAGCTGTGAGCCACAGACTTTGTCCATTTTTGAAGTGAATGATTTTCTTGTTGTTGTTGCCAATTATTGGACTAAAGAGTTTGGACTCTAATAATTTCTTCATCTTTAAATGAAGTTGGGCGTAAAGCAAAAAGCCCAGCTGTGCTGTAATTGCCTGGGTGTTGACACATGTGTTGGAAATAGAACTGATCATATTGTTTTAGTGGTCAGCAGTGGTAGGGAAAAACCAAAAGAAAAAAAATAAGCCTCAATCAACATGCCTACGCATACATTTTCTTTTATTTTGTTCTCACAAACAAAGTTCCAATGATTCGGTGCAGAAAGTTGCTTGCTTGTTTTAATTATCCATTTATTAAGCTGTTATCAATATAAAAAAATATAGCTTTTAATGGAAATCTGTTTCCCATCCCTTGTGATACAAATATGCTGTCCTAATGAGCCTTCATACATTTTAATGACTTAATAATAATAGCATAAATACACACACACAGTCAAAACTTTAACTACAGCATTTTACTAGCTCAGTGCATAAAGTGCATTTTCTCCTGCCAGTAGAAAAAGAAAGGTTGTGTGAACCATTGAGTGCGGTGTAGACACCTTGCTTTGAGCTCAGCATATGTTCAAAGGTCATTAGCCTCCACAGTGCACACCACTGGGCATTCACTGCGCGCTCCCAAGCCGAAGCTGAATTGCCATGTCAACAGCAGTGTCATGATTGGACTTGGGGTCCTTGGGTTTAAACTGCCATGTCTGGTGGGCTCAAAAAATGGATTCTCATTAGACAACTCAGGGCCACCCAGTGAATGCTAATATCATAATTACTTTTCTAATAATTACTTGTTTGGCAGACCCCCCTCTTATCAGCCCCACTCCTCTTGTTGGGCTCCATCAGCACCAAGAGTGCTCCAGCTAAAGCAAGTGTCCTGATGATAATTATTTAACATATAAGGTCTCGTTGTTAGAGCGTGAAAGGTAATTTCATTTATCTTTGTTAGAAGCACTTTGGAAATAAAGTGGATTTTTTTTTTTAAATGCTGCCTTGGGAAAGAATGTCATCACATAAAGCCAGGCTGCCCATTTACAAGGATGCCCCTTGGTGTTTGATATAATGAGCTTGTATTGGTAAGCACACCGCAGCACTGCGTTGCCTACTTGGAAGTTTACAGTGCAGTGAATGAAGGCATTTGATTCATTTCGCCCACTCCTGATTGATTATAAGTGTATAACAAGGTTATTGTAGATAGAATTAACTAAATTGGAATTATCTAGAGGCCATCTAAGTAGCTAAAAGTGCCCCAGAACTATTATACAATTATTATCATCATTATCATTATTACCATTATCTTTCTATTTTACAATAGCTTTCGTCCTAATAGCAGACAGTGCAGACAAATATGAAAAGCTTAAAAAAAAAAAAGAAAAAAGTTTATTTGAAAAAGAAAAATATCCTTGGACAATTTCTTTATAATTATTTCATACCTGACCTTAGAGTTGCCTGGAGTGTCTAGAGTGACCATAGAGTATTTTATAGTTGTTCTTGAGACTGTACTGTACTATACTTTTGACAGGAGATGAACTCTCCTTCCTTAACTGCAAAAGGCACTGTCTCATAAGACAACATATTGTATCACATAGCTGGAGCATTTGTACAGTCAGAGTGCTTAGACTACTGCAATACCAGAATAATATGTGAACTGATATCCATAGCAGGAGGCGCTCACCACAATCACCTGGGACATGGAACAATTCTGTCACTTTTTTCATCAATATCCAGACCATCAGCCTTGGAGTTCAACAGTACATTACTGAGTCAAATTAAACTCTCAATCTTAAATTATGATTAGACCGATTTGAACATACGTGGAGAGACATACTGAATCTGAAATGTCACTGCGTAGGAGTGTTAGAAAGGACTTTATAGGACAGGAGAACATTTCCCTGGGTAAGCAATCTATGATGCAACAGCTATGAGTCTTCCTGGTACGCTGGTGCTTTCATTTCTCCAAAAAAGACTCAGAGAAAAGGAATCGGTTTAAAGATTTAATAAGTTACATTATTACAAAGAATAGCAAGAATTAAAGTCTTTGACATAGGCCCCGTCAGTGGTCCAGGATTTTCAACATCTCAGCCTGGCGGATCCTGCCTGACTTCAGATGGCAGGGGCAGAGCCTACCCGCTGGATGGGAGGACAGGGACCCAACTGGCGGTGGTGGGGAGGGAGGTGGGATTTCTGAAACACCAAGAGCAACAAGAGCATGAATGTTTTTTTGTGAGCATGAAGGACTTTATAGGACAGAACATTTCACTGAGTAAGCAATCTGATGCAACAGCTATGAGTCTTCCTGGTAGAACTTACGCTGGCGCTTTTATTTCAGGCATACAACAATCAGGTTAAAAGTTAAATGCTTTTGCCACATAAATAAATAAATAAACGTTTGCTGTCATATATCTTATGGCTGCCTAAAAACGTTACGGATACTAACGTATCCTCGGTTCTCTGAGTGAGAAGCCGAAACGTACGAGTGGATGATGCCTATCATCTCCTGCTTTTCTGAAGTCATTTTAAACCAACCCTTTGAAAAAAGGGCAGTAAGCGCACTGACGCGCGCAGGCAACTACTTAGACAGCCCTGCGTGACGTCAGAAAGTCTATATATTGACTGCGCTTACGCTTCAGGTCCTCTTTGCCAAGCTCGCCAGCGTCGGCGATTGAGGCCCGAAGCGTACGTTTCGGCTTCTCACTCAGAGAACCGAGGATACGTTAGTATCCGTAACGTTCTCTTTCGTTTCGAAGCCGAAACGTACGAGTGGATCACTACAACCAAGCCTCAAGAGCCCTACACCAAGGAGCCCGAGGTGGGAAGATCCATGGGACCGCCGCCGGGCCCAGAGAGAACACTCTCTGCTACACCCGGCCTGGTGACGTCCAATGCGTAAAAACGCGCGAAGGTGTTGCCTGAGGCCCATGAAGCACTCAAGCAGATATCCTTCATGGGGACGCCTTTCCAGAAGGCCCAAGAAGCCGCCACTCCACGGGTGGAGTGCGCCCTGACATGAACAGGCGGAGGAACACCCGCCGCCTCATATGCCAGACGTATGGCTTCCGTAAGCCAATGCGACATGCGTTGGGTAGACAAGGCCTGACCCTTGGCACGCTCGCCATGGCAGACGAACAACTGGTTCGTCTTCCTGATGCTCTGCGTACGCGTCAAATAGGCACGAAGCGCTCTGACTGGGCACAGAGTAACGGGCACAGAACTGCCCGTCTCAGGAAGGGCTGCGAGCTCAATGACCCTCGAACGAGGGTCAGTGGACAGCACTTTTGGGCGAGAAAAGGGATTTGGTCGCAGCGTGACCCGCGCGTCACCTTGCGTGAACTCAAGACAGTCAGGACTGACCGACAAGGCAGTCAGATCGCTGACACGCTTCACCGAGACCAGAGCGAGCAGAAGCGCAGTCTTAAGGGAAAGCATCTTTAGACTGGCACTCGACAGAGGGTCAAAGGGCGTAAGGGCCAGTCCGCGTAGGACAGTGGCCAGGTCCCAAGTAGGGACCGAAGGGGAGGAAGAGGGGCGGAGCCGCCTGACGCCCTTCATGAAGCGCGACGCAAGGGGGTGAGCGCCTGGGGAAACGCCAGCATAGCCAACATGGCATGCTGAGATAGCTGCGAGGTACACCTTCAAAGTAGAGGGTGTACGACCCTGATCAAACAGGTGTTGCAGAAAGCAAGCACCTCGCTAATAGGGCAGACTAGAGGATCACAGCCTCTGTCTCTGCACCACGTGCTGAAAGCACGCCACTTCAGTGTATATAACGACCTAGTGGACGTCGCTCTAGCAGCCTGGACGGTCTCTATCACTGCGTCTGACAGGCCGCTCTCTAGGAGACGCGCCCGTTCAGGGGCCAAGCCGTCAGTCTCCACGCTTCTGGCTTGGGGTGCCACAGCGACCCGTGAGCCTGCGAAAGGAGGTCTCTCCTCAGAGGGAGAGTCCACGGCTGGCCGTCTAACAGTGAGACCAGATCTGAGAACCAGCTCTGAGATGGCCAATTGGGGGCGATCAGAATCACCCTGTGAGCCCCTGCTCTGATCCTGGCCAACACCTGACGCATCAGAGGAAGGGGGGGAAAAGCGTAGGCCTGTACAGATGAAGGCTTTTGAGGCGAGCTTCTCCGTGCGTTGACACGGCTTGGAGGGGAGCTCGGGAGGCGATGTCCAGGTGGTGGCAGAGGCTGGTGCTAGACAGCCAGCGACCGCATCCTCAACGCGAGAAAGCTGTAAGAGGCCAATGGCGCCGCACTGTCCATCGCGTAAAACGCCGCGTGTCCCTGGATAGGGGCAATGACGGCGTAGGGAGCCTCCCAGGAGCCCTGCGCGTCAGCCACAACCGTGGGGTGAGCAGGGAGGGGGAGAGCGTCCGGAGAGGGAAGCGCGCCGGAAAAGGGGTCGAAACGCCCTTCCGAATAGCGCTGAGGCGGAGGCAGGCCTAGCCTGCTAGCCGCCTGTGTAGCCAACGAAGCTAGCTCAGAAGCTAACTGGGCGGCGTGGGTCTTCACTATCGGTGGCATGTCTTCGACAGTAGCGCCTTTAGCGGAGAGGAAGGAAGACAGATCCTCCTCATCCACGGCCTCGATAACTGGTTCGTCATCGTAGTCGCCCTGAGGCGCCGTGGTAGCCGCGCGGGCAAAGGCAGCGCCGACGGAGCTAGCAGGGCTAGCCTGGTGGGCCATGGTTAGCTGGCTAGCTGGTAGCAAGCTAGCCTCAGAGAAGCTAACCGAAGGCCGAGTAGCCACTGAAGACCGATCGATAAGCCCAACCGGGTGCGGGGACGCCGGGGAAACATCGATAGCCTGGTAGGTAACGATACCCCTGGCGCCAGCGGGGGAAGAGCCCGCCCCTGTAACACCAGTGGAACCCACGAAGAATGTCGCTCTGTTGGCGATAGCCGTAGGGGAGAGGCGTTCGCAAGCCGAGCAAAGATCTGGCCGCGAAAAGGCGAGCATAGCATGCTCGCTCCCCATACAGATAAAACAGATGGCATGGCGGTCGGAGATCGCCATCGGACGGTCACAATCGGTGCAACGACGAGTAGCCATCTTGCGTCTCGTGGTACCAGAAGTCAGGGACCGGCGTGAGCACTTTGAGCAAGACGGAAATCCCTCAGAGAGCTTTGAAAAAAGCTTTTGTGGTGGGCTTTTTAGAAATATTTGCAATAGCAAACGAAAGACGACTCAGAAACACACTCAGTAAGCGAGGTGAAAGAGGCAAAGAGGACCTGAAGCGTAAGCGCAGTCAATATATAGACTTTCTGACGTCACGCAGGGCTGTCTAAGTAGTTGCCTGCGCGCGTCAGTGCGCTTACTGCCCTTTTTTCAAACGGTTGGTTTAAAATGACTTCAGAAAAGCAGGAGATGATAGGCATCATCCACTCGTACGTTTCGGCTTCGAAACGAAAGAGAACAAAGGTCCAGTTCTAAGAAACATTTTATTTAATTTTTTGCATTCTGTTAGCATTGCTGTTGATCTGTGGAGGTATAGTCTAGTGTATTGATCTGTGGAGGTAAGTCAAGTGTATTGGGAAATTGTTTGATTTCAAACAAAGTGTCACTTGTCACTCACTACTAATATTCGGTGACTCTTGGATTGTTTTGGGATTGTTGACTATAGAAAGTACAGGACATTTTTTGGGATTGTTTTGCTTAATGGACTACAAAAAAATCTATTATAGAAAGTACAGGACATTTTTATATTCTGTGTGAATTTTTTGAAAAGTTATGTGGAGTAGTTGACAAGGCATCCAAATGTATAGTGTGGCTATGACTGATCTTGTCTTTTGAACTGCCTCTGCAAGCTGTTGAAACCCTCCAGCAAGTTTCTACAAGGCCAGAACTAAACTCGGGAGAGTAGCTGCTGAGGCCCTGTGGTTAGTTTCTTGATGTACCTGTGTAGCCAAACTCTTTCCTACCCCTAGTGCACATCTAGATTTCTAGGCCAGAGGGTATTACCTTAGGATTATTAAGCCTGGATCCGGTTCAGTAGGCAGGTTTTTTTTTATGTATTTTACGTGAAGATCTGGAACAAAGGTTCTTAACTGGAGAAGTCTTACTCTTTGCTATACTCAAGCGCACATCTGTAGGTATCTTGCCTCATGCCATCTTTTGTAGAACTTGTACAACTACAATTTTGATGTTCATACCATTAACACTGGTCATATTAGTGGCAACCATTTTATCGATCACAGTTGCTAGTTTATTGGACATATAACATTAATAAAATATTAAAAAATTAAAGATAAAAAAGACTGATGGTCAAGTAAAATTAACTGAAACAAAAATTAAAGTTATAAAACTGTAAAAACAAAAACTAGCTAACTGAAGGCACCAATATGAGGCTTAGTTATAAGTTTGGATTTAAAAACAGACACTGAGGGAGCATATTTTATTTCATTAGCCAGATGGTTTCAGAGGTCAACTGTGTAGATGCTTATAATTTCTTGTTATCTGAGACACCTTTGTACTGCTGAAGCATATCAGACATATATTGGGGGAACCTATATTAAGTGCTTTATATACCAGCACCATGCTTCATAATCAATTCTATGACTCACTGGATGGCAGTGCAATGAGCACAATGGGCTAACATGTTCTTTTCTTCTGGTCCAGGTTAGAGTGTATTTAAAACTCTCAGTTCATCACACAATCTGTTCTTCTGAGTAGCAATCAGTAGTGCTAATTATTGTTTTGCTTTAGTTAATTGTAATAGAAAGAAAAGAAATGTGAAGGAAATGTTTATGTCTGGAAGACTATGGCTTAAATGTGCAATGTATGGCAGAGTATAAATGAGTGAGGGAGCATCCCGTGTTTAACCTTAATAAAATTTTAGCATAGTTAAGATTATGTTTTGGGAAGTACAAATAGTTAGGGATCATCAAATATCTAGTTGATGCATAGGCTAGAAAGCAACATGCTTTGCCTACACAATGGCTTGATAATTTTTTTTTTTTTTTTCAGATTTTTGTAAAATTTATATTCAGGCAGGGTGCAAGTGCCATGTTCATGATAAGTTGTTGTAGTTTCTTGCTGACAGCATATATTACCTCACTTTCTGATCAGAGGGATTAACATACTGGCAAACATGATGAAAGGATTTTCAATGAAAACCCCCTCCTCAAGTATTTCACAAAACATAGATCATGTAAAATGTCAAGTTATCTATGAAAAGGGATGTTATCACAGGATGAAACAGCTGATATGACACATTCACCTACGCATAATTATTATTGTGTACTGAATATGAATAAGTGGAATGTCTTGCAAGATATGACAGCAACCTTGTTAAGACGTATTTTCCCGCTGTAGAGAGATCTAGTAATGTCGCCAGCAAACAAAACTCAATAAAATTGCCAGAATGTTTTAAAGCACACTTCGTCATATTGATTTTTATACAAAATTATTATATTTTTACACATTTTAACATTTCAGAAGAAATTTGCATGAGTTTACTTTGCTACACCAACAGGACCCTCTGTATTTGCATTTGGTACTCATGCTGCAGTTTCATGATAGGATGACAAATATGGACCTATGCAGACAGTGCAGATCTTTTTGTGCTGTAGCTGAGCATAATTGCTTTATTACAAATTATGTAGAACATCATCGTTATTGTAAAACTTTTTATATAAAAAAGCAGAGAGTGACTCAATGCTGCCTAGGCGTCAGCAAGCACTTATCCAATTCCATGGTGCTTTCATTCCCAGGTCCTCCAAACACTGCTAGTGCATTGGTAAAGAGGGCTTGCCGCTGGGCTCTGTGACTTGCTATGGTGAGGCTGAATGGAGGAGTGTGGTTCAGCGGCAACCCATGTGTTGCTTGTCAGCAGTGCACCCGCACCCACACCTCCACGCTCGCCTGTGTGTCACGTCAGCTTTCAGTAATGCATGGAAATGCATGCTAATGCATCCTAATGAATAAAAATATCCGCAGTTGAGTTCATCAGTGATTGTGTAACCAACAAGTGTCTGCCCTCATTTGAATCAGCAAACAACAATCCAAAAGGCTGCTGCAACCTTTTCTCCTGTCTTCATTATCCCCTTTGCTGGACTTATTCCTTCATTTTTCTCTCTCTCTCTTTCACACACACACACACACCTTTCAGTCACTTTTGTTTCAGCAACCCACACAAGAAATACATGTTCAGATTCATTCAGAGCCCATTAAAAAAAAAACTAAAATTTATTTTAAAATGTGAGTAAATAATTTAATTGTATTCATTTTACGTCCATCATAGACATTTTCACTGTTTTCAGATGAGAGAATCTGAATTGCAAATCCCCTCGGGCTTAATGAAATATTCAGCATTGTGAGTTGTTTTCATATTTTGAACCTCGAGTTTGCATATCTATAATATATCGTCTCAGCGCTGGCCTGGTTACTGTTTATTCATATTCCAGCTTTCAAGCCAAGCAGAATAAGTCGTTGGCATGTTTGTGTTAATGGGTGGAATCTTTTTAATAACTAAACATGACATTCTATTGTGACATAGAGGTCATATTGATTTTTTTTTTCTGATACCAGGATATCAACAGTGCCTCTGATTCTTCAGGTAATCCCTTCAAAGTGAACCATATCTAATTTCATTCTGTTAAAGGTGCTCTAAGCGATGTGACACGTTTTTAGGACTAAAACATGTGTTGTTACATACAGCAAACATCTCCTCACAATCTGCTAGCTGCCTGTCCCCGGAACACACTATAAAAAAACGCGGTCTCTGTAGACAGCCCTGGCTCCACAAACGGCAACAAAACACAGTGGGCAAACCTAGCATAACAAACGAAAACGAAACATAACAGTGTTCCAGCCAATAAACGACAAGGTTCATGAGTCTTTCGGGAGGCATGGGAGGGAGGGGGAGGAGTGAGCTATAACTTATAACGCTTGAACCCTCTCTGGAGCTATCCTCCGTTTTGTTTGACAATACTTCGAACGTCAACAAGAAGTGACGCGAAACAGCATCGCTTAGAGCGCCTTTTAGCTACAAATTGAGATTTTCTGGTCTGTTAAGACATTCTTGTATTCATTTCCAGGAAACATTCAGGTACGAAAGGAGACCGTTTTGAATTTTTCCTAATATAACTTGGTAACACTACAAGTTGTCAAGTCCGTAGTTTTATGGTAACTTTGTCTCGCATTACTGAATAATAACTAAATAATTACAAATTTCATGTTGTTCTATACAGTAAGCCTTATCATCTATTTGTTGTGACAGTATGTCAAGCAATTATCCACTCCAAAAATTGCAATGCATCAAACTACTTTTATATTGACACACATCCTTGCACGCAATTAAAAAGTCATACTCCTCATGTGCACAAGTCTTATATTGCTAGTGTAAGTTCCAAATATTTGAACATTTTTTCAGTGGAGTTGTCCACCCAGGGACATTTTATGATCTTTGAATCCCATCAATAAGTCATCATTTCTCCCATTAAGACTCAGAGAATAAGATGTTGAACAAGTGTTTAATCAGATAACTGATTTGGTTACAAAGCAAAATAGATAGCAGTATTTGGCGTAGGCCCCGTCCATGGTCCAGGATTTCGCATATCCGGACTCAGCAGATCCTGCCTGGTTAAAGCTGGCAGGGGGTGGAGCCTTTGTAGTACAAATTTATGATATTATATATTGGTTGTATGTGAGTATTGCTATTCGAAGGTTCCACATGATCTGTAATGAGATTAGGCCATCTGAGAAAGGCAGGCCTGAAGTGTTGACGACCACTTAACATTCATGTGACCACTGTTTGAGCACAGGATGTGCGAAGACCATTTGGTCTGAGAGACGAGTTTGTTGATTAAAGACAAATACACACCGACAGCAATGATGAAAGGGAAGTTAGCCTTAAATACGCTTCTGTGTCACAGCTCAGGAGGCCAGTTCAGAGGGAACCACTTCGGTGGCACCTTGACGCTGTGTCCTCCGGACTTCTCCCGTAGTCCGTCATTTTTCCATGTAACATGTTGCAACTAACTAATAAAATGTTCTCATCAGTTTCATAGCATTCCGACGGTCTTCGTGCGGTTTATGTTTTCGGATCACAGCAACGGTTCAAATTTATTCCCACACCTTCCCCCAAAATAAGAATACCCTCCGCCCCCCAAAAAAAGAAATAGATTACCCACCAATGTCGAATGAAATGGGCCTTCTGTATGGAAACAAGAGAACATGTTAAAGATTAAAAGCACAGATAAAATTAAGCTGCTATTATTTTGCACTAATGCTTAAAGACAGACATTAAGAAAGGAGCTGAGCTTGCTCTTACAACACATAAAGACAACAATAAAGACTTAGCGAAAACAATCTCTTGGAGCTCGGACACAAAGAGACAGACAAAACATGAGCTCTCGGAGCTCAGACGCGAAAAGCTCATCCATATTATAGAGCTTGCAAAAGCTCAATTAATTATGTAATTACAGAGTGGAGCTTGCGAAAAGCTCTTTATGCAGTTACAAGAGTAGAGCTTGCGAAAAGCTCGTCCATATAAAGCTTGCGAAAAGCTCATTCTTACTATACAAATACTAGTGAGGAGCTTGGAAAAAGCTCATGCAATTTAAGTGAATACTAGAGTAGAGCTTGCGAAAAGCTCATATTATACAAATACAATATGAGCTTGCGAAAAGCTGCGCATTTTAAGGAAATACGGTGCGAGCTTGCGAAAGCTTGTGCACTTTAAGGAAATACTAGTGTTAAAGGAATAGACCACCCCAAAACGAAATTAGTCTCTTACCATATTCCCCTGAGTTGGATAAGTGAGCAAAAGTGTTTTTCATTCAGCCCGTGGTTGTCCTGTATCCAGAAGCGCAGCGTTAGCTTAGCTTAGCATAGAGCACTGTAACTGGGAGTTGCCAATTAGCCAGTCTTCTCAAAATAGCCATAAATGAACTAGAGATTTTTCCTAATTTTGTTGTTTTACCTGTACATTCAAACCGAGTACAAATGCCAATGGTATTATCACGAATGATTTGTCTAGGACTCCTAGAAGTGACAAAGTCTTGGGACTATATTTTCAGGCAAAGCACAGCTATTGCACCGCTGATATGCGTAGACCCTGAAAACCCCAACTTCCGTAAACACACCGGCGTGACTGTGGCTGTGACTTTGCCCGAAAATATAGTCCCAAGACTTTGTCACTCCTTGACAAACCCAATTTGTGATAATGCCATTGGCATTTGTACTCGGTTTTAATGTACAGGTGAAACAACAAAATTAGGAAAAATCCCGAGTTCATTTATGACTATTTTGAGAAGACTGGCTAATTGGCAACTCCCAGTTACAGCGCTCTATGCTAAGCTAAGCTAACGCTGCGCTTCTGGATACAGGACAACCACGGGGCTGAATGAAAAACACTTTTGCTCACTTATCCAACTCAGGGGAATATGGTAAATTTCGTTTTGGGGTGGCCTATTCCTTTAAGCTTGCGAAAAGCTTTTGCACTTTAAGCAAATACTAGTGTGAAGCTTGCGAAAAGCTTGTGCATTTTAAGCAATTACCAGTGTGGAGCGTGCGAAAAGCTCATCCATATATGCAAATAGAGCTTGTGAAAAGTTCATTCATATTATGCAAATAGAGCTTGCAAAAAGCTTATTCAAATTGTACAATTACAAGTGTGGAGCTTGCGAAAAGCTCATTCATATTATCAACTTACAAGTGTGGAGCTTGCGAAAAGCTTGTTCATATTATGCAAAACAGGTATGAAGTATGAAAAACGAAGACATGCACATACATAGACATACACGAGAAGAAGGACATGCATTGATAGTAGAAGACATGACTAGAGTT
Organism: Limnothrissa miodon; assembly: GCA_017657215.1. Classification (NCBI taxonomy): domain Eukaryota; kingdom Metazoa; phylum Chordata; class Actinopteri; order Clupeiformes; family Clupeidae; genus Limnothrissa; species Limnothrissa miodon. Next base: position 493,563 of record JAGFZM010000115.1, on the reverse strand, counting down.
CTTGCCAAACATAGTTTTATGGCTCATGCAAATAGGCAAAGAATAATAAACCCGGAGCGAATCTGAGAAAAACACCACCAGAAATTGCATTAGAAAAATAATAATAATAATAATAATAATAATAATGAAGACCATCTTCCTAGACGTTTGATCGAGGATTCGGGCAGACCTTTCTCCGCTGCGGAGGTAGCAGCTCCGATACGAAAGTAATGACCAGTGTACGAGGCGGGGGAAAGGCTGCAGCTTTTGACTACAGCAGCCAGATAAGATCGGAACCACTCTCTGGACATGGGTAACCCGTTGGGGAGAATGAAGAGAGGTGAGTCGAGAGAGGAAACAGAAAGCAGTTTCAAGAAATTAACCATGGAATTAAAAGGGCAAATATCACCATCTAATTAAGATACCTTAACATTAACACCAGTGCCGGATATATCTGATTTAGAATGAGAGAAGCGGATATCAGAGAAGGACAATTCCCGTGAGGGTGAAAAGTGTTGGTAGCCGAAATAATGTAGATTCCCCAGAACGCAGAAAGCCATAGAATGCCATTAGAAAGACTGCTTCTAGGAGAGCGTTTAGATAGTGATTGAAAAGCCCAGAGCGGAGAGAGGAAATCAATCTGTGCATAACATCTAAGGTTATAGGCAAGCGTTTGTCTGAGGACCTTGGCATGTATTTTATGATCCCTTTAAGTACGAGATGAACAAACAAACTTGGGAAACCAGGATCCTGGAGCCTCGCGTGAAACTGAATCCCAGCTAAAATCTTACGTACTGTATGGAAGATAGGCTGAAATGACGAGACAAAAAAACTAAGAACGAGAAAGGCACAGATAGTGGAAATCGACATAGTATTAATAGGAAGGTTAAAAGAAAGACAGAAATTACAGTACCAGGACCAGGCCTGGGAGCGAGAGCTTTAGACATAAAATCCATCCAGAATCCAATAAACGACCAAGACTATTTAATCCAATATTAGGGCAAGGAGAGGAGGACAAGGTGTTGGATCCTAGACTGCCGAGGGGCAGAGACGTTGGAACTCCTGGAAACGGAAACGGGAAAAAGTGTCAGCAATAGCATTGTAGTGGCCTGGAACATATTCAGCTTTAACTATAAAATTATGAATGACAGACTGCCATGTCAAGCGTTTTAAAAAGGACATAATGTGCAAGCAGGAGGAACGCCCTTTGTTAATGATAGAGACAACAGCTTCGTTGTCACAGAACAGAGTGATACGTTTAAGGGACCAGGTCTCACCCCAGAGGACGCTTGCAACCACAATCGGGTATAATTCGTGAATAGCGATAGAGGAGGAACCAAGAGTAGGGAATTAGTCTGCCCATGAATCTGAGAACCACTGCCCGTTTAAATAACCCCCAAAACCTGTAGAGGGGGCAGCAAGTCTTGGGACTATATTTTCGGGCAAAGCACCGCTGATATGCGTAGACCCTGAAAACCCCAACTTCCGTAAACACACCGGCGTGACTGTGGCTGTGACATTGCCCGAAAATATAGTCCCAAGACTTTGTCACTCCTAGACAAACCCAATTTGTGATAATGCCATTGGCATTTGTACTCGGTTTGAATGTACAGGTAAAACAACGAAATTAGGAAAAAAACAGAGTTCATTTATAACTATTTTGAGAAGACTGGCTAATTGGCAACTCCCAGTTACAGCGCTCTATGCTAAGCTAAGCTAACGCTGCGCTTCTGGATACAGGACAACCACGGGGCTGAATGAAAAAAACTTTTGCTCACTTATCCAACTCACGGGAATATGGTAAGAGACTAAATTTCATTTTGGGGTGGCCTATTCCTTTAAACAAATGGGGGCTATTACAACAGCCGAAAGTTAGTCTAACGGCAAAATAAAATTCAGCTTGCCATTTGACGCAAAACATAGGCCAATCGGCTGGATGTATGGGCAAGACTTTGAAGGCATCTGTAATATCGGCCTTGGCTAACCAGGCTCCCGAACTGGGGATTTTGATGAGCTGGATAGCATTGTCAACAGAGGCGTAGTAAAGTGAAAATGGGGTCAAGGGAATGCATTCATTAACACTAGAGATGTATGGGAGGACATATCAAAAATTAGACCCTTCTTACCAGAGTATCTGCGGGTGGCGACACCTAAGGAATTGACTCTAAAGACAGAGAAAGGAGGGTTATTGAAAGTTCAGACCAGGTAACCTTTATTAATTTCTTTGGCTAATGAATCATTGGCAACCTCTGGTTCAGCCAAGGCAGATTGTAAATTCTTAGCAACGAACGTATAGGACAACTGAGAAAGGACACCCACACGAAACCCTTGGGAAAGACCCGTGATGAGGAAATCAACTAACGGGGGATCGGGGTGAGAAGACAGGTAGCTAGAAAGGATGGGTATATTAACGGGGGTAAACGGATGAAGGGATAAACTTTTTTGGAGGCAATTTGGGCCCTTCCTCGCCCTGCCAGTCTCAGGCGACGCGGGCAGACGAATTTCAGGTGAGGGTCCGGGCAGGAACTACAAATGTGGGAGAATCGGCAATTAGAATATGTGCAAACAGATTCATTAAAGTTATTACATATAGGAATTCCATTAAACTTGGAGATAGGGCGGCCTTTCATATCGGCGATGAAGCTTACATTGTCAGGACCATGGACAGCAGACGGAGGGAAACTAGATATGGTTTTAGGGCAAAACGGAGCAGTGTGACCGAAAGAACTGCAGATGGCGCAGGTGAGCACTTTATGCCCGCCAAAATGGCGTACCAAGAGCTCGCTGTCCAAAATGGACCAGTCCAAACGAGCATTATGCAGGGCGATAAACATGGCAGATTGGCGGGAAAAGATTTAAGGTACTTATAAAACAGGGTGCCACCATAACGCTGATTGAAACCAGCCATCATAGCCAGGTACAGGTCCATTTCCTCCCTGCACTCCGGGTAAACCCCGAAAGCAATGACAAACTCCCCAAAAGCAAGGCACAGGTCAGCTGCTTTTAGAAAACAGAAACATCCCCACAATTTATCATTTGCCGTTCGATAGGTGGAGAAGGAAGCAGCAAGGCAGCCAGGTTGACATCTTTACCTGAAATCATATTAGATCTCATAGTCTGAGATACTGCAGCAGGCGGGGACTGCCGACTGCAAATTGAAAACGGACACTGCAGCAGAGGCAAGAGAGGAGCCGGCAGCGGGAGGCAACGCTGACGTAGCAGGGAATTGCTGGGTGGAGGTGGAAGGCCCAGCGGCTGCGGGGAGAAGTGACGGGGGGTTGGGAAGTGCAGCAGAAGCAGGCGCGGAAACAATGCTTTGAGTATTTTTTGCGGCTTCTTAAGCTCCGATGTGGTGAGATAACCCGCTGATGGAATCCGAAATGGAGCGCAAGGAATTCAAAAGAATTGGATCGACAGAGGAAGAAGGGGGATCCTGAGAGAATACGGGCGGTTTCGGGGAGGGGAGGGAGGTTTGGGAGAAACTTCTGTGTCTTGGGGAGGAGGGGGACTGGACTCAGCCAACGTTGGATTTTCCGGACGTCCCAAAACCGAATCTGCCATCTGCTGGATTAAATCATCCTTTGAAAGGTCGCAGGACACCGGGACATGGCATGACGTCCCAACATGAGCGTTTCCTGGAACGCAAGCAACGCCGGAGAGACCTTGCAGGAGACGGAGGAATAATGTCCTGATCTGAATCTAAGTCTACTCGGGACTGCTTGCTGAGCGACATAGCTGGTTAAGCGGCGGAGCGGTGAATGAATTTTGTTTCGCTGAGCCTGAAACAGCAAGAGTGTACCTGTTAGGCGGGTCTATAAGACAGGTGAGTTCATTTGATTGGGCATGCAATTAATGACGTAACGATAGAGTCTTCCTGGTAGAACTTTCGCTTAAAGCAACACGCCACCGTACTTCAGTATTGAAATATGTTCTTCCCCTAACTTAGACAAGTTGATACATACCTGTTTTGTTTTAGATCCTGCGGCCAGGCCCAACAGACAACAGGATCCATAAACCCACTTGTGCACAGCTGTGTTTTTCTGTGTTTACAGTAGTGTGTTCTTTGTTTTATTTTTGTTTATTTTTGCTTTAACTGAATTTACTACACTGTAGAATACATTACAGTAATATAATGTTTTTTATCTGAAATTTTTTTTGTGTGACCGAACTGGGAGCATTCTCCACTATTTACAGTTTTTGCCCATTGCTTGAACACTATCGACACATGCCAAAATTAAAGGAACATAACTTGAAGTTGTTGTGGCCATACCTTAAACAAAGTGTAACCATACCTTAACAAAAGTGCTGCTTTGCACTTTAGTAGCAATTCTGCAACACACTTGCTCCTTTTTGCAACACACTGCTCCTGCACACTACACACTATTTCATAAATAAGACACTTTGTTCAGAACTGAAATCTCATGCTACCATTGGGAAAACACATCTATTCAAAATACAAAATGCAATTGAAAACACTTAGATACACATCTGAAAAAACGTACTAACAAAACTGAACACCAATCAGTCAGCTACAAAAAGTCCTTAGTTACTGTAAGACATTTTAAAAACTTGCAAACATGGAGGAAGGGAGAGCTAGAGGCAGAGGTAGAGGAAGAGAAAGACAGAGAGAGAGGGACGTGTTTGGGGCCATATAAGGACCATAATTTCAGATGATGCAAGATCAACTTACTGGGACTTGAAGAACTTGAAGTTGTGTTCTTGCCCCTTACTCACCATTTCTAAATTATATCGAGGAATTTTCTGCTTGGAGACCACATGCCCACATGCCTGTATGCCACTTCTGGCCACTAGGCAATGGGACAGGCCTGCAGAAACATTGAGGTTTGGTCAACCCAGGGATGGATTCGGCACACAAGAGGATATTCTCCCCAATGCTTAGCGAGAGAAGAAATTGCTTATGATGTTGATTAGATCCTGCAGCCAGGCCCAACAGACAGCAGGATCCATAAACCCACTTGTGCATAGCTGTGTTTTTCTGTGTTTACAGTAGTGTATTGTTATTTCTGTTTATTTTTGCTTTAACTGAATTTACTACATTGTAAAATACACTACTGTAATATAATGTTTTTGATCTGAAAATTTAATTTTTTGGTGAAAAATCTGTGGAATTAAATAAAAACAGTCAAAATCAAGGACTGCAGTGTTTTATATAAAGTAGACTAGTGTGTTGTTGTTGATATGAGAGTGTATTGACATGACGCAAGTGGGTATCATTTTGTCATCAAAGTGAGGTTTTGGCAAAGGATTGTTAGGTTTTGATCGCAGAGTTTGTACATAGATGTGAATGGTTTATTTACCTGTGTTTTTCCTTACTTCCTTGTGTGTAGAGTTTTGGCACCATGAGCCAAGTTTTGCAAAATGTGTTCAAGCAATGGACAAAAACTGTAATAACGCGGGTCGTTCTGCTTCCGGAGGTCATGGACACGACCATTTTGACATATGGTCTCGGTGATAGGCAGAACGAAGGTGTTCATTCCTTTTTAAGACCGTAGTGATGGTCAGAGCGAGGTCTCACAGATCCATGGTTACCTATGTAACCTACGTTTTCTTTTGCCGTTGTGTTTTCTCTTTTGCCTTTGTGTTTTTTCTTTTGCTGCTGTGTTTTCTCTTTTGCCGTTATGTTTTCTGATTTGCTGTTGTGTTTTCCCTTTTGCTGTTGTGTTTTTTCTTTTGCTGCTGTGTTTTCTCTTTTGTCGTGTTTTCAATTTGCTGTAGTGTTTTTTTTTAATTTGCGGTTGTGTTTTTTGACTTGCAGTTGTGTTTTTTCATTTGCTGTTGCATATTTTAATTTGCTGTTGTGTTTTGACCTTCAGGGCCACCGTAGGTTTTGCCTTAGTAAATCAAATAGCTTATTCTTTAGAAACAACATGGGAATTCAGTATTCAGTAATAGTTCTGTTATTATCCAGTAGAGTAAGCTGATATGAGTTATTACCCTGATTTCACCAATTATTACTTTATTTCAGTTTGAGAAGAGCTGTTACACAATAGGACAAAGCTGATGAGAGGCATAAAATATCGCTGACATGCTCAAATTGAAAAGATTTATTGATAGGTTGATTGCGCTGATATCATCAGTCTTTAGCTGCATATAATGGACCTCCCTAAGATTAAGCTGGGGAAAAGTGAAATTTCATTTTCAAAAACAGAGGCGCCCCTAACTCACAGTAATCTGCATAATGATGAACTTAGGAGTGTTCCACACTTGGGTGCACAGCAGCTGAGGTCTTGTATTGAAGGCATTTATCTTTGGCACCGCTCCGGGCATTGGTGTGTGTGTGTGTGTGCGTGGGCGCACATGTGTGTGTGTGGGATGAAGAGGGGGGAAAATGAATCATTCGTCACTGCAGTAGAAATCACACCCAGAAATCCAGCACTCTGATCAGTACTTAGTCATTCTAATGCGTATACTGTTTTTACAGTGTTGCAATAGAGTGACAACCATGTTTCATTTCTGAGCCTCCCTGCGTTCTTCCATTTCATCGGTTACAATTCATCCCATCACTTTTATTGCACTCTCAATATGCTCTAGACAAGGGCCAAATAAGGAGGACATAGTGACATTATCAGAACAGCTTGTAGCTCTCTTGAAGAGCACCAGAGTGCATCTGTTACCCAAACTGGCTGAAAAGAAAAGGCACAGGCTGTTGTCTAGTTATTAAGATGACTGGCAAATGGCGAAAGTCAGGCAATAAGTACTTGTGTCTTGTGTGCATGAATTACAACTATCTGGTGTAGGAGTGTTGTCTGTGCTCTGCCATGTTAGCACTTTTTCAAGATGTCGTGGTATTCAGTTATTAAAAAAATTAATTTAGTTCTGACATTATAGTTTGCCTGGCATTTACATCACGGGGCTTACTGTTGAACTGATTTTGTAATAAAATCATGCAATGAAATGCAGGTCTCTCTCACTACTAATCTTCAGACGATGAAAAAATTGTCCTGTAGGGTTTTTTTGTATGGTGACTGGGCAACCCCACATAATCAGTGTTAGGCTCAATTACCCTAGCTAAGTTTTTGCCACCTAGTGCTTTACATTTTGATACAGCACAGTCAGGGTCCTCTCCATTAGTTAGGTTTTCTTCCACAATCAGCAAACAGAGGGCTCTGGCATGCCCAATATTTTTAAGGCTCACAGAAAGTATGTGGAAGGAAGGAAATGTAGACCTATTGATACATTTCAGACAACTTGCATAAAGTTAAGCAATGTGAAAGTGTTTGGTCCATGTCTATGATAACCTAGTTACTCATCGAGGTGTCAAGCAACAATGGAGGATGCTAATAAACACACACTACTAAACAGTATTTTTTGCTACATTTTTTGAGAATTATATTCTTGGTTATATACGAGTCACAATATAATAACTGTAAGTCATCTCTTAGAGTCAGTTGTGAGTATATAAATGGTCACTATGTTTTTCAAAAGTATTTTAATGCCTTCTCCTCAGAGGACCCTTGTCCAGTGCATGGAAATGTTCTACATGAATTAAACTGTGTTTAAAGATTAAAAGTGGTTTGAAGACTACGTAGTAGACTACGTGTTTGACTTCAGTAAACAACAGAGATTACACACTGTTTCTTTGTATGCAATTTCAATCTGTTATGTAGGTGTGATAAACATGCCCCAATACTCATTCAGTATGACATATCCATGTGTAAGCATATGGATGAAGTTACATTTCATCATCTCAGTTGCGGTATAGGAGAAATTTTTCTCAGCTCTCGTTGGTTTCCATTCTGTTAAGCTTGTTGGGTATCAGAGCATCTATTGTCTGTTTTTTTGTTGTTGTTGTTGTTGTTTTGAAGGAAGTTTGTTTTCTCTCAGTTTCACTGTCTTCCTTACTCTCAGGTATGTCCCTTTAGGCTTCAAAGCTGGCCAAAGAAATGTATCAGAATGTGAGATTAATCCCATGTATTCCTACAGATTCCATTCATTCAGTCAGGAAGTGTGTCTCCTACAGTGTGCCTTTGCAAACTCCATATGCCATGAAGCGGAGGCCTTGCTTTTCCCCTGAAGCCTTGCTCTTGCAGACAGATCGTCAGGCATCAGTGGGCAATGGCTGTGTGACGGTGGCCTGCGCTGCAGTCCCCCGAGTGACGGGTGACCCCGGCAGATCGGCGCTGGGGAAGGGAGTCGGCGCGGGATAAGCAGAGCCTGATGGAACGCATTCAAGGTGAAATGATGGAGTTTCTTTATTTTCTGTCTCTCTCGCTCGCTCTTTCTCTCTGGCTCCCTGCGGGACTGCTGGGGGATTTTCAGCAGCCATTTGTGCACGGAGCGTCTCTCTCATGTCGCCATCAGCCGCCTTCATGATTCAACATGGGGAAGGGTAAGCACACAGAGCCATAGCCATAGCCAAGTAGACAGACCTGGTGATGTGTTGTGTGGAGACTATCGATGTGAATGTAATTCCATTCAAGCCCCCCCCCCCCCCCCCCCCCCAACCCCCTTTCACCCCTTGCTCACTTTGATTGTGGATGGCCGAATCTATCTTTCATTTCTCTCTGGGTGATATGCTGCGCAATCACCACCACCCCCCTCCCACACACACACCACCACCACCACCACCACCCACCCACCCACCAGCCTGTAATCTCCAAAACATTAGTCCTCTCTGACAGAATAGTGGCAGTATAGAATATCTGCTTTTCCGAGCCAGTTAAAAGCTTTCTCTTGTCGTCACCGGATTAGGCAGGTGGAAATAGAATGTTCTCTGTAAGGGGACAAAGAGCAGAAATCCCCCTCAGGTGTAGTGTCATACCTGTCCATCAAGGCCTGACAGCAATCAGTAAAAAATAGCCTTGAAATGGCCCAACGATGAACTCCTTATCACAGCAGAAGAACCCACTGACAGATATAATTTCTCATTTCTGCAGTTTCCTCTCCCCTCATCCAACCCTGCTTATCTGCAGAGCTGCTATGGACTGGACAGGCATTCACTCAGACATGTAAACCTGTGTATGCTGTTTGTTATGTCAAACAGTCAACAAAAAAAGAAATATTTTCATAATCTATTTAACCCAGTTCAGGGAATTCTGATTAATCACTTCAATTAAGCCTAAGTTACTTGCAAGATCACAAAGGTGTTTTGTTCTGTTTATTTAAGTTGCACAGGTCCCTAACACCAGCGATATTCAGAGTGAATTTCTTCTGTGTATAATAAGTTGTTTTCCCTTCAGGCAGAATTGTACACTACATTGTTTAAAATTCATTCTTTTATTGCTCTGAGACTAAAGATAGCTAGACTATGCTAGACTATGAAGTGACGAAACCCAGACTCCAAAGACTTAATGTTTTCTCTTGATGTTGTGAATTTTTCATTAGAAACAAATCATCACAAGGATATATATATTTCATAGGTTTGCAGAAAGAGGGATGAGTGCCCTTGCAGAATCCATTTGCTCTCTGAGATCTAATTGGATTTGCTTACGGAAGGGGGTGAGAACGAGGAGGAGAAGCTGGTCAAAAAGCTGTTGGGCCAAATCGGAGTTCAGCCCTTCAAGCTTTAACAGTCCAGCAGTTTCCACTCATTACTGTGCAGAGGATTCCCCCAATGCAGCGAGAAATTGCTGGATGCTTACAGTGATACTATGGCCTCCGGGGCAGGAGTAGCTGATAACCTCAAAGCTGCAATACCATTTTCTGACCATAAACCACTTTTGGCTAACCTTATAGAGCTGTGAAGGTATATAGAATTACACTTTTTTTATTTAGTTTCATGAACTTCTGTGAGTCTGTGTTTGAGGGAGAGGAGAAGGAGAGGAAGACAGATGGGGAGACGTCATTAAGAACTGGTAACTTGGTTTCTAATCATAAGGCTGTGCCCTTGGTTTTGGTGGAGCACCACTGTGATTTCCAAAGCAATTTCCAGCCGTGCTCATTATCAGTAGAGAAACATCTAGAACCCATGGAGTTTTCTTTTTCTTTTGTCAAAGGATTTGTTTTGATATGCTTGATATTGGCAGATTTATCCACAAATGTGTTTGTGATGCTTTAGGAAGCCAGACTTTGATTGTAGAGTGTTTCTATTAGTTGTGCTAGATGTGTGAATAGAGTCTTATGCTAGATGTTATGTATAAAATTAGATTGATGATTTTGTTGCTTTAGAACAGTGTTTCGCATTGGGGGCAGTATAGCCCCTTCCAGGGGCTGTTCAGACAATACTAGGCACTGAGAACAACTATATTGCATATACTGTGTGACCATATCACTGTGTGTGTGTGTGTGTGTGTGTGTGTGTGTCATGAGGACGTGGGGGTGTTTGTTCATGGCTTTATGGCTGCTTTACTCTTTAAATGCAGCATGTTTCCCTAGAAAAACAAAACAAAAGAAAAAAACACAGATTTTCGAAATGTTTCACCTTTTGTACAGACAGCTACTTTGGAGTAGTGTTTGCGCATAATGAGCATCATGCTGGAGGAGGATTTTCTGATCAAAGCTGTAATCAATGGGCCTATATGACTCTCAAGGAAATGTAAACCCTTGCTGCAAATTGCAAGACAGAGATGGCTCACAACGGGAAAACGGATTTGGATAAGCCAGTTGCTTTACAGTATTGACTTATTGTTTGTTGCCACTGGGACACAGAAAATTGGATGGCACAAGGCCAGCATATGATGATGTGTTTTAATATAAGAAATAGAACAATGGCATTTTCCCTCTAGCCAAAACAGCAAGAGGGCCTAGTGGGAGCCGGTCTGCTGCTGAAAGCCACTGATCCATCTGTTTATCTTTTACAGTGATTACAGCACGGCACATCATTTGCACTGCCTCATCAACAAGTTGGAGAGACATTAACTTATTATTTTCTACAATTTGCCATAGAGTAGACTGCCTATTTATCCTGCTTGGAGTAAGGAAAGGAGAGAAGAACTTCATGGAGACTAATTCGGCCTGCCAACAGACATTATAAAGACTTTTGTCTACTATGGTTTGTCAAAAGACATTTACAACAGAAAAAGAGCACAAAGGTGCTTTACAACAGAACTGTTTCTTTTCACAAGGATGAGGTGGTCTTCAATCTGTAGAATCTCAGTGGGAAAGGGTGATAGATTTAGTGGTCACTGGAACAAACAACTATTCCAAAGTGACTACACTGGTGAAACAAAGGATGGATGAAATACATAGATAATCATTAATCTCTTTGCTACACTTCTGTGATCTTGATTTCCATCACCATTTAATCAGACTAAACCATGACAAAATACCAAAACAACACACAGAAAGATATCAAAATTAGTGCAAATAAGAAATGTGGACACACACTGAAATGGTAGGTCATACATCTGGTTTTTGGCGTGAGTCAAAATGCACTGGTAGCACAAAATGCACTGATAGCACAAGTCATAGCACTGATAATATAGAGATAATATCAGTAGATAAAACGCTTTTAATTTAATACAAATAATTATATTTGTCTCCCAATCTTATCAGTAAAATGAGTTTTGCAGATTTTCTATCTCCGTTTCTTATTTGCCATCTCCGTTGGTACTTTTTCCAACCTCCTTGTTGCTGTAAACAAGCTGCATAATTTCGTTTATTTAATCATAACACTTTCATTCTGAACTTGTGATCGCTGCTTCTCCTTCCATGGAAAAGATCCTGCTGATGCTGTGGCAACACGGAAACATGACACCTGCGTTGTTTCGGCAGCCAACCTCTTGTAGGCGAGCTGGTGTTGACACGCGATGAGCGCTGTGATGGATGAGCGGGGATAGGCCAGGGTCACCCAGGTGTGGAGGGGAGAGGAGAAACAGCCCTGCGAGGGTTGACAGACAGGGCCAGGGGTGCTGGAGCTCCTCTCTCACCACATGCATGCACACATGAACGCACGCACACATACCCTGCACACAGTCATACACGCACTCACTCGCTCTCACACACACAAACGCATGCTCTCCCACAATCACACACACACACAGGCACTCACACACACACACACAGCCTCTGGGCTCTGTCTCATCTTCCACTGTGTGTCTGTCAAACATTCCACCCCCGACAGCTCCAACTCAAAATGGCCTTGTGATCTCCAGGCCACTGTTCCATCAGGAAATGAAAGAATAATAATATGAGGAAATGAAACACCTCCCCCGACTAAAGTTATGAGCTTTATGAGGGATTTAACTAGAGGGATGAGACCGCCAAGGTATTGATGAGCATGTCAGGGAAATTTGAGGATCATCCCTGGCACCGCCGACTCTAGAACATGAGAAACAAGCCTCTGGAGCTCAAGCTTCAAGCATCAAGAACCGACTGAGAACCCGGGCCAACACTAATGAAGAGGCTGTAGAAATTTAATGTACAAAATACTCAGAAAATACATTCTTAATGGGTTCTTATTCCACTGTTCTTGTTTTGATGATGGCAGTTTTGCAAATCCCTAAACAACAAGAAAAACAAGTAAAATAGCAATGTGGAAAAGCATGAAAAAACATTTGTGGTACAAATGGACACGCAAATGTTTTGAATATTCATTCTCAACTCCAGCTGTCAGACTGCTGTTTTGCAAGAGAAGGGAGGGAGAGGCCTGGTGAGAAGAAGTAACTCAGCTCATGAGCTGAACCAGAGGAGCTGAGAGGGGCTCTTTCTTCAACGCGTGCGAGCCAAAACGCCCTCTCTTGAGGGCATCGTGAGGCGTTAAATGCTCTGTTTGATCTGGCTCGGTTGGGGAGCCAGCTTTGATTACACTTCATTCCATTGTTTTCAGATCAAACTGTGTCCAAGGGTTCGGTTCACAGTGTGTAAGACATGATCAATAATAATGCAATTAAAATTCGGTCGTTTTGTTTCATGATGAAACACAGCAAACCATTGTTCCTTTGATCAGTACTTGGTAGCTGTTTCTGTATTTATTTCATTTTTTCTTCCTTTCTGTTCCTGTTATCGACACAAGACGGTTTCATGTCACTGTGCATGCGAAGCACATTGTGTATTCTGTTCATGTCTTTATCTATTGATTACTGTGTCTTACGCTGCAATGTGGAGCCTTCACTTGGGAAAATACTAACTTCAAAAAAGATTCAGTTGAAAGGACTCGTCATTAGGTAAGGAATATTAAAATACAAGAATGGATGGCAGTAGATTAGTGTTTTGTTGTTAAGTCCAATCTGTGTCATTCATTCATATACAGTATATGTCACCAGTATCACCACTTTCAACAACCGCTTTGGTCCCTACAGCAGAACACACATTTGATAAAACTCCAGCTCTTCACCAAGAAGTCTTCTACATTTCATTGGCAGAAATTGAGATCTGCGTGTTGACAGCTGGATGGGTGACAGGCCTATATAAATGACAGTCTGTAATATCAAATATGTGCTTGTCTCTGTCTTCACAGCCAAGTCTTTCCAGAAGAGCTGGCCTTCAAGGTGGAAGGTAAGAGGGTTTGGGAGTGTGAGCCAAGCCCCCTCTACTGTTTTAACCTTGAACAAGGTGTTTGTTCTGAGTTCCTCAAGGGGAACTATGTACCCTATGCAGCTGCCTAACCTTAAAGCAATATCTCACCGAGTGCATTAAAAAACAAACAAAAAATAATACAGTTAACATCACATGCTACCCTTCACATTCTAACACTAAAAGTAATCCTGTCATGCAGTACTGGTCTCCTTGGATGTATATATAAGCATATTATATTGCAAATGTCTGTTTGGCATTCATCTGACTCTGAAATACATGTGTGTTTGCATATGCGCTTTCATTTTTATTTTGCCATAGATCATGTGTACTTGTCATCATGTCTACATTAAACAAATAAATAAATCGTATTTATAGCCTATATGAAGATATATTGATCCCAGAGGAGTCGCTGTGACATGGAGCTTGCTGATTTTTTCCCCAGGCTCCCAGCTCTATTTCACACTGCTGTAAGTAAGAAAGGTGTGTGTGTATGTGTGTGTGATGTCTGTGTTGTCTGCCAATTAAGGAATACATAAAAGCACAAAAAAAACAATAGCAATCAAGTGTAGCACACGTGGTGTCATGGTCGAGAGCTGTAAATGAATCAGCCTACAAGGTGACAACTTGATAAAATCAGTCTGGCATCTTTGTTAAAGTAAAAAAAAAAATATCTGTGGCAAAAGGATACAACTGTATCTTACACTGCTAGCGTGTCAAGACCTCAGTCTTCATTGGTGTCATTTCTTGGTAATAGAAAACGTGTATTTTAAATGCCTTACTCTCCCATGTGTATTTTGCATGTGTATCCCCCCCATCTGCTCAAACACACTTTTTTTTCACAACCTCTGATCGTGAAACCTCTGTTCCCTCCTTACAGTGAGCCATCCAAATGTTTCACTCACATCCTGCAGCCTTTGAGAATGACTATATCGGCCTTGAGAGCAAGTGTGAAGTGTAAGTAAGTGTGTGTGTGTGTGTGTGTGTTTGTTTGAGTACGTGTACACGTGCATAGGAACATAAAAAGGATGAATGTAAAGACAATTGCTTCCTGGTTTAGCCACAACAGAATGAGCTGTAAATCCAAGGACTGGAAATAACTGGATTTCCCTGAACTTATATACTGCACACACACGCAGACGCACACACAGACACACACACGCAGGCGCACACACAGACACACACACACACACACAAATTAAAGTGTCTTGGGTGCAGATGCTGCACACTAATCCAACTATCTCGCTCTCTCTCTCTCTGTCTGTCTTTCTTTCTCTCTTTTTTTCTCTCTTTCGTGCACTTTCTCACTCTGGATATAAATTTGCAAGATGATTCCAGCAGCACAGACTGTAATGACATCTTGGCATTCCTGACCTGCAAAGTAGAATGAGGAAGCACTGCCGCTCAGCGCTGCTGAGAACACAGTGATGTTCCGTATTCAGGGCGTGGTACTCAGTGTGAGGTACTGTATGAGGATGAGGCAGTGCAGCAGCCAGTGTCACATGCAGGAGTGAAAGCCACCACAGGGAATGTGTGTGTGTGTGTGTGTGTGTGTGTGTAGGTGTGTGTATGTGTAGACGTGGGTGTAGAGTATGTGTGTGTGTATGTGGCTGTGTGCGTATGTGTGTGTGTCTGTGTATGTGTGTGAGGGGAGGGTCGGTGTGTGCATGTGGGTCTGTGGGTGTATGTGTGCGTTGCAGTGCTCCAGGGGGAACCGGGTGAGGGAATGGCTGAATTGGAGAGGCGCGGTGATCTGCATGGTTGATTTAATGACACTCTGTAAACTCAATCTGCAGTCCAAACAAATCAATGCGATTTTGTGCCACAGTTCATCAGTCATCACAGCCGTAAAGTGCCTCTTCCTTCTCCATCCCATAGCCACAGACTGAACGTGTGAGACTGATTATGCTCAGAAAAGGAGCCTTTTCCCTCTACAGATTAAACACAAATTGAGATGGAATTCTGACAGCAAAACTAAGGATGGGAAGGCTGTTTCACTGTTCCTCTGTTCCTATTGTTTGATCTGATAACTCTGACATCTGTGAATAAAGAATTCACCAGACTGTATCTCCACCCACACACTACTGATTAGCTTTTTGTTTCTTTCAGTTTCCATCCACGTAAGTCTTCCTGACACTTTTGATGTCCATTCAACATCAAAGGTAACCTCTCCCTCCTTCAGATGTAACCTCTTTTTAATTTTTTTCTTCCCTTTGCTATGGCAGTGAAGTATTTATGAGAGCTCAAGAAAAGCAGACAAAGGGTGCACGCATTACATAAACACAATCCACAAACATACCAACAAATGAACCACAGATTCTGTCTTCAGTCTGAAGCGAGCTTCACAAAAAGAAAACTGATGCACCACCAGAGTTCACTAATGTTACTGTTCTGGCTTGGCATTTTCATGTCTAACTCAATTTAAAGTGCTGTATGAGAAAAGCATTTCAATTAGGCAAAGTACTTCAGTCAGACAAAACTTTGTTCAGTTATAATATTCTATATAGTGTCTTCATATATACATATTATATATAATTTTACATCATTATTTTATTTCTTTCACATTCAGTCTCAGTCTCTCACTGTCCATCATTGTCTATCCATTCATCCTGTTTCATTCTTCTTTCTTTTCTTCTTACATTCCTTTCTTTCTTTCACATTCAGGCTGCATGGTGCTGAACACTGGTAGGCTGCTCCTTAGATTCTCGTGGGTCATTTGAATGCAACAAATTCACCACATCAGCTCCAAATCTGTCCCTTGGGTTCACTCTTTGGTTCCCAGTCCTCAGATTTGTTTAGCGATTTGTCTGTTCAACAGGCCTTGATGTCAGCATAGCATTGCATAGAACTTTTACCCAAGGGTCTCACTGCAATTTACATACACAGGATCCAGAATATACAGAACTTACATTTGAAACTTAATGTTTCAGGATGAATGTTGATAGGCAAGGGTGTGCCTTTTGTTTTAGTACACTGAATGGGAAGAGAAAACACATTTTTTTCAACAACTTAACAATGTTGTAACAAGAAAAAAATATTTATTCTATATTTATATCCTAAAATCTCGATGTCTCCAGACATCTCCAAATTCCATGGACTGAAAAGCCTGCTAAAACACAGCACCATTTCTCTCAAGGCTGTGTAGCAGAAGAGTGCACCCCATTTTACAACACGTGTCCTGCCATGTGTTGCATATGTATTAGTTTGGGCAAGAGCTCTCATCGAAAGGAGGTCTGCAGTTTCTTTCCAACCACCTGAGTAGCAATCTTCAAAAAAAAATGATAGAGGGTACAATAAGGGTTTCAATCTGGACTGTGGATTGAGAATGTTGGTTCATTAGCTTTCATAACAATCAAAGACTAGATTCCTTCAACCACTTTCAAAGAGTACATGTGATTCTCTCGTCAGTCGCGTTCATTAATTCCACACTCCAAACCGCACACACTCAACAACTGAAGCTAATTACCATGATTTAAAGTGACTCCTTAGGAGGATCTTTGTCTCACCACTGTCTCTGTTCAAGTTCTCCCCATTCTGATGGCACACAAAGGGAAAAATATGGGAGTTCTGCTTCACAACTCATTTTAAATCTTACTTGATTAAGTGCCATGGCAAAGTTATGTTTACTGTATTAAGTGCCATCTACAGTGCCTTGATGTGTCAAATTATATATTGAAGAAATTGATTTCTGTGAACGTTGTACCCCATGTGTGATGTAGGAGGCACGGCGATCAGAAGGAATTACGGAGGAAATAAAGGTGGGGATCGTAATCATAGAGGTGGCAATGGAGAGAAAATTGTGTTTATGCTGCCCACATAAGTAGTGTTCAGTTCCAGCCCCGATTTTTTTGTCTTTTTTTGTATGTATATAGACAAAGAGCGCTCTTAATCCATTCATCGCGGCTCGCCAGATCCATCTGCAGAAGAATTCCCTCCTCCAGGACTGACCTAATTTAATATGACTGCCAAGTGTGACCACCACCGAAACTTAGACTTAAAATGAATTATTGATATCCTTGGAAACTAACTTCCTCAAAGCTCATTATTAAAGGGCAGGCTTGGATTAAACAGGTTATTTCCCATTTCTTCCTTCATGCTCACTTTCCCAATCCATCACAGGCAAATAAGGAGGGGTTGGGGGGGGGGGGGGGGGGGGTTCACTTTAATAAGCTTTTGTAGAGTACAGTATTGGCAATAACAGGATATTCCATTATACACACGCATAACCCAAAGGCCATCCAGACCATGTTGACCGAGGTCACATCGTTGACTTATCAGTGAATTATGAGCTTCACAACTCTAGATCAATAATATCATAACTCTCCTGAGCCTTCGTGCTACAGAGCACGTGAAAGCATGGCTTAGCATCATAGTTTTCCTCCCTGAGGGAAGAGGCTCATTAGACCCATGGGGTTTAATGTGTCTCTTGTTGCTGTGGACATGTAGAAATGTGTCCTGGAGTCAGGCATTTTGACAAGGACCCAAGGGAGGCATAATCATCATATCCCCGGACAAACCGACTCACAGCAACGGCAGACAATGATGTTGTTTCAGCTCAGCCTGGTTTAACACACTGTTGTTAGGTACACACGCCGTCTGTACACTGATGATTCTCATGGGTTATCATATGGGTATGCTCATAATGCCTCTCGGTCAACAAGATTGCAATTCCGCTCCAGGAAAAGACCATTTGGTCAGCATCATTATGATGCCCTTGGGCTATCATACAAGGGACAGCATGAGGATAATGCAGCAGAACAAGCACTGAGTTGATATGTTTATAAAATATTTGCATAGTGGGAATAGATTATGAATACGTTTTCAAACTGTGTGAATAATTAAATGCAATCCTGTTATTCATTTACTTGCTTAGGGTTGATGAATTACATTCAGTGTTATTACAGGTTATTTTTCACAAAAATGTAAAGGTGAAGGTAATGGTCTTTTGTGATGTTCTTCACACCTTTCCTCATCATCTGGTTGCCTCACCTGGTTCACTCAGATCAGGTCAAGTATACAAGCTGAAAGCGGTACTGAAGATGCTAGATTGGAGTAAAAAGAAATTTGATGGTGAGACACTTGATCACAAAGGGGTGGATGGGGGGGCACAAATCCCCCTTCATGCCTACATATTACTGTTAATAATGAGCAGCATATCGAACACTTAGGCCTTATTCACAGTTGTAGTCTATGTTTTTTTATTTAACTGTAGTCGTTGCGTGCACCAAACTGCAGGGCTCCAGTGCTTTACACATTATATACATGATTACACATTACATTAGGGAGATAAAAAAAAACGGTTTATACTATATTGATGAATTCTCTGTTGTCTCTGCTTAATGTTTGTGTCTAAAAAAAATGTGACTTACGTCCTTTAATACTATTGAGTTCTTTTTAGTATGTACACAAGCTAAACTTTTCATAGTTGTAGCTGGGTTTTAAACATCTTCATTGCGCATATCAGTATCACTTTGCACTCAAATTGCCAAATATACTAAAAAGGATCAACATGACATTTTCATTATAGACTCCCATATAAACTTTAGAATTCAGAGCACCGTTGATAAGAGAATGTATTGTCCACTACAATTTTTTTTAAACATGTGCACCAAAAAATTGTTTCATTTTTACACGTAGGGACTCAGATAATCCTACGACTGAAGTAACGTGTTATCCCAAGTCTTTAAGTATTTTGAAAATCAGTCATTCTGATTCCACTAGGAATGTGGCATGGTACACTCAATTAGCTTGGTGGTCAAACTTCAAAACCCAGCTATTGACATAATTTTCCTTTGAACGTAAGCAATGGTGACTCATGCCCATGGTGAAAAACACCCTTAATATCTTCAGCACCGGTGCTAAACCTCAATTAACCTGACCATGCTGATCCATACAATGTTTGTTCTGCATTTAGAGCTCAAATTGGACTCTGCTATCATGCTGTAAGCCTGTTCTAATTCAAGACTCCACAATACAACACTCCAAAAATCTCTGCCCACATCATAATTATTTCATGGGACTAAAGTCAGACAGAAGAGTTTTAGCATAGATTCAAGAAGACAGGTAATTATTATGGCTGAGTAAATGGAAGTGTACTACATACAGCCGGGATGGCTGCTGTGCAATAAAGCTGACAGTGGCTTATTCTGAGTGAATTAAATTTCCCCAGTAAATAGAAACCACTGTGTTCAGCTCATCCTAGGTTTGCACAGGATAGAAAAAGGATGGATTTGGTGCAGACTCTGGAAGATAGCCATGGCTTGAGCAACATCAGAACACTTGCAATGTGATTTACCATCCAGACAGACAACCTCTGCCTAAACATACAGCCAAAGGCCATAAGACCGCTGATACAAATTCCCTGAATGAACCAGCTGAAGAAATGCTGTGCACCAGCATTTCTATTTCCCACACCCTGCTGATTTTGGACAAACACAATGTTTTAATTTACTTTTTTTTTTATTCATCATATTCTCTAAAAATCTCTTGTTTTTTCTTATTGTAGTAGGAAAATGCATAGTGGCAAAGTATCCTTCCAGATATATCAGTCATGTTAGATATCGTTACGGATACTAACGTATCCTCGGTTCTCTGAGTGAGAAGCCGAAACGTACGAATGGATGATGCCTATCATCTCCTACTTTTTCTGAAGTCAACTTTAACCAACCCTTTGAAAAAAGGGCAGTAAGCACTCTGACGCGCGCAGGCAACTACTTAGACAGCCCTGCGTGACGTCAGAAAGTCTATATATTGACTGCGCTTACGCTTCAGGTCCTCTTTGCCAAGCTCGCCAGCATCGGCGACTTGAGGCCCGGAGTGTACGTTTCGGCTTCTCACTCAGAGAACCGAGGATACGTTAGTATCCGTAACGTTCTCTTTCGTTTCGAAGCCGAAACGTACGAATGGATCACTACAACCAAGCCTCAAGAGCCCTACACCGAGGAGCCTGAGGTGGAAAGACTCACGGGACCGCCACCGGGCCCAGAGAGAACACTCTCTGTTACGCTCGGCCTGGATGACGTCCAGTGCATAAAAACGCACTAAGGTGTTGCCTGTGGCCCACAACGCGCTCAGGCAGATATCCTGCATAGGGACGCCTTTCCAGAAGGCTCAAGTGGCCGTCACTCCACGGGTGGAGTGCGCCCTGACATGCGCCTCATATGCCAGACGTATGGCCTCAGTAAGCCAATGCGACATGCGTTGGGTAGACAAGGCCTGACCCTTGGCACGTCCGCCATGGCAGACGAACAACTGGTTCGTCTTCCTGATGCTCTGCGTACGCGTCAAATAGGCACGAAGCACTCTGACCGAGCACAGAGTGACGGGCACAGAACCTCCCGTCTCAGGTAGGGCTGAGAGCTCGATGACCCTCGAACGAGGGTCAGTAGACAGCACTTTAGGGCGAGAAAAGGGATTTGCATCCAGCATCGAGACCAGATTTGAGAACCAGCACTGAGATGGCCAATGGGGGGCGATCAGGATCACCCTGTGCGCCCCTGCTCTGATCCTGGCCAATACCTGACGCATCAGAGGAAGTGGGGGAAAAGCATAGAGCAGACGTCGCGGCCACGGATGTGCCAGCGCGTCCGACCCTCGCGGCGCATCTCGTTCCAGTGAAAACCACGCTGGAGAGTGAGCGTTCTCGCTCGAGGCTTAAAGATCGACTCGTGCCCGCCCAAAGCGGGACCAGAGGCTGTGCACCACGGCTGGGCAGAGGCGCCAGTCGGTTGCACGTGGAACACCCCTGGAAAGGAGGTCCGCGCCTGTGTTGCGTACACCGGGCAAGTGCGACGCCCTGATCGACAGGAAGTGGCGGGAGGCCCAGGTGAGCAGCTTGTACGCCAGACGAAACAGGTCGGGAGAGCGTGTGCCGCCCTGGCGATTGAGGTAAGCCACTACTGTGGTGTTTTCTGTACGCACTAGAATGTGTTCTCCTCTAAGAAGAGGGAGAAACTCCTTCAGAGCGCAAAAGACAGCTTGGAGTTCCAACACATTGATGTGTAGTCTTCTGGAGGCTGTGCCCCACGTCCCTCTGGCGGGGCGACCGCAGCAGACGGCGCCCCAGCCGCCCTTGGACGAGTTGGTGGTTACCGTCATGCGTCTGGTTACAGCGCCAAGCGCGCCGCCTCTGGTGAAGGACGACGGCCTGCGCCAATGCGCTAGGGCTAGCCACATGCGTCTGGATACAAAGATCCGACAAAGGGTTCGACCTGGAGGACACACCCAGTTCCGCTAAGGCGAGCTGCAGCGGGCGTAAGTGTAGAAGGCCAAGTGGGACAGCGCCACCCGCGGCGCACAGGAGGCCCGTCAGTCTGAGACACAGCCTGGTCAAAACGCAGGAACCTAGTCTGAAGTGGCGTAGACACGCCCTGACGTCCTGTAGTCTCTTTGGAGTGAGCGTCGCTCTCATTGAGCGTGAGTCAGCCTCACGCCCAAGAACTCGACCTCCTGAGAGGGAGAGAACATGCACTTGTTCAGGTTTACTAAGAAACCCAGATCGTGCAGGTGACGCAAAACAGTGTGAACCTGTGACGTTAGGAGCTGTCTGGAACTCGCCAGCAGCATCCAGTCGTCCAAGTAATTGAGGAGTCTGATACCCTGTGCGCGTAGAGGAGCGATCGCCGCCTCCACGCACTTGGTGAAGCACCGAGGTGCTAGAGACAGACCGAAAGGGAGGGCTGTGTACTCGTAAGCTCCGCCCTCGAAGGCAAAGCGTATAAAACGCCTGTGCCTTGGGACTATGCCTATGTGGAAATAGGCGTCCTGAAGGTCTATGGTGACCAGTAATCCCCCTGGCGGACTGATTCCGCCACCTTACGCCCTGTGAGCATGCGAAAGGTGAGAGGCTTGAGCAAAGCATAGAGCGCTCTGAGATCTTGAATAGGGCGAAAAGTGTCCGACTTTTTGGGCACAAGGAAGTACGTACTGTAACGACCTGCGCGCGCGAGCGTCGGATCTACGCGCTGAATAGCGCCCTTTCTCACAGATTGCGAAGCTCCTGTCTGAGAGCAGGGGCCCTGGTTGAGGGCACCACTGACTCCATGACACCTCTGAAGGGGGGGGGTGGCCACCTGAATTGTAGTTGATAGCCTTTCAACACTGTTGAAAGAACCCAACGTGACGTCGTGCACATCGCCTAATTCTGCCTGAGCAGAGAGGCACGATGAGGAGGCAGCAAAGACAAACTAAGTGCTATGCTGCCCCCCAGTGGCACCAAGGGAGCCGAGCCAAGCTGAAGAGCGTTCGACTGACAGGGCAGACACTCGTCGTAGTGCGGAGGCTGAGGGCAAGCCGACCGTGTGTGAGACCCACTGGCGGTCACGCGTGGCTGGCGAGCCGTGTACATCACCCGCGGCGCCCCATAGGGCGGCCGACCTGGAGCGCACATCAGCGACGTCCGTGTAGAAGAGGGAAAAGTCTCTCGGCCTTGCGATGGCAGATGCTGACTGAGCAGACAGCTCCGCCCGCACCTGGGCGATAAATTGACCGACAGAGGCGGCGAAAGAGGCTGGGGAGCGCTTCTCGACCGCGAACGCCTCCGAAGCGCCACACGCCCACTGCTCAGGGGCGAGTGGGTCAGAGGACGCGGAGGTCGCGATGTCACTAATAGTGAGCAAGCTCTGTGCCACTCAGGCAGCTAGCAGGCTAGGCCTGCTCTTGCCTCAGCATGGAGGAAGCAGTGCCCTTGGCCTTCTGTGTCCCCCGCGTTGGGGGCGCTGTAGCAGGAGGTAGGCGCCCTCGTTACTCACGCCTGCTGCGCTGCAGACGCGTGCAGCCTCGGCAATGCTCACGTGTGGACGTGCGCTCTCAGCCACGCGCCCGTCGAGCCAGGAGCGACGCAGATGTCAGCAGCGATCCTGAAGCGAGCGCTGGTGTGAGGCAGGCTATGACGCGCGGCTCCTGCCCGCTGTCCGCTCTGCCTCTGAGTGCTTTAAAGGGCAC
>JAGFZM010000115.1:455241-470219 GCA_017657215.1 Limnothrissa miodon | reverse complement strand
GTGCCCTTTAAAGCACTCAGAGGCAGAGCGGACAGCGGGCAGGAGCCGCACGTCATAGCCTGCCTCACACCAGCGCTCGCTTCAGGATCGCTGCTGACATCTGCGTCGCTCCTGGCTCGACGGGCGTGTGGCTGAGAGCGCACGTCCACACGAGCGTGAGCGTTGCCGAGGCTGCACGCGTCTGCAGCGCAGCAGGCGTGAGTAACGAGGGCGCCTACCTCCTGCTACAGCGCCCCCAACGCGGGGGACGCAGAAGGCCAAGGGCACTGCTTCCTCCATGCTGAGGCAAGCGCAGGCCTAGCCTGCTAGCTGCCTGAGTGGCACAGAGCTAGCTCGCTAGCAAGCTGACATCCACCTCTTCAGAGTGGGAGATTCAGCCGCACTGGCAAGGAGGCCCTGAAGGAGCTAGCTGAAAGGCTAAGGGTTGAGCCGTGGCTAGCTGGCTAGGGACTAGCAGCTAGGTAGCTGGCTGCCGGCCGTGTTGTCATCGAGAGGAGGGAGGTAACCCCATCTTCGTCGACGGCTTCGATGGCGAGGTCATCCGCCTCTTCAGCGTGGTGCGGAGAACCAGCCGCACGGGCAAGGAGGCCCCGATAGGGCTAGCTGAATAGCTAGCGAGCTGGGCCGTGGCTAGCTGGCTAGTAGGCGGCTGACTAGCAGCTAGGTAGCTAGCTGCAGGCCGCGTTGCCGCCGAAGATTATCCGGGCAACTCAAGCGAAGACGCCGGGGAACGCTCAGAGAAATGGCGGGGAGGGAGAATGCCAGCGTCAGCGGGGGGAAAAAACGCCCCTGGACCGCTGGTCGATCCCACGAAGAAGGCTGCCCTGTTCAAGATAGCCGCGGGAGACAGCCGATCACAGCGGAGCTCGGCTGAGAGAACACCAGTGGCATGTTCCATCCTAAGGCAGAAGCAGACAGTATGGCGGTCGGCAGCCGCCCTTAGCCGTTTCCAGTTGAGACATCTAAGCGTTGCCATCCAACGACTCTTGGTACCAGGTAGGGACCGACCTGAGTGACTTTGAGAAGGATGGATTCCGGAAAGTTTTGAAAAAACTGTTGTGGTGGGCTTTCAAAAGCCGTTGATTTTTAAGAATATTTGCGAAAGCAAACGGAGTGACTCGGAACACACGCAGTAGGCGAGGTGAAAAAGGCAAAGAGGACCTGAAGCGCAAGCGCAGTCAATATATAGACTTTCTGACGTCACGCAGGGCTGTCTAAGTAGTTGCCTGCTCGCGTCAGAGCGCTTACTGCCCTTTTTTCAAAGGGTTGGTTAAAGTTGACTTCAGAAAAAGTAGGAGATGATAGGCATCATCCATTCGTACGTTTCGGCTTCAAAACGAAAGAGAACTCAGGTATATTTCTTAATATCTGATTGATTCTTCCTCAATCAATTATAGGACTGATGTACCCCTCTGACTTTTGCACATGCCTAATCATCTGCCATCATTCTACATTCACAAAGTCATGCAAGTTTAATACAATCAGTCTGATTGCAATCATCAATACCGTAAAGATCACTGCCGTGACATTACATTGGTTTTTAATATGTATGTACAACGAATTTTAATTCTTACCACTCCAAACTTCAATAAAATGAGGGCTTATTAAGAACTAGACTGACACATAATATTCTTCATTAGCAGTAAAGCCAGAGACGGTTGATGAAGCGAGACGAATCATGAGGAGATTCTTCCTGTATCAATGACGTAGTGTTCGAGAGGCTGCCACGCCTTTTTAGGAGACCGGTAGTAAAAGGGACTCGCGTTAAACTTAATGGGGAATTAGTAGGATTTCACTCCATTTCGACCAATACATTAATTTCCCTTATTTGAGCAAAGTCTTTGGGACGTTTTACACCCCTTGTCACCACAGGCAGGTAAATGTGATCAATACTTGCTTAAAAATATATTTTCTAGGTTAAAGGAATGGTAGAAAACAAACTTTATTTCAGCCTATACAGCCAGAAACATGCATTACTGTCTAATTGCTAACCAACGAAATCAGAGTCCATAGCCATTTAATAGCCAACTTATTACTACA
The DNA here is from genome assembly GCA_017657215.1 of Limnothrissa miodon. Lineage (NCBI taxonomy): Eukaryota > Metazoa > Chordata > Actinopteri > Clupeiformes > Clupeidae > Limnothrissa > Limnothrissa miodon. The sequence continues at coordinate 468,179 of JAGFZM010000115.1, read as the reverse complement.
TAACAGTCTCAATAAAATCAACCTTGTTAGACAACATTACTGCTGTCAGCTAAAATGGATATTTACATCTCAAGTTTGTTTACAACAATATTCAAGTTTAACCAAAATTATGTTTATAATGCCTAACTTCTTTTTAAGAGAATTTGTTAATGTTATAATGTCTATGACGTCCGTAATTAGGAGACCGGAAAAGTATCCATTTGATTACACTGACGAAGCCTGGAACGCTTTATCTTGTGTTCTAAAAGATCTTTGGTAAAGCCACATGTGTGTACAGTATGTGTGTCAAAGTTGCGTTTAAGGTTAAGGCTCCATTCTGTGCCCTGTGGACCCAAAGTCAGCACGGCAAGTGGGTAAGCAACTTCACAGGTCCCTGAAAACACTGAAGCTCCTTTTGACATGTACTGTGCGCTATTGGTGGAGAAAATTGCTATTATGTAGATGTAATTGTATGTTGAGTACTGAATGTCTCTTCTGACATTCTTCTGAGTGCATGGACAGAAAAAAAAATGCAGTGTTGAGACGACCATTAGAGAACTGTGAGAGTGGAGGATGGTCATATTTTGAATGCTGACATTAATTAATATTCATGTAATGTGTGCAAAACAACATATGACAAGAGGGTGTGAGAGTATTTTGGATATTTTCCTGCTAACCACAAGCACAGTAAAGTGAAAAACAAACATTGAAGGGAATCAAAAACAAAACTGGACATGCATGTATGACTGCAAGCTATGTGACCAAGCCTATCAACCAGTTCTGGCATGTGTCATCATTTTTAGCATTTGGTTTCACATTTGTTTATGGTTCCTGTGGTTAAGCTATTCTTAGTTGGCAGGGAATTTAAGTCATGCCTCGGCTGGTCCATTAGTTTGACCAGTAATGGTCAACCAGATGGTACTGGATGCCTGACTGGGATACTGAGACACATTGGACCTAAGCAGAACAGTTTGTTTTGTTGCAGGAGATAGATTGGCGGCATGGAAGGACCTGGTTGGTCCATCCAAGGTGCTGTGTCCATCTGGGCTTTCCAGAGCACAGACAGAAGTTTGCTTTTGAAGACAAAGAGTCTCTTGTTGTCCAATTTGCCTATCTCTCCAAAAGATTAGATGCAAATCAGTCCAAGTTTTCTTTTTTTGGCCATGCCAAGTCAAGTTCAACTGATCTGTTGGAGAAGATTGCTCTCAAGCCAATTAAATGTTATTGCCTAATTCCATCTTGCTGATAGCCTAATGACCGAGTTTCTAAAATAAATCATTTTGATGTCTTCAAAAGTGTTAAAGATGCTATCTTATAAAATTATACACAAAACGCTTATAATTATTGGACTTGGATACAAATCTCTGAATATCTTTATTTTGTGTGTGTGTGTGTGTATGCACACATGTGTGTGTGTGTGTGTGTGTTTGCGTGTGTGTGTGTGTGTGTGCATAAAGGATGTCTTGGTCATTTGGCATGGAATGACCAAGGAATGTTACGCATTTGGCTGAAACTATTTTTACTGCTGCTGCTTAGAATGCAGCTCAATAATCCAAATCAGGAAGTGCTTTGTTACATGGTGAGCTCTTTTGCAAATTTGAAGAGGCTGGATATGGCAGTGCTTCTCTCCTAACATTAATCCAGCTGTTTTGAATGCTAGCATCAGCAAGGCACAGCATAGACACACACACACACAGACACACACACAATACACCTCCTGGAAGATATCCATACCAGAGGTTTAACACGACTATTGTGTGGTATAATCTGTAGCCCAACAACACTCAAGAAAAAAAAAAGAAAGGAAAAAAAAGCGATGGTTCCCACACGAGTCTCCCTGGCCCTGCCTGAGTGTGAGGACACCAGATGGTGCAAGTTGAGGTGTTTGACTCATAACAGATGAGCCTGTGGTCCCTGGTCTCATATCTGAGCCTGGGAGAGGGATGGGAAGGGGTCTCTCTTTACACGCCTCAGTCACCCGCTAAATGAATCATGAATTATGAGCCTTACCTGAAGCAGGGTTTAAGTGGGTTCGTACCACCTGGAAAAGAACCATACACTCCTAATTGATTGCTTGAGTCAGGACTTGCCTATGGGTGCAGAATGGCTTGAATTTCCCCTCGGGGATCAATAAAGTATATCTATCTATCTATCTATCTATGGAGACCTTATGGGCTGCATAACTGTGTTGGTGCAAAATGTCATGATGTTTCAGCACATTCTTCTTGCACGGGGTTGCTTCAACGTCTTATTCAGCTACCTTCACATGGTGATTTTATGATTGTGTACCTACAGTATTGCATGACCCTATCAGAATTAACAAAACCACTGAATAATTTCACAGGCATTTGCCCTGGATACTTAAGTTACAGTAGAGGCTAAAACTACCAATGACTTAATACAATCAAAGTACCTAGATAAAGATAGATACACTTATGTGTTGGTAATGGCACTACTTAGTGGTTATTTAGTCTTTTTGTTTTGCAAGACCCCATCAGGGTCCTTACTTACCACACAGCCAAGGAGTGAATGTGAGGAGGGTGAATGAGCACAAGATTGATTTTCCCTTTCCTCCCCCACTCCTCTCCATCTCAATGACCACTTCAGTGATTCAGAGTGGCAAGAAAGTCTTGTGAGCTTTCCTTCGCCGATGTCAGGACCGCCATTGTACTGTAGACACCACTTTACTCAGCGAATGAGCAGGGAGTGCGCACACACACACACAGACACACACACACACACACAATCATTGTCTGACTCGGGTACTTCAAGTGAAATGCCGAAGGCATCCAAAGGTCGAGTCACTGGGATTGTTCCTGCCGTCTTCAGACGCCTAAGCAGACAAGAATCATAATGTTGGTGGTGGTGAATCGCTGTAACCACACTCAGGTAAACGTCTGCCGCACTGGAACAAGGAGACTCCACAAAACACACATGGCAAAATGCTAACAAATTGTAGAAAAAGCAAATCCATCCACAATCAGATGTCTTATGTGTGCATTCATGTGTCTGTAGCATTTTCTTTCAGTGCCAGTAGGGCTCTGATAAATCTCTCCAGACACTTCAACAAACATGCTAGTGAGTGAAACTAGGTTTTGGCTGAGTCGCAGGTTCAAACCCGGGTGTGTGCAAGGCTGGACCATGCAGGGAATCGCACCACATTTAAATAATTGCTTTTTTTCTTAAAGGAGAAATGTGGTGTGAAACAATATCCCTGTTGTCCCAGGTCACCGAATGTTCTCGATGTGAAGATCACAAAACTTTGATGCAACGAATTAGCAGCAGCCAACGTTTTCTGAATTGGGCCTAGTGAAAATGAAACTGAATGTAAGTTACAATGCCTCATTCTGTCAGTGTTAGCGGTCGGCTCACTGTTCCGGTCTATGCTGTATTCAGATGTGCACATTCCTCTCTCTATCACCAGCACTGGGTGACCGGGAGCACCAGGGGTTATAGATTAATTCATTGGATTTCTCCTTTAAACCCTTAGCCACTCTACTGTCCCCAACTATGAAACAGTTGCTACTAGTGCATAAACAGAGACGGACTGAACTTGATTGACTGATTGATCTGATTGTCACTCATGGTGTGTGGTGGAACCTCCGTGTGCGTTTTTCACCGTCACAGGTTAATAGGTGATCCCTGTTGTGCGCTCTGGTGGGTCTATCTTGTTCCCATATTGCACAGGTCAGGCAGGGGACAAGAAGTTGTCATGATGACTGGTCACACACGTGTCCTCTGGGTCTTTGCCATGAGGCAAAATTATGATTAATGATGAGACAGAGCAGGAACAGACGTTTACACAGACATGCAATTACCCTTAATTATCATCAGTGGTTGTGTGTTGGGGGTGTTGTAAGCCTCTAGTAATGCAAGGCTGAAATGGATTTCCAATCACAGCAGATTTCTGCTTTTCTTTCTATCACAGCCAGTGGTCTTAATACCCAACATCTGTCGTATCAGCAGTTTACTCACAAAGCTTTGTTTATATCCCTCTCTGACAAAAAAAACCCTTGCTACGCGAAGGGAAGAAATTGAAAAAAGAGGATTTTTTTTCTCTGTGAATTCTGGTAGGCCTATATTTGTATATAGAACATTTGCCAGGCTTTTTAACTATTTACATAGTTAAATGCATTCCTATATGCTCTGGGAACAGTTGTTTTTTTCTGCTAGAATGGACTGTTAAACGAGGCTACAAACAGATGCTGTTTTCTTAAAAATCTTTTCTTTTTCCCTGTCAGGAAAAAAAAAACTTGTCTAGTGCAGAAAAGTGATAAGCCTCTCACAGCATTTAATTATGGTTACACCCAAATGCCAGTGGTGAGATTTCATATTCTTTGACCTTTTGTGGATCCATTTAGTACAAATGCACTCATGAGCTTATCTCACTGCGGGAAAAAAAACACCTGGTAACTTCTATCGCCCCATGATCAGAACATGATAAATACTCTTTCAAAGCTACATTAAACCGCATAATTTCATGGGTGTCTGGCTAAAAGTTGAATATATAAAACTAATGGAGTTATAAGAATCCATGCATAATTCATGTCATTCTTTGCCATTTTAGTGGATGTATTGTTGAGACGAGAAGCTGAAAAATGGTTAGAAACACGCCTCACACTGAAAAGACTGCTCTGCCACCTCGCTTATCGCTTCATTTGTGAACTGAGCTGATTTGAGATGATTTGTGGCGCTAACCGTTAAATTTCAGCCCAAGTCCTCATGCCTTGGAGAGTCTTAGGGGTGGTGGAGTAGGATCTAAGGGAGCAGGCTTTATTAACATAATGATCCACCCAAAGGAGCTGCCAGCAGCTGACTTTTGCTCTTTTATGTGTGCGGTGGCCAGACGTGAGCAGGGCATATGCAACCATGGTGTCCATTTGTTTTGATTAGGGTCAGTACTGCAGGTCACATACTGTATATGTTCATCCCACCTTTTTAAAGTAGGAAACACACACACACACACACACAAACACAACAGCAGTTATTCCTCATTTAACATTCATTTCTCATTTTTATCAGTTTAATCACATCTATTTTTAAACCATATTGACGATTATGTTTTCTTATCTGCATATAGCAGTCAAAGTGTACGTAATCGGGACTACCTATTACCTCTGAATTGATTGTTTCTGTAATTATATGTAATAGGTAATCAGATAGTATGATACACTGTGCTAATTTGTTTTCACCCATAGGAGAGTAATGAGGGTTTAGGTCCAGATGTTTACCTGAGTGGAAGTTTATATTTATCTCACAGGACAAAGGGAAAATAAGCATCATGTGCAATTAAAACATAATGAAATGTTCTACACCTTTTACGTCACTATATTTATCTCTATGTGTGTGTTTCAAATTATTAAAGCATGTGTGTGGAAACACTAACACTGATATTTATACTTGTCTTGCATTTCTCGATAGCTTTCTTTTTCCCACAAGAATAATCTGTTGAGCAAAGAAAATGGAAAAATGGGTTTCTTGATTTCATTTTGGCAAAGCAGATATTTTGACTTTAGACTTTAAAGCCACTATGTGTAGGATTTATTTTCTATTAATATTATTTATCTATTATCTATTTATTAAAAATACATTTTTTATTTAAAAAATATAATGTAAAACGATGGTAATTACCTCCATGAATAAATTGTAGTGTTCCCGTAAACTTGGTAATTTCCATTTATATATAGATGTGGCTGGGTACCAAATGAGAATATCCATTTTGCGCCTCCATTTTCAAAATGAGGACCATGGGAAATGAGGACCGTGGGAAGGGAAGGGCTAATACATTTTATTCAAACGTGTGCAGTATACCACTTCGCCGATAGATGGGAGAAATTCTCATACGAAAAAAATAAAACTTACACATAGTGGGTTTAATCAAAGAATACAGTGATTCCAGAACAGAATTTCTGAAAGTGTGTTTCTTTAACAATTGCTGCTGGTTTGCCACTTGTATGTCTCTAATATTTTTTCTTTTACCAAAGGCACTCAGGGACGTCAAATAATAGGGAAGTACTCATGGTTAGATGTACCCTATGCAGCATTTTCATATAATCATAATTATTTCATGTATGCTACAGTGTGTTACTGAATGTAATATGCCATGTGAATTTGTTGGTGATTGGAGAGAGAAAAACTGCTGACTGTAGCTAGCAAGTATTGCTAAAAATATGCAAACACCAGTATCCAGAGTCTACTAAAGCCTTGGCTGTGTCTGGAGCAGAGGGCTTCCCAGGTTACTTGTAAGATTTCACAAGAATAAAAATAAATCACTTGTATCCTACCTACCTGTGAGTTTCAGATGAATCATGCTAGCAGATAAATGAAGAAAGATTTGTGGTTTGACTTTTTTGTCATCAGGGAGAATGCTGGGGATAACATGGAGTGTGTGTGAGTAAATAGAACAGTGCCATATCTACACAAAGTGTCATAAAGCTTATTGATATCTTATAAAGCTTATTGAAAGCTTATTGATGATGGAAGTTATATCTGAAAGTGGCATTGATTACATTGTGCCAGTGTGTTGGCAGAACAAAAACAATAACATTGTTGACAATAACATTGAGGGATGTTCACCAGCATCAAGAATGAATACATATGTCTTTACATCAGTGTGAAGGAGGATATTGGGATGAAGAGGGTTTACAACAGGATTTTTTGGGATCTTTTGTTCTTTCTCTATACAGAGCTCCCTTTACAGCTTTTGGGTGCATTTAGGCTAACGCAAGACCAATGAGGAAGAAAAACAGGGTTGCTGAACGATTGCTGAACACACCATCTCTATTCCTCGAAGGAAATAGACAATCAGGATGCCATCGTCTTATGTGTTTGTAAATACCTGACCAGAGGTTACGTTGCATCATTAGTCAGGTTGGTTGAGCCTTATTCCATTAAGCCACCTAAGACAAAGTATTCATGTCCAAGGTAAGAAGGAAGGGAGGATATGTCTTCTTATTCAAGGTTATCTGTCTGCTTTATATTCCTCTGTCTGACTTCCACAATCCTTGCAAGTAGGAGAAAAAAAAACATTGAACACTTGAAAAGTGTGAAGAAAAGACATTTGGTGATCCCGGCAAATGTGTGGCCTTCAGCAAAGAAAAGACTGATTTGAATTTCAGAAAAATAACAAGAAATGTTCATGGACTGTTTTTGCAGTTTACATCTCACTTGTCTTTTGCTAGATCTACTCTCTCTCTCTCTCTCTCTCTCTCTCTCCATGGCACAGATGATTGAAAATGTGACAGAAGAACTGAGGCTAGTATCATTCAAGAGCAAAGCACCTGATGCCTCCTGAGATTTGAAACCCACTGTGGCACCATGTGAGTTGTTACAACCAGCTGTCTCTGGATGATGGTGCCAAAGCCATCCTAAGGGAGACAGGGTGTAACACTGGAGAGATGAAACACTTAAACACAGATATCTTGACAGAGGCTCACTAATGCATGCAAGTCTAGTGTGTGTGTGTGTGTGTGTGAGAGAGAGAGAGAGGGAATCAGTGCTTAATTGTGTTTTTAGTCAACAGTTTTCACTTGTTCCCATAGGTACATACACAGAGGAGTGCACCAAAGGGGGAAATGTAAGTAACAGAAAAGAAAAGCATATAAGCATGTTTAATACATACAAAGGTCTCGCCTTACAACTCTCCGATTTGAATTATGGAACTGTCGGCCAGGGTCCAGTTGTCCTCAGGATGCCCTTGTGATTCGAAGCGGAGTCCTACAAGATAAGAAATGACCCCCCCAAAAAACACTGATAAACTATAGAGACTGTCCACACGAAGATTAATCACACACCTCCCCAGTGAGGCGCGGGGGTATGCAGAGGATGCCTTCTCTAAGCATGACTTGTCTGAGGACAGACACAAAAATTGGCTCAATCTTTAACCACCTTGCAATTTTGTTCCCTACTGCATAGTTCCATATTTCTAATCCCAGCACTATTTGACCGGGGGATTGTAGATTGTTCTGGCAAGTATCACACTGTTCTCTCTACATGCATTAGCATATTAATATTTCTCAAAGCGAATTAATGCATTCCCTTAAAGCAACAGTTTGCTCTGTAGCGCATCTAACAAGATTTTAGGTCTTGTTTCACAGGGTCTGGAGCCACTCTTGGAAACGGTCTCCAAGCTTCCATGTGTTGCGGATGAAAGATGAATTTAAAAAAAAAACCCAGACCCATCACTTTCAGACTGCGTAGCAAGGGACTGCTAGGCATTGGCAGCAGAGAGAGTAAGATGGCAGTGGTGGGAAGAAGATGCAGTAGGCATTAATGAAGTGTCCACAAGACACCCAACCCCTGACTTTCTGGGCCGGCATCCAGAGGTACAGTCGGCATCAGAATGACAATGACACTGGACAGCACTGATGGTTATAAACAGACCCAGCATTATACGGACTGAGTGCTTTTGCAGCAGTGTATTGAAGAGATACTAGGCCCACATTAGATTCCACTTCAAATGCATTTGTCGCCTGTCAGTATCGCTTTGAGGGGACAATGGCTCTAAAAATATCTCAAATCATTGTTGGGGTGTGTATCTGTGTGTGTGTTTTTGTGTCTGTGCAAGGGGAGGGGCCCTTGAAGTGCCGTGATCATGCAACATCAGATACTGATTGAGGATAGAGCAAGAAACAGATGTTTGTGACCGACGAGCTGTAAACCATCAAAAGCTACAATTAGTTATGTGCAGAAAGTGGTGGGTCGAAGAACTTATGAGACAGACTGTGGCAGCAAACCAACGGATCTGTTTATCAACCAAAATGTTATTTGCATTTGTAGATAACCCACATGTTCAGCGCACACACACATAAACAACCTCAGAAGTTTCAAATGAAGTTTTCATTTGGGGGGGAGCGGGGGGGGGGGGGGGGGGAATCCATCAGTATTCTTTACCTGTGACAGCCCCAGCAGGAGACGAGCATTCTCAGACTGGCTTCGACTGGCTCTTAGCTGGCAGTATCCACAATTAGCATCACCAGTTTTCTATCCGGGGGGTGCCATCATGCAAAGGCAGTCCCTGGACACTAATTACTGCCATGGAAGAAGCTGTTTGCTGCCTCACCTGAGAGAGCAATTAAGGCTGCTCACTACTCTGACTCTTTAGCCGCGTGGCTCCTTGCAGCACTGGGCTACATCGCAACGGGCTGGGCTACCCCATCCCCCCCCCCCCCCCCCCCCCTGCCCCAAAACACACACACACACACACACTCACCCCTCAACACATACATCCCCATCAGCCACCCCACCCCCTCAGGCCGCGTGACGCAGCAAAAGCGTTACCTCAAGCGCAAACAAGTGCCGGCTCCCCATCCGGCGCAGACGGTAAATGGCAAAAAGGGGAGAAAAGCCTTTCACTTAATAAAGGGAGGGATTAGAGCTCAACGGCTCTGTGTGTGTGTGTGTGTGTGTGTGTGAGCAAGAGAGTGATGCCGCAGGGAGATGTAAGAAGCTCTGCTGCTGCGAAGGGGAAGAGACACGTATGCTCACAAATACTCTTCTCACTCACAAATAAATCCATTCTCTCACTCACAAACACACACACACACACACATACACATACTCTCACTGTCATTCACTCTTGCACACAGACATACTCATATACAAGACTCAAGCACACACTGTGACACAAAAACGCACTCTTTCCCACTCACTAACTTGCGCAGACATATATAGTACATGACGCACGTACAAATACACACACATATTCACACACACACTCACACAGACACACACACGTTCCTCTGTGTCTTTCTTTCCCATTGTTGAGACGTAGTCACAGTGCTGACAGGGCTATATTCAGCCCTGAAAAGGTCACTTCTTACCCAACAAACCCAAGCTCATTTTCCACCGGGATACCAAAGGTCGGCCTTGAAATCACCCTTCCGCTCAGAAGACACACGGCTTGAGCGAAAGAATAAGATTTTTTTCACAGATTGTTATTATTTTACAAGCCATTATAAGATACAATGTGTCTTACAGTAGGAACATGAAAATTTCTCCAGGCGATTTCCTGGCAGAAAGGTCCAGGAAGCATTTAGCCTTTGATGCGTCTTTGATGTATAGGGGTATATATGGTTTATGATTTTATTGATGGCTGCATGCAATTGATAATTATTACAGGGCTCGTACCTTGCTCAAAAGACCCCAAAATGATGACGAGAATCAAATCAAGCTAGTAACATTTCACGCTCCTCTTTGTTTCCTAGTTCCTTAGCCATTCTTTTCTTATCCTGACACCTAAATTATGATTACACCAATAAAGAATCTTTCGGTCAGGACAGTAAGAATGAGCAAGTTAGTGTCTCAATTTGTCTTCTCTCATACACCAAATGATGTAAGGAATGTGCCTGAGACAAAGATTTTACAAAAGAAATACCAGGGGATAAATTGGTTACATTAAAAGTTCTATGTTTCTTCAAAGACAAAGACAAAAGATTTCATGCTTACCACAATCCATTTTGAAACCCATTGATTCTCTTTTAGGCAAACGGACAACCTTAAGGGGATATTTTAGAAAAGCTGGCACTTAAATTGATGTGTACATGTGAAAATAACATCTGGGCCTTTCGCCACCACTCACTAACAAAGTTAAAAGTCATTTAGACTGTTTGGAACAGGCAAACAAATGCTGGGAAAAACTCTGTCAGCTACAGTTTGGTATGTCTACGCTCCAGTCCCACTTTGATGTCGTTTTTTTTTCCTGAACAGAAATGTCAACATTTGGTAATCCGCTTGAAGTCTATCAATCAGATAGTGACACCATGCAAACACCTGTAAAGTATTACTACTGTAATCAGACTTCAAAAAGAATACTAGAGAGCAGCGAAATTAATCAACACCATCACAGATGCACACAATGCGGGGGAAAAAAGTCCTATTCGTTCATTTGGGATTTTGTGTGGGTCGGCTAAAAGCCTGTGGTGACTCTAGGGTCACATGACTGCCTCTTTTTCTCTCTCTTTCTCTCTCTTTCCTCAGGCTTTAACATTATGATGCTGCTTTTGTGAGAAATGACAAAAATGGAAATGGGCCTCCGATCCATATCTGTCATAGCATCAATTAGCTGACCATTAGCTGTCAAAACATGGGAGCGGAAGTCAGAGGAAAGTGTTTGATTCCCTAGTGTGGCACGTATTCTCATTAGTTAGTGAAATGTGCCACACAAATGTAGACCTCTGCCTCGAAATGGACATCTCTCTTTGCCATGATATCTTTCAAAACATACCATATGGGGGTGGGGGTGGATCAATTCACAAAGTGGATGTGTGAGCTGGGTATCAAACAGTGAAATTAACACAACACGTTTCACATGCTCTTGCTTGCATCTAGCCATATTTCATAGAAGTACTCAGAAGTAAAAGACTCAGTAAAGTATTAAGTGGCAAGTGCGACCTTTACTTCGAGTAAGAAATCTTTTTTTGGCCCTTCTTTCTTGTTTTCCTAAATGGCATCGCGACCAACCTGACTCTCTCTGCATGGGCACAACAGGCTAGGGAAATTGGTAGTCTACCAAATGCTGCAACTTAAGACATTAAAAAGCACTTTGGGCAGAGCTATGCATGGTCCCTGGTGTGATATCACCTGGACTACAAGGTCTGCCCCCTTGCAACCCCCCCCCCCCCCCCCCCCCTCCACACCCCCCCCACACCCACACACACACACACACACCACCCGCCTTGCTGACAATCACCAGCTTAGCACCTCAAATGTCATTGCAGATGTTGTGTGGAACCCCCAGCAGTGATGAATTAAAGCCTTTTTGACCTCTTTCACGTGAAGCTGTCACCAACACCACTGACAGAAATCAACCTAAAGCACAGGAAAAACAATAATTGGCATAGCTACTGAATATAAATGGTTTGCCGTTATGATGGTCATCAAATCTCGATGACGTACATGTTTGTCTTCCTCCCAGCTTGCAACAGGCTCACATGTCTCATGCTTCAGGTTCTTGCTGGGCGCACTATAGTTTTGCAGGCGCCAGTCGTCACGGCACTCAGCATTAATCCAAACAGGCATGGTGTGTTGCCGTGGCTGCCAGGGGCTTGTCAAGCCGAGTGGAAATCTCACTCACGAAGGGAGGTCGCTTTTTTTTCCCCCCATCGTCAGTGTGCCATTTTCAGAGACCCCATGCAGGTGCAATGGCGCTCGCCTAATTGCATCATCAAAGCGAGAAGAGTCGGATCTGCGTGGCGCACGGACATCCGAGTCAACTCGGAGCGCCCAGGCGGAAGCCAGACCCCGCGTGGCAGTTACCGCGCTAACAAATTGATCTGACCTCCAGAATGGAGACACCCGCCAGACACTTTGATGCATAAAAATCTATTCATGCCCCATGCTTTAATCCATTCACCCTTCCCCCTAGAGACACTCCTTGCCGAGCTATGCAAAACTCCACTCATTAATATTTATGAGGTGAAGGTAACAAAGGCAAAAAAATGTACACAACTTTGATGGAGAGCAAAATTCCTGCTCCTTGTAAAGTCACACAGTGTCAAAACAAGTCAGATCTTCCATAGATAAGAATAGCCATAGATAAATTGGAAACACTCTTAGAGGTACCCTCTGAATTACAATAGGAATCTCAGAATGGAGAATGGAGTTTTGCAGTTCTGGAAGCAGGTAGGTATTAATAGGTAGCATTGCCATTAGGGAGCAAAGCTGTTTATACTACAAAAATAGGTATTTGATCAGCATTTCTGAAATAGCTTTCTCACAAGGGGAAATAGTTGTTAGTGGGAACCCACTTACTCCAGCGGGCGCGCACTTCTAACAGAGTGATTCAGAGCAAGCACCCAAAGCCATTACTCTAATCAAACAACTAATTATACCAAACAAGCACCAGAAACTAGTTGAGCATACAAAGAGGTGGGGGGTGGGGTTGGACGGTGTGGGATCTATAAAGTAACTGATGAGGACTACCATTGTGCCTTTAGAAATATATATATATATATATATAT
>JAGFZM010000115.1:400912-455141 GCA_017657215.1 Limnothrissa miodon | reverse complement strand
TGTGTGTGTGTGTGTGTGTGTGTACGTCCATGTTGATTTTTTTTTTTTTCACAGATGAAATGATTTGTTGCACTGCAAAATGCCAGAGCTTCCAAATCATTTAGTCTAGGTGTTTAGCTGAAAGTAAGGAGGAACAAATTCTCTGGGGCTCACTGGTTAGGTTCCACTGTGACGCCTCAGTAGACAGGAGCAACAGCAGTAGCAGCAGCCGTACAGCCAGGAATGCATGCTGAGTCCCAACACTGCCACCTAGAGGTGATGGAGAAAACTGACATTGCCCCCAACACTCCCTCAGGTGAAGAGGTAACGGTAAGGAGGGAGGGGTTGGAGAAATGGAGAGAGGAAACACATGGTAAAATAATTCAGTTTAGAGTTAGTATGTTGGCACCAACAAACATCAGAAGATCAAAGTTCTATTTTCTTGCCAGGGCGAGACTAGTCTGAAGTCTGAGGGATGAACAATTGATGAGCAGGCTTATGGATGAAGCAGATAATGACTATAAATGTCTGACTCCTTCAAATCCTTCCCATGTTTCATTTAGTCGTACATACTCTCTGCTGGAGCCTTGCTTCTTAATCATGTTTTTACTTTTTGTCTGCGCTTTCATTTGATTCCTTTCAGGCTTTGACTTTATGCTATTAACCAAGATTATCCTCTGCAACATCCATCCGCCACCCGCACATCTATCAATCTCACAGACAAAAGATGCTCTCAGAAGCTTGCATTGTGCAGAGATGGAAGGGCACCCAGCCTGGCCGAAAGGCGTCCATCTTCTGAAGAAACTGTTTTCTATTCTGGACCCTTCATTTACTCACTTCATTGCACTGCAGTAATTCTGTGCTTTTCTCTCCATCACTCTCTCTCAGCGCACTCACTCTCTCTGCTGCTTCTCTTTCAATATTCTCTTCATCACATTCTAATGCTTCTTCAGCTACCAAGACACACCCCAGTCAACATTGTATATCAGACCCATCTGCCTCCTCCTGCAAGGTTGGCATAGATGGCTGTTCAGATTTGTTGGTTGGCTTGTTTGTTTTTCGCCGCTTCCTTGTTAAATGACCTAATAATCTTACTAACGGCTGCCGTTTGGACACATGCCGGTGATGTGACAGCCAGCCTTAAGGGGTAAAGCTTACCCACCCTTGCAATCTTGGTTTTATATGAACTTTCTGAAATTCACTAAGGATTTGGGGAAAGCAACATAACCACATCTCCACACAGTGGTCAAACAATGGTACTGAACCATGAAAAAAAAAAAAAAACTTCACAATGCCATTTACTTGGCTGTTATTTTTATTAGTCATTTCAGCTCAAGATTGACAGACATGACATGTTTATTATAAATACATAGCCCGTGTACACTTTTAATTGTGAAGCAACAATGGCTGACCCAGGAACCAAATGTTGCTTTTTTTTCACCCTCTTCTACTGTTTGGTGGCAAAAACAAAAGACAGTCATACTTTAGGCACATCTGTTATGACCTAAAAATATTAAGGTGCAAAACAAAACACCACAACTTCCACAGACGCTGAGCACACTTTTTCAAACACATTTTAAAAGTGACAATCACTCTCATGGGCTCTCTCTGTACAATAACATACACAAATAACATCAAGTCTGCATCTGCCTTTCCTTGCACACAGGAAAACACACAGGTGTCATCTCCTCAAAAATATAGTTCCCTTGAAATACTCATCCTTTGTCATAGACATCTTCAATTCAGTGCAGTCTACATGAGCCTTAAATTTATTTACATCGTCAGTATAATACATCTTGCATTACAGTTACAGATTGTGAGGACTACATACATTGACTCTCACTCTCTCTATCTCTCTTCACCACACACTCACACACAGACTGCAATCATAAATGGTTAGAAAACTGCATTAGCAGTATCAGTATATGGGATCTCTTGTGGCAGACTATGCAGGAGACTGCGGGTTTGGTGATTTCTTTATCGCAGAGGCCACTAGCCCAAGGCCAATCTGAGCATATCTTCAAGCTCTGCCTAAAAATGTGTATATGTGTGTGTGTGTGTGTGTGCGCGAATATGTGCGTGTGTGTGTGGTGTATCAGTATACACTCAAATTGGTCGTTACTGCTTTTCCATGTGTGCAAAACGTGACAAAAATGCACACACCAAACATCCACTCATTCACATACCTGTAACCAACCAGGTAACGCACCATATCTAAAACATTACAACAACCAGAAGACACACACACACACACACACACAACACCGACAGTGAAGTCCTCCATCCCCATAGCTGGACGGGCCATATACACTGCATTATCTACACACTATAAACATCAGGCAGGACTGTTCAAAGGGAAATAAATACTCTTTATAAACATAATGTACCGGTAGCTCTCTTAGTGCCCCCCTTTCTTGTCTGATATCAGAGGTGTGTGTGTGTGTGTGTGGGGGGGGGGGGGGTCTGAGAGACAGAGAGAGATAGAGAGATGGACCATGGTTATGCTAGCAAATTGTAGTCACACTCAGATAATGCCCTCCAAACCTGAGGTAGCTGGTGAAGCAGTCTCTCACAAACACCTAAGATGTGAAGATGCTTTTTGGTTAAAAGACCCAAACCTCTGCGATAAATACCAGAAACTCCAAAATTTTGCCTTCAATAAAAGGATATAAAAATGGGTCCTCTGCCTCGCAAGGACACAAAGAGTAAAAATATTAATAGAATTATCAATAGAATATAAAGTAAAGTAAAAGTTTACAGTGATAATGTTGTCGAGAACGTAACATGAACTTACATGCAAGAGAAATATAAATATTTTGTACAACAATATTTAATTATGAATATTAACTAAGTTTTATGGAAAGTAAAAACCCTAACAAACAGTACTGCATAGAACTCAAACATGTAAGTGGTCTGTACATGTCCAATTCACCAGCTCCTGTTCCACAGGCGAGTAGATGCAGGAAGCCTGTTCTCAGTAACACTGATCTCTCTTGCACAACAGCAGCTTGGAGAGATTCAATCCCATTTGTCAACCGCCTCTAACCGCACACTAGGGCAGAAGACATGTTCCTGAATATCTCCGTGGTCAAGTTTTACATCTACGACCGCCACTAGGATTGCAAACCTACAGCTTAAGGTATAAAAACACAGATTACACATTAGCAGTAACATCTGGGTCCAAATCATCTCACCAAACTTGTGCAAATTGCCTACTTTGACGCTTGACTTAACACACGCACATTATTGGACATCTTACTGGATATGTAACGGAAATTCAAGACGTGTTCGATTCTTGCGTAGGATTCTTAATTAAAGTCATTACTCGTACCCATAGTACCCCCCTGGACATTCAGATTCACTGGTCCCTTTTCTTATGGCTAATTAAAAGCACACATTATCACCGTAATAGTTTCTTTTTTCAAATGGAGACTCTCTGAAATAAAACGTTTGCATTTGCACCAAGCCTCAAGACAACTCCCCAGGTGCCTCAGAGACTAAACTCATGGAACAAATGCAAGTGTCCTTGAGAATCGCATCCTCGTCCTCCCTACCATCAACAAAAACAAGAGTTAACCACGGGCCAAAGCCACCCTGAAAATAATTTCTCTCTGTATACGGAGTATGCAAGGGTGTGGGGAGACTTTGGAGCTCATGAATACTGATAGTGTGGCAAAATTGGTCCGGTCCCTTTTCTTTCTAAAAGGGTTTAAGGAAAGAGTCTCACAATAAAAGAAACGGATGTGGCCCTTCTCACACAACACACCCGGCCGCCACATTTGGGCAAGCGGCAGTGTTGGGATCACAAGGTCACAAGGAAAAGCCGAGAGCCATGGAAGCTCCAGAAGTGTCCCGTCACACGGTGCTATCCTGCAGCAAGGGCTCAAAGTCGAGGTCGTCCTCGCTGCCTGGCAACGGTGCGTTTATGTGGGCCTCGGGCAGCTCGCTGCAGGCACTAGTGCCACTGGCGCTGGAGCTGGTGCTGGTCTTGCGCGTGTGGCACAGCGCCACGTCGGCCTCGGCGCTGCGCTCGGGGATGAAGAGTGCCACCAGGAATGCCACCACCACTGTGCACGCGCCCAGAAGGAATGGCGGCCCAGGGATCATGGTCCTCTACAGGAAGGACGGACAAAAAACATCAAACACACACGCGTCAGAACAGAGAGACAAACAGCTGATAGACAAGTAAGTTAAATTTATGATTTAAGTTTTATTTATTTTAATTACTGAGATACTGAATAACCAATAATAAATACCGATTAGGTGAACATTCAGTTGCTGTTTACAACTTCATAACACAACAGAACAATCCAGTAAATAATGGCGGTTATGGTATTTTGTATACAGTAAAAATTCTTATTTGAATCACTGACAGCAGTAACTGTCAGACGTCTAAATCCAAATCTCTCTGTCACCAATTAAAACCTTAAAAAAAGAAGCTGTTTGTGTTTAGCACCACACTCAGCTGCAGTACCCTACCTCAGGAGGGTTGAGTGGTGTGAGGGGGTAGTCGGGTGCGATGGGCCCCATTTCGTTCAGCTCCACATTAAACATGAAGAAGATAAGGCCATAGAGAGCAGGACCCAGGCCATTGCACAGCCCTCTGATGCCAGTGATCATGCCCTGAGCTAGACCTGAAAGATGTCGACGGAGAGAAAAAAAAGAGAGAAGAGAGAAATCAATGAAAGAAATAATGACTAAGAAATAGGAGAAAAGAAGAGAAGGAAAGAGGGACAGGGAGGTGAGCAAGTTGAAAAGAGAGAAGAGAGAGGGCGAGGATGAGGACGAAGTGACGCACCTTGTTTGTCGGGGTCGGCACTGCGGGACAGCAGAGCACTCACTGCAGGGAAGGTGATGCTAGACATGGCTGCCACAGCACCCGCTGCCCACATCATCCTAATCAGCAGAGGGGAGAAAAGTTATTCACACACACAGCAGAGAACACAGAACACGCACACACACATTCAGTACACACACACACACACACACACACACACAAACATACACCTTCAGAGAAGCAAAAGGGCATATGTACACACCTGGTCTCACAACAGAAAGACACACACACACATATGTTCAGATAAACAGACACACACACACACACCTGAGACCCACTGAAGTTGAGAGGAGAACACACCAACAAACACACTCACCAGGGCTCTGAGCCAAAGCCGTACCACGCCAGCTGTAGAATTTGGAAGCCGAGGCCCAGCAGCACCGTGTTCTTATTCCCAATGGTCCTCATCAACAGCGTCAGCACCAGAGTCTACCGCAGGCAAAAATCACCCCAGAGTCAACAACCACATCCACTTAGCTCACCACTATTACCACTATCATTGACGTCGCCATTAACGATACACTTTGGGATTGTATTAGAATGGCCACTTGTTTATGGTCACTTTATTACCTTTTTTTTTGCTTGCTAAATTGTGCATTACTGCGTTCTACTTTAATTAAACTCAGGGTTTCCCCTATGTACACTTGACTGTGGCGGCCCACCGCACCTTCAAGCCTTGCCACCGCACCTTCAGAACCCCCCCCCCCCCCCCCCCCCCTTCCACACGTTACTTTTGGTTTGGAGCGATTAGCAGTTTTGGAGCGATTAGCACTTTTGGAACGCTTTGCCTACGTTTTTTTTTTTATCGTTTTCTTCCGTTTTTTTCTCTCATCCCCCGCACCTTCGTAGACATCCTAGGGGAAACACTGAAACTAAATTTTTGCACTCCAAGTTGGCTAATACTATATAGTTGGCTAATATTATATAATACAATATATAATTTAAATTAATTCCCAAATACACCATACTGTACATAAACTTACAATCTTACGAGTTTAAAGAAACTAAAAAACAAAACCATGTATTGACCTCACCAAGATATTAACCTCAGTTTGCTAAACATTAACCATTGATTGAGAAGCTGATTATGATTTCTTGACCAAGACGAAAATAAATACATTCCAATGTATAGCCCTCAGCCATGTATTAAAGTAATAGATAATGAAAGTTTACCATAATAACTGGGAAATTACGATAATGTTATTCTCATTTTTCCCCACTCGTGTTCACTAAACTAATGCCACTTCTTATTACTAGGTCCAACATTAGTATGGGGGAACTGGAACTGCTGCTTCAAAGAATTCACAAAATGGCAGGCTCTTAATACTCTGGCCATTTCACACAATTCACAGCTCTGTGTCAGTGCGTGGGCAGATAAAACAGCTCTAGAAATCCAACATTTGAAGAACAAATTCTTCATTTTCTTGCCATCTTCCAAGAGGCATAGCTCAAGTCGGTTTATCCTCCGCTTAGGATCACAACTTTTAAATTCAGACACATGTAGGGTGAAAAGAGAAGGCGTGTGCGGCCGTGGTAAATTACCTGCGCCACGATCGAGAGGATGCCCACCACGCCGATGAACACGGCTATCGTCGTAGGGGTGAAGTTTATGACCTGCGGACGGAGAGGTGGACAGAGGCGAGAGAGAGAGAGACAAAAAAAGGACTATGGTGTGAGCGAGAAGGGAGACAGAAACACTGCATTACCCTCTCCCTGCCCCATCAAACCCCAAATCACCTCCACAGTGACATAAGAGAGTGGAATGAATATCATCAGACGCAGTCAAGTGAGAAAGAGAAAGACAGAGAGAGGGTTGGGGGAGGGTGAGAAATAAAGAGCAAGCCAGACAGTGATGAGGAGAAAAAAAGAATATGTGAGAAGAGAGAGAGAGAGAGAGAGATGGGGAAAGGGATAGACAGATGGAGAGGAAAAGAGAAGGAAAAAATGACAGGGCAAGAAGAAATCAAGGGAGGAAAAGGTGAAGAGAGAAGGAGAGAGTGTAAGTGAGAGGTGGAGAGGGACTAAAGCAGTGGCAGAGTGGAGAGGGGAGGGCAGAAACAAACAACAAAAATTTTTCACCACTCCTTACAGCCGAATAATTATATCCCCTCCACACACACACAAACTATGAAATATTCAGGCCCGCTTTTCCAAGCCGTAACATGACATCATCTCAATAATAACTTCCCACTGCATCATGTGGGACTAATTCACCTAGAGGGCCTTCACACACCAAATCTCTCTCTCCACACACACACACACACACACACACACACACACACACACACATACACCTCAATGTCTCCTGGCTACTGTATCTCTGAGAACAGACAGCAGCCCTGCGGCAAGCTCTTCTGTCTTCAACGGGCAGAAAGGGGGCATTCACACAGCCGTCAACCCAACCACCCCAAACAACCTTTAAAACAGCCGCAGCCCTCGTAACGCGCCAACTGCTCAGGCATATAATAATAATAATCTCATGCCTCATTACAAACGCCAAGAAGTACAGAGTCATCAGAATGTATGACATGCTGCATCTTCTCTTAGACATATCTCACGCACTCCACACACAAACACAAGCACACATTATTCAGAATAGTATAGTGTACATATTCTTTGAGGGAAGTTTGCATTTTTCCCACAGATACCCTCATATTTAAGGCCAATACAAATACAAGGACCTACCTGTCTCAGGTAGAGGAAGAAGCTGGAGTACTGTCCTGCCTCTGGCAGATAGGACAGGAACACAGTGATGCAGATCATGAGAACAGTGGTGTCCTTCCCCACTTTCCTCAGAGACTGCAGAGTCAACAACACACAAAAAAAGCTCAGTACAGCAGAATGGCTGGGAGCACATGCTTAAACATACCAAAGATTTGATTGTGTGCCATGAAACGACAGACATTATAGGTATTTAAAAGAGAAGTCTTCAGATAGTTATGTGCCTCGAGAATGAAAGCGGCATATAGTTGTCTTGCCTTTTTTCTAACCCTGCTACTTTTTAAACCAGGGTTAATGAATTACCAAAAGTAAGAGTCTGGAATGAATATCTGACACAGTCAAATGAGAAAGAGAAAAGAGAGAGAACTTCCACGCATTTAAATACATAATTTAGAGAAACAGATGGACTACTCATGTCTTGCACAAAAAAAAACAACAGGCTACTAAGCTAGCCCTCACAAATACCCTTTCCAAAGGTTAAATGTGTTCAACTTTATTCACAACAAAGTTGTTTTGGCCACAATAATTTTGCACCAAACCCCTCAGCAAGCACAGTGCATACAACTTGTCTAAAAGCTGAAAGAGGGCTTTAACGTACGGCGAACGGGTCGGCCTGCTCCCAGGAGATGGGCGCTCCCCAGGTGTTGAGCCGCATCTTCTCGGGGAGCGACTCGGGCACAGCAATCATGATGAAGCAGATGTCAGCCAGAGCTATAAGTGTGGCCACCAGCACCACAAGGTTGTCGCCGTAGCGCGCCGACAGGTATGCACCAATAGCCGGGCTTGTCACCAGACTGGCAGCAAAGGTGGCTGACACCTGGTGAGAAAGAGCAACGACAGTCTGTGATATTCTGATGAAACTAATCGTGGGTGCACAGTTTATGACTATAACCGAGATCATGGACAGTCTGAACAAGGGATGTCACAATATAAGGCCTAATGACAAATGATAAATGTCATTATTCAGTATATCATTGCAGCTTGTAGTTTTCAATTAAACTTGGGGTTGTCAATTCATCAGATGTCCTTTCAAGTTATCGTTGTGTTTGAGTTACCAAACATGCACATCAGTGTGTTATTTTGAAAATAAGTAAATATATAATCAAATTTAAACTTAAGCAAAGATAAGTAAATTGTTTATGCAGGATTTTCTATAGTTATCAAAACATTCTTCAACAATTATTTTTGACCACTTTAATCCTCCAATCCTAACCATCATTAATCCATAATTACACTATTAATTAAACTACATACATAAATTGGGTGGAGTATCAAAACCATGTAGCCATACATTAGGGGTGGGCGATATAGTCTAAAATTTATATTGCGATATATTTTGAACCATAGACGGTAGATGATATATATCACGGTATACTTTGGTATGTAACTTACAGCATAACAGTTTCTTAATGGTTACCATAGCATAAAGTCAATATGTACAACAGTTGTTTAGTCATCGTTCGGAGGTGTTTATATTGGACTCTCAAATTCACACAGAAGTAAACTGGTAAGCTGCATTTGTGTCAGGTAGTAGCTTTTCAATTCATAGGCTCTTACACAGTTTCGTTGTAAGAATGAAAAGGTGCTATCAATAAGGTGAAGCTACATTCAAGTCAACATTCTTTCACATGGTTGTGGAGACGCAATGAGCCTATCACGGTATGCCGATATGACCCAGAATCTCCATCATTGGTCAAATGCATATTGCACACGGTATATATCGTCTATATTGCCCACCCCTACCATACATGCAAACATGCAGTTTAAGGGTTAGACCTGTAGTGTAGTAACTTCCTTACCAGCCCATAGGCTGTGCTTCTCTCCCGCTCCTCTGTAACATCAGCCACGTATGCAAAGATGACCGAAAAGGTGACAGCGAAAGCCCCTGACACAGAGATCATGGCAAAGTACCACCTGGAGAGATAACACATGCACATCGGCATCAAATGAGGCACAGTTACCATACATCAGCCCAAGGCTAACAGTGCCTGCTGGGCCATACTGTAAATCAACCTACAGGCCATTTTTGGATTACAGACTCCAGGCCGTAATTTCATTTGAAGAAACTAAAATTACGAGTTTGTTAGGTCAATGTAGCCTAAGGTTATAAATTAGTTATAAGTTATAAACTAGTACACAAATATGTGAGGTTATAAACCTCACATATTTGTGTACTAGTAGTAGGGTTAGCTGAGGTTAGGTTTTATGAGAACAAACCCACTATAGTGTGTGCTACCTATGGCTAAATCATTGACACCAACAAAAGCGTCTGCCAGGCTTACCAAGGACTGAGCCTCATTAATGGAATAGGGGCGCAGGTAAAGAACACCGTCACCAGCAGGAAGGACCTCCGTCCCCACACGTCTGACAGAGCACCAATCAGAGGTGCACACATGAAGGACAGGAGACCCTGGTGTCCGAGAGCGAGGGGAAGAGAGGAGAGGAGAGTAGGGTTCAGCTCAAAGCAACTATATAGCTCCATATATATGTGCTAAAGAGCAGTATGGTCACAACTAATGAGGGCTGGAAATGCTGACAGAACATGGCTGCGAGATGCATGCCGTGCTACATTTCAGAGACAGCCAGACACTGCCCTCATCTAACGACTGACACAGGATTTAACACAAGTTTGGATACAGGTGTCTGAACAAAAATGAATAAATGAACATGTGCCCAAAGAAGAATATTTTGCACACAGCTTCAAAAGAATTCTTCAAAGACTCTATGGCATGCTGGAGCAGCAACATGATGGATAAGGCTCTTTGTACAGCCCGTCACCTGACAACCAGGCACGCTTGCACACTCACCGATGATGAACCCACAGTTCTCACACAGCAATAGATTATTCAATTACAGAGACATGCATACAAACTACACATAAAACTAATTGAATGGATACAATGAATGGATGAGAAAGCATGTCTAGAATTAGCAGAGTGAGTCATATCACTCAAACAGCACTAATCCATTCCCAATATTATCTTCCAGTAATGAGTCACTACAGTGTTAAGAAACCTGTGGAGGCACCAAGGCATCATTCAGAGTCAAATTTACCAATGGAGGCTATTCACACAAAGACTGTAGCTATATTCACACAAATAGAATAGAATAGCTAGTCTCAATGGAAGACATTACACTTCAGCCCAGGGTGCTATGAGTCACTTGGATGTGGAGTCAAATATCTGACAAGCCATAAAGGATGTCAATCAAATTCCCAATCTCACCTTTACTCCCTGAATGAGACCATTCATCAGGAATGTGTGGTGTGGAAACGTCTCCCGCAAAACCTGCAACACAAACCAAGATGCAAACTCACAACTGCTTTCTCAAACACAACAGACACTACTCATAGTCAGAATGCTGTATACAAAAAGCTTTTGGAACTCTCTGTATGTTTGTGTGTGTGTGTGTATTGTGTGTGTGTGTGTAGAACATCTCTATAAAAACGTATATGTCACTTGAGTTGGTGCTTAAATATGGCAGCCTCTGCACACGAAATGTCAAAACACCGGCAGTTGGCAGTTGACAGTTTCAAAAATAACTGACACAAGCAATCACATCAATTTCATGATATTAGAATGAGTCACTGGCAAAATAAAGCATTTTGAAATCATTCATACTTTTATCAGCAAGTAATTTTATTAAAATACTAAAGGGGTAATCACATCTGCCTTTTTGTGTTTGTTCCTCCTTCGTTTTGGACCTTCTCCGCTAGTGTGAATAGAAGATCAAAAGGGGGTCAAATGGGTAGGTTCCTATCAAGAACGGGGGGGGGCTTAGAGGTGTGAAACTGACCAAAGTGCAAAACGTGTGTTTTTTGGACCTAACCAGCCCGGTGTCACACACTTGGGGATATTTGCTGTTCCAATAGCTGCTATTTAAATTATGCTATTTTTTGAAAGGTGTATTTCCTCCCTTACGGCACTCATGCAAATCATTCCAGCACTATTAAAAGTAAAGAATTTTAAAATCTTTTTCTAAGCCTACAAAAAGTGTTAATGCATTGTAGCTGTTAGAGATGGTTTAATGGTGAAATACAATAAGGACAAACATTTTCATGAATATGTAGGTCTACTTTCACTTTGGCCTTTCTGCTTTCCCTGCCCCATAAGGCCACATCAATAAAATTAGTTGGTTCTCGGATTTTTTCAGGAAAAATATGGAGTGAGCGAGCGAAATAAAAATAAAAATAAAAATAAAAATAAAAAAAATGTTCTGAAGGTAAATTAGCACATTCACAGTTAATGTTCATTAAAGACATTTACTCATGTGTTAAGGAAAAACTAAATGTGGCCTAATTTATAAACTTAACTTTCACACCTCACAGCACACTTTTTGTCATGCAGGTTTTAGGCAATGTACAAATTCATAATTCTGTCATTCTATGTTATGTAAAGGTTTGTCGGTTTGTCATTTATTTAAGAGTTTGAGAATCTAAGCACCAAGCAAGCTGGCTGTGGAATTGAGGTATGACATATAATGTAGACTACTGTAGCCTACGTTCAAACTCATTTTGTCACAGTTCATCACAGGGCATTAGAACGTCAAAATCGCATTGATTCACCATCAATTAGATCAAGGGTCTTCAACCTTTTTCAGCTCAAGGACCCCTTGGCTGTGAGAGCGACTGAGCACGGACCTCCACACCAGTGGGGTTAGATAGCTGCCAAAATATTTCTGTCCATATATTTGATACACGTGCGTATTTAGTTGTGCATAAAATAAACATTTGTGACTTCTCAAATGAGTTCAGTCATGCATAAAATAAAGTGTGTGTATGTTACCCATCAGACTACGGATGGAAAAAAATGTGAATTCAAAAATTACAAGTTGGCCTACAAAATCAAAATTTCAATACGCCTCTCAATATTATGGATACCACTTTGCACACGTTACTCAACTGTCAAAATACGTCATCGCCCCATTCACAGGCATCACTTGTTGAGAAAAGAAACTTTTTGACAGCTATCTTACACCATACACACCTGGCCCACCTCAAATCCTGCCGTCATTTGGACCGTCAGTCGAGTGCCTACATGTATGCACGCACACACACGAACGCACACATTCTAAACTCGTTTCTTTACATAGTTGCATAAATTCGCCCTATAACAGAATGAATGTCACAAGGGTTAACTAGCTGGATATATTCAGCTAAATTCAGGCAAAGTTTCATTAGCTCAAACTGATAAAGACAGAAAGCCTCTTCCTCTTGTGTAAAATAACTTTGTCTTTCAGAAGGAAACACAATACCATGAGATTATCGTTATCGTTTTATTGTGATGGGACGTTGGATGAATGAATTCGCGCAGATCGCATTGAAGCGCAAAGACCGCAGACTCTCATTAAAAAAAACAACAAAGCAAAACATCACACAGAACAAATACCCCACAAAGTTCAGGGTCCATCAGTCCCGACACTGAACAGACGAATCAAACGTAATTTATCTCCCGGAATGAAAAGAACGAGTTTGCTGAATACGAAGCTATTTAACTAAAACGCACGGGGAGGAAGTGTTCTTTAATCGCGATGATCCAACTCAAATAAAAAAAAGATCACAAGGGTCACATTTTTTATTATAGGCCTAGTGGGACGAAGAATTAAAGATAACTGATCAGCTACCAGGTCCTAGTGAGAGCACTGAACCTGTGTGGAACAGAGCTTCTCTGTTCTAGGACGGGTGGAATTTGCGAGGCAGTGTCACATCAG
The DNA here is from genome assembly GCA_017657215.1 of Limnothrissa miodon. Lineage (NCBI taxonomy): Eukaryota > Metazoa > Chordata > Actinopteri > Clupeiformes > Clupeidae > Limnothrissa > Limnothrissa miodon. Next base: position 441,895 of record JAGFZM010000115.1, on the reverse strand, counting down.
GCTCAGGCTGAAGTGGTGACCTGTATTTCTACATTTATGAATGCTAATGTGTTTTGGCATAGGTTAGCAAAATGTTACACAGGGATTACATGATCACATGCATGATTCATGGGTAGCCTACAATGTGTTATTTTAAAACGAATATGAAACAATTTTCTTTTAAACATTATGTTAACTATGACAAATGTAATTTTTTGGAAGAGAAAAAAAAATGCCTCAGACGAAATATTTTCGCGGACCCCCTGCAGTACCTCCGCGGACCACCTTGGAGTCGCGGACCCCCGGTTGAAAACCCCTGAATTAGATAGTGACTAAAACTTCGTGATCAGCGTAACCGAGATGAATATTCATCAACGTGCAGTCACGTGAATCTAGAAAAGAGACAATTTTTTTGCATGAAAAAGACAAGCGTGTGTGTGTGCGCACGTGCGAGGATGTGAGTGTGTAGGCACATGCTATTCATTTATTTATTGATTGATTTTGATGGCGAAACACTTTGAATGGGTTTTTTTGATTGAATATGAATAATGAAATATCAAACTCACCTCCACAGAGTTGCACAAGCAGATTGCTCTCGGCACCGTGAGTACATCTGCGCAAAGTTCTCATCCTCTTTAATTTCAATGCACTTGTCAAATGTTTTTCTCTTCTGATCAAATATTCTAATAATTGCAAACACTGGCCTAGCAGGATCCACCGGCATCTTTCCTCATATCATGTCTCTTGTCTCTTGCGCTCTGAAGTGAAAGGCGCGATTTGATTGGTTTTCAACGTCACGTGAACGCAGCATGCTTTTTTCAGTATTATAGCTATCAGCCACGGTGTTTTTTTATGTTCATGTGAGTTCGAATTCAATTTTATTTTTATTTCATTTTGCATTTTTTTCAAGCGGCGAATCCGAGAACCAACTAATTTTATTGGTGTGGCCTAAATTTCTTTTGAAAAAATCTACTCTACTTGAAAGGCAATGTGAAAGAGAAACACACCAAATGAAAAAATTAACCGTCTGGACCAAAACTCTGGGTAACACTTTATATTAAGGGAACACTGTGACAGAGTATCTATCTAATTAGGTACAGTGTTGTAATCGGTATAACAATAGTTATATCATGTAATATTATTGTATTTACATAAGGTATTTTTGTGTACCTACCTACATACTGTTGTTACAATGTAATATTATGTGCTTTTAAGAATACTGGACTGGGGCTCAAAGCTTCCTACCAACCTTCCTTGAAGAATTCAGCTCTTTCTTATATAAAAAAAACACACATATTACATTGTAACAACAGCATGTAGGTACACAAAAATACACTGTACCTAATTAGGTAGACACACTGTAACAGTGTCCCCTTAAAATTAAGTGTTACCAAACTTGGGACCAGTCTGAATCAAATGTGAACTAATGTGAAACAAGTGAACTAACAAACGTTTTGGTATAAAATAGTTTTGGGCACCACCTCTACAACTACCACTGGTGTGTCTCCTGAAAATACACTCCATTTGCTACTGATGTCAAACTATGACCAGACTACTGTTTTAATATTCACACAAAAACTGTATAGAATACATTTTTTTTTACTTTGTCATTCATCAGTAGCCTGTCCTAGTAGAAGCAAAGATCGTTTTGCTTCATCAAACGTCTCTGATAGCGGTAATGCGATGACACAAACCAGTTGCCCCAGAATTGGAACCTTTGTGGTGTCTTAATTCTCTTTGCCTATTCCTTTAGTTCTCTACTGCAACTAGTGAATACCTCTGGTGCATGGAAAAGCTACAGGGAGAAAAACACACATGGCCTTACCGTCAACATGGGGGTTGTGAGCAGTCCCCAGGCAAAAAACTCCAAGAAGATGACCACCACTGCATGGCCAACACTGGCTTTTCCAATGCCTGGCTGTGCCTGGGATGGACACAGCACAATGTCAGTTGAATCTTTCTTTTTGCCTTTTTTTAAGTAGTCCATTACAGATACTCTGCAGGGTCGCTTAAATGTTAATTTCAAAAGCATCAAAACACCTTATTTTAAAACCATGAATATGTTCAGCTGTATGCAGGAATATGTATTAATGGTAAAGCTACATACATATTGTAGTACAGGGCCTTGAGTTTCTAGAACAATTTTAATTTAGTGCTACTCCTGACTGCAATTTTAGAAGTGTAGAGAGAGCAATACACTGTCAAGAAAACAATCTCAATGGGATAACAAAGCAAAATGAACATGGAGTATAGCTACAAAGTAAAGAAATAAACAGTAACACCTTAGCAGACCTTACAACCTCGTCTCCAACATTGTGGTTTGTGTTATATTTCTAAAGTGATAACAGGTAGAGACAACAGTCAACAGTCCAATTCCAAACTACTCTCCGCATATATAATATTTGCAGTACAGTATATCTCAAGGACTCACCAAAATACGAAACAACGCTGGAAACCGCGCGCTATGAATAAGTGATGTTGATGGAGTCTACATGTGAACAGATTGTGCTCAGCGGACGGGAAGCTGCCAGCTTGCTTTACTCAAGAAGTTATGTAATAACCTAGCCACGGCGAGTGCAGCAGGCTCATCACTGTGCACTAGCTAGCGATTAGCTAATCTAATTGTTGTGGCAATAACGCTAAGTAAAATAAAAGATAAAAGACATTCTGGTTTTGTGGGTCGTATAATAGCTTTAGAAAGCATTGTCCTGCATCTTCCCGAACAGTTAATTTTAACGTTACCTATCAAACCCTTTTCAATGACATTCAAGTTAGCCGCTAGCTAATGCTGCTTTCTGAAAAATAAACAAGGTTTGTCGCCTCACAGACAAGCATCGACAACATTTTCACAGACGCCCTTGAAAAAATGTAACGTTAGGCCTGAAATAACCATTAACGTTATCGACGTATTAGACAGGAGGAGGCCGATGTGAAGATTATGAAAGAAGGTAGCGATAGCACCATCAGACGACACGAACAATAACGTCGCTGTGCATCCGTAACGTTACTTACCACATTTCCATCCCGCATTATTATTTTTTTGACCAATATAACACGGCTGGTCCCTTTCTGTTCTTTCTCTGGAGCCATCATCATTTCTTTACAAGCTGTTGGAATTACATAAAATCCATGTTGAGTACATATCTTCGGAACTCCCGCTTCCTCCAGGTTGACTTCGAATTTAGCCCAATCGGCTTAAGTTACGTGGAATGTTTATGAAGCCAACAATTCAATATGTGGCTGGCACAAACAAACCACTGTACAAATCGTCTACGTCTACACTTGTCGCTAATGCTTTCGATTCTTGCTCTTATACAGTCAGAGACGATACGACACTGGCATCATCTGATCCTAAATCAGTTGAGTATCATACTCTGACATGAAATGCGTCAACCTGAAAACATGTAGCTGTTCTAGAGTCAGTGTAACGGGCTGCGGTGTGACCGCATAGCTTCCCAGCGACCGGAAATCACGTGTCAGGTGAATCAGTTTTATGCTGGGTTCTTAAGATTATGCAATGGTTCCTAAATAACGAATTAGAATAGCATTTTAATTCGCAATGTGATTTTAATTTGTAATATTTTTTGTCTTAGATGTTTTAGAATTCATAATTTTATTTTTTGGCTAGGCCAAAAAAGATGACAAAATATGCTTCATTAATTTGTTTGGTTTTGTGACAGTTATTAGAAGAAGAAGAAGAAGAAGAAGAAGAAGAAGAATATATTAGTAGGGGGCCTACAACTGTTTTCTGTCAATGCAGCACTTTGGCCAAGTCCCCCTTGGTCTAGGCCTTCTGATGTCCAAACTGTCTCAATGCCTTCAACTGATATGCCTTTGCCAAACTGTAAGAACATTCTGGGGTCCTCTATCCTGCAACAGTGCAAATTATGCAGTTTTGGTAGATGACAGACCAAAAAACAAGCCCAAATTAACAGTGGGTTTTTCACTGTCAAAGCATGTGGACTCAAGTTAGAACCGTGTTCTAAACATCTGGAGAAATGAAAAGAAACCCTATTTCTTTTGAACCAACTTCACACATAAGAATGGCTAAAATTCTGGAACGCAATTGGAACTGCAGTGGTCTACCTGTTTACTATACCGCTCTGCCTCTACCTATTGGTTTTGTTTATCATCACTAGGCAACAAGTGTGCACTTTATCAGGTTCCCACAAGGGGAGGTGCTTCTCTTTTAAGACCAAGAATAGCAAATATCTTTTTGTTGTTCTTTCTCCTTGAGACCACATTGTGTCAGAAGAAACCTTGTGAGATTTGAGACAGTCAAATGGCATTGGCAAGTGGCCACTGGTTGAACAAAGAGATAAGAGGGGAACCACCGAGCCCCAGGTAAGAGATATCCTTACAGGATGTGTGCTGGAATGTGCTAAACTGCATTATGTGCAATGCAATGGTGTTTGGATGGCTATAGTGAGTAACCATTTTCTTTGTGTTATTCCTCATCATCAGACATGGCCATGCGCTTGCTTTGGCAGGCAACATAGCATTTTTGTTTGGTGGGGCCACCTCAGTCGATGAGGTAAGAAATTACAATTGTTTTCTTTTCTTTTTTGTGTTTCACACAGAGATACATAATTTATGTGAAAATAAAAGTGTTTTGTAAGTGTATTGTAAAGTGATAAGAAACTTTGTAAAGTGCTTTGGGTGATTGGTTGGAAGAATGCAAGTCTTATAAATACAGTTCATTCACAATCTACCATTCACATCCACCAAACTCTATTGTTCTCAGGGTCTATAATCGCATTTCAGCAGAATTCCCCCACTACTATAAATATTATAGAATGAGCCTTGTAAGATGTAATATATTACTTGATCAGCAACTCTTAGATCAGTTTACTTTGCAGGAAACCAGCCCAACATACCTGAGAGATTTTCACATGCTAACAGGTAGGTTTTAACAAAATGGTATGCATATAAAAGGCCTTTTACTTATTCATATTCTTTACATTTCATGATTTCTTGTAGTGTTACCTGCATATGTAACATGGGAAGCTTTGCCACAAAGTGGTGCAGTGCCCTCAGCCAGGGAAGGACATAGCATTAGGTCAGTGATATGGTTGCCATTCTCTTGTTGAATAAATAAATTTACCATTTAACCTCCAATCTCATTTTTTGTACATTCCAGAAATGGCCTATGCCTGAATCCTAATGCTCCCTAAAAGAAAGAAACTTCTATTATTATCTCATTCATGCTTTCAGGGCTCAGGGATAATTCTAGAATACCTGTGTCTTTGCATCTTGTTTAAGGATAAGTAATGTTCTTCTCTAGTGTGATTAAAGGCAAGGTTTACCTGTTTGGAGGCTCGTCCAGCCCTGGGGCTACTGAGTGTCTTCCTGGTGTCTATCGCTTTGATATAGGTAAGTCTGTGAAGGTCAGCAAGCCTTTGGTTTGGGAGCTATGAAATAATTGCAAGTTAGATTTCCTATTCCTGTTGGTATAATGTCTATTATACATATCTATACACATCTTAGACATAGCCCTGAGTCAGCTATATTCATTGCCAGTTTGGCATAAAGTGCATCTGAGTTCAAATTCAATCAGGTCATCTAAAAATCCATTTTAGGGTAACTGATATAAAGTGATCTGTCCAAGAAAACTGACTATTACCATTAACTGCCATATGGGTATTTCTGTCATATATATATGAAGCCAGATAGACATCTCGGCCCCAAAGCGTTATTTCATTTAATAGAAGACATTTAGTTTTGGTCTTTTGCCCTTTTCTGCCAAGTTTTACTTGCCTGGGAGAAGCTGTCCATAGGTGGTATGCCTCTGCGGACACTCTGCCACGGTTCTGTGTCTGTGGGAGACAACATATTTGTTTATGGTGGTCTTCTTGATGGGGTGCCGACAGACAACCTGATGATGTTCAATACAGGTTGGCGTGCAATCATTGTATCAAATTACATTTCTGTATTTACAGTGCAATATATAAGTGTAATGTTGCAATGCAGTAAATTATTAAAATTTGCCTTTAGTTTCAATGCTATGGACACCTGTGAAAACAACAGGAACCCTACCATCTCCTAGGTAATTCACCTGCACATAATAATGGCATGATAAAATGCCATTATGGCATTATTAACGCATCTTGCACAATAATGGCATTATGCCATTAATAACACATCTTGGACATTTCTCTCTGTCCCTTATTGTTGTTATTAGGACATTTTCTTTGTTTCCCTCGAGTATTTATTAGACAACTGAGCAAACAAGTTAATCTCAGTCCTACAACATGGTTTTACACACAGTAGGACATAGCTTTAGGAGGTTTTCAAAAACAACAAGCCTCTACCAAAGCATACTTTTAGTCAGTATTAAATGGAGAACACTGGTTACTATCAGTAAAGGCAACCTAGGGAATTGTCCAACTCTGGGGGGAGCAGTGATTTCAAACAGAAACGGGATCTTTCAAGAAAACGTGCTGAGCAATGGCATCAAGTACTGTAAGTGCCAGACTCCATTCAGAAAAGTAAGAAGATTATGTATGTATGTACTGTATGTGTGTGTGTGTGTGTGAGAGAGAGAGAGAGATAGAGAGAGAGAGAGGAGGGATAGAGAGAGGGAGCTGTAAGAGGAAACCTAGAACATGGAATTGGATTTGGATGTCTGTGGTACAAAAAAACACAGACTGGCTTGGAAACAGAACTCTCTCAAATCTCCTCAAACTCAAAGTCATATTGTGCAGTTTATTTTCACAGGCTTATTCAGGGCTGTGTGGTTGAATAGCTGCTATGCTTTGTTGGCAGTAACAAACAGTGGAGAGGTGACCTCATGTGGAAATGAATCGAAGGGACATCTGTTTCCCATTGAAACCCTTTCTTTATTTGGCACTGTCTCTGGCTTTACTGTTTCAAAGTCCTTGGCTGTGTAAAGCTCTCTTCTTCTCTGAAGACTGCTAAGGTTTGTCCTATGTAACCTTGATAACGTTTCCTTCCTTTGTAGATATAACCACGCTTTAGCTGCTGTGGGGGAACAGATTTTCTTGTATGGTGGATGTGGGCAGGAGGAATGTTATTACAAAGACATCTATGTTGTCAATACAGGTATACGGATTGAAGTCAATTTAAAGGGCATCTTTCGGCAGTTGTCCACATAAAGGCATCTCCAAGTCAGTGGTTGTGTAGTTAACTATTGTCATTGGCCCTCAGGGTCTCTGGAGTGGCAGCAGTGTGAAGTGAGAGGGGAGTCTCCACTGGCCTGCGCTGGCCAGACCCTCACAGCCCACCGAGATAAGGTAAGGGACTATATAATAATACATACATACATACATACATACATTTGAAATCCAGTAGAGTAAATGGTTTTCTGAAGTCTCCAAGTTGCTTTGTTGCCAAGCTGCAAAGCAGTTTACAAACACAGAGGACAGAAGGATGTTAATGTAAAATGAGGATTGAGGAAAAATGCAATTTTCTTGCACAGTGGAAAGGAAAAAAAATGTTCCAGGGTCCCATTTTTTATGTCTTACAGTCTTACAGATGTCTTACAGTCTTACAGATGTTTTACAGTCAATGAATGTCTAACCAATGTAAGTGGCTTTGAGGATGACTGTTGTGTAATGTTTCACATCATTCTATCAAAGGATATCTATTTGTTTGGTGGTAAAATCATGAGCCCAGATGGAGCAGTTACGACATCAAATGAAATCTACAAATTAAGCATAGGTAATATAGGCATATCTACTCAAAAGGTTTATTTATTAAGTTGGCTCCATAACAATATCCATTTTATCAAATGCAAGGTTTTGGTGTTTTCTTTTATCTGTGTAAAATACCAATCCTTCCATTCTTCGTGAAGCAAAGATGAAATGGAAGGTTCCCCTCTATGTGGGAATACCCCCTGCTCGACGATATAATCATGTGACTTTCATTTTGCACAGCCATGTAGGTATTAGTTATATAAATTATATAAAATTTAAGAAAGATAAATAAATGTACTCAATGTATTAAGAAAATGTATTTTGTACTTCATCTCTTGCCACTGTGTCAACTGTGTTGTTGGTTCTGTAGATGTATGTGTTTGGAGGGAAAAATGAAGAACAGGAATTTAATGACTTGAAAGTGATGAAACTGATTAACCCATCGGAAAGACAACCAGGTATTTCTTCTGTCCATATACATGCAGTAGATTTTTGATATGATGGCAAATCCTAAAAAGGATAGAAACATTTCCATGCAAACATGTGTCCTTTGTCAGATAACCATACTTTGAATGAGCTGGCAAATACGGACCACATACAGTACTTATCCAGTATTTGCTTTTATCTAACATGTTTTTGTTTCTGAACTGCACTTTCAGTTTACTGTTGTTATGTGTTGATGGCTTGACACACTTGACACACCAAGCAATATATTCTCCTCTGTTATTTTTAATTACTGTGATATCAACACAGTAAATGTAAGGCTCTAGTATTACTCCAAGATGTGATATGGGTTCAGGCGTCTATAACTAATGATGTGTCTGTTAATCTCTGTCACAGTGATGAAGGAGATCCTTTCCGAATTTGGTCTCCAAGGAGTCAGCAATGGGTAAGAGCTATGCTGGGCCTGAGACCTTTCATTTCCAGATGAATTCACTGCAGAAGTGCAATGGTGCTAATAAGAGATACTGTTTGGACTGAGAAGTCTGTACTTCTTTGAACATGCTTTTACATTATTCTGGTTGATTAACCAAGCAATGGGTTACCAATTTCCTTTCCATGCTAAATGTAAATTTCTATCTTAGGCATTCAATTTCAGTTTCATTTTTAGACACTATGTCTGTTATTCTAATTTTTACATATGTTTCATGTACTGGGTATTTTTTTCTGTTGCAGATTTGCCGCAACAAAGGTTCCCAACGTGAAGTATGAATTTAGTAAATCATCAGTGAGCCTTTCATATGACAAAAGTGATTTTACAGAGGTATGAAACTGAAAATATAAATTAATCATAATGTAGACAAATCTTTGAAATAAAATCCATTATCCTTTGTGTAAACATGTCAAAGATTTTCATTACATCTCATATTAAATTAACCTCAAGCCCATAGGACAAAGAAATTTCACTGCAGTTCGTGATGAGGCACTTGATATGATTCACAAAGCATTTGCCATGTTGGATGAGGAGGCCCAAAAACTGGACAGGTACTGATCTATTTTTTTTATAAGAAACAAATTTTTGTTTTAAAGTTACTACTATAGGAAATATAGAATTCAGTCAAAGAACATTGAAATTGCACAAAAACAGATAGATAAGATAAACTTAGTTTGAATTTATCCAAATGTTGAAGGAAAACATCAGACAGCATGTATTCGCACACTTAAAATGGTGCGCTTTTGAGATGCAAGATACAAGATTATGACTGAAGCATGATACAGATGTTTTATCAAGACCCACCAAAATTACTGCTAAAGCTACTCTACTTAATTTAACATATTGCACCTATGCACCTAAATGGCATTTGCAATTTGGATCCATGATTAGTTCCCTAGTGATCTGGTGTATAGTTGCTCTTGTTCTTCTGATTCAATTCAGCTGTACTCTTGTTTGACCTCGGAGAAAACAGCTCAATGCCTGCTACTTATCACACTGGTAGCAAATAATCCCCTATACAAATAGCCTCACTGTCTGATTCAATACATCTGCTCTGTCCCAGATTAATCCTCTCTCTTTCACTCACCCCAGATTTTATTTCTATAGATAATTCAAAAACCTCAGACAAATCATGGCTCCCCTGTCCATGGATTGATTTGAAATTTGACTAACTATAACTTTCCTGCTCATTTTATAATCTTTATTATCAAGACTTAACTTGAAAAGTGAAATTGACATTTCTAACATTTTGTAGAGAAAAGGCTGAACTTGCTCAAGCTACAGAGGCTCTTCAGTATGAAAAGGAGGCTTATAGAATCCACCATGAAAAACGGGAACAGGTAAGACTATGTTGGTTTATAGACATGATTTCATCATCTCCTTCCATAGTCATGATGGTTAATGATTGAGGGATTAGTGGAGCAAGCAGTAATGCTGTGCAGACCACAATTTTGGTTCTGTTAAAATAGAATACTTTTATGCTTGTTACTTCTATAACATTTGCACAATTTTCAATAATGACGTACAATTGGATTTCTCAACTCATGCATTGGCTTGTAGCCTACCATTCCTTTGAAACAGCTGATTGAGTTTCCATGGCAACTCAGGCTTTGCAAGGCTATTTTACCTCTTAGTTGCAGCTTGCTTAGACAGTAGTCTATTTTCCAATTGTATCCTGGATTATTTATTAGGTAACAGAAGGTGTTGTTTAGTAGACTGGGTTTCCATTGAGAATTCATCTGGAAATCATTGTACAGGCCTTCGTCCTTGTGCCAGCCCCTCTGTCTTTGCATGAAGCCCATCTTAGGTAAACAGCTGTGACTATTTTATCTATATGTTGACTCTGCGCCAGGATATTGTGAGTAAAAGTATTCAGACCGGAAATGTATCTACTGTAGACCAAAATCAGTACCAAATTGAGATGGGTGTGGCAACAAGGTTAGGGTCATATATTTTTTTTCTCATACTGTATTGAGAGTATACATAATCACTGAGTGGACATAATCACTGAAATCTGTTAATGACTGTTATGGGTTAACAATCAAACTGAAAATTAATAGTGGGCAGACATAATGTATACCTGGAATACGTTTTGGGCATCTGGTCGAGCAGGAACTTCAGGAAATGCTGGAGAAACACCGGACCCAGAATGAGGCGTGGCTACGAGCACGAGCAGAAGAAAATGACAAGGAGAGAAAGGAGCTCTCTAAACTACGAGTGCGTAAGCCTTGAACAACAAGCATTCAAAATAGACATGACCACTGTGAAGTGTAATGTTGGAGGTATATGGCTACATAGACCCAGTGAACATGTTTGACTACTGCATAATATATTTCAATGAAAAAAAAGGTTATATTGCAAACATACTCTCAACTGACCAAGCAATGGAAAGAAAAAAAACTGAGCTTTGAGAAAACTGTAACATACATAATCATATAATATATAGCTGAAATGCTGCATGCATGAATATTGATCCCTATCTTGTTTCAATGATTGGTTTAGGAAGAAGTCTTGCAAGAGCAAGAAAAACTCAAAGAAGAGCAAAGCAATATTCAAAAACGCAGTGCGCATTTGCTGTCAATTATGCAACAGTTCAAAGGCATGTGATCAACGGCATGATTTTTTTTATACAATGCAATTAGAGATAAAATTGTGTCATATCTCTCAGTTAAAATAAATGCTATGTGAACAGAATTACAATTTTTGTATCTGTTGTTTTTGTGCCGTAATAATACAGTATGTGTTGGATCACACAATGGACACAGTTTACATTGTCAGATGGGCCTTGTCACCTTTTGGGCCTTGTCACATTTGTTAAAAAATATTTTGGGGTGGAAAAGAATGAAATTCCTCAATGAAATTCACGAAGAAGATACAGTATTTTGGGGATACAGGGATATAGGCCTACCCAAAGTGGCCAAAAGACTCTCTCTCATTTTGCCTCTAAGGTCTTTTATCTACATGAAGGGTAATTATAATTCCTTATGAGCAGGCATTTAAATAATGACAAGACATCAGCAATATGCAATGTAGTTTTTACTAAATAATACAATGCATGATTTGTAAGGCCATTCCTACATGTCTTTTACAGTCTCTACAATTCTTTACATTATGTCTACACCATGTTGCAGGCTAAAATGTCTGGCAATTATCTAGGTGATGAGGGTGGGACACAAAATCTCAATAGAAATTCTGCTCATGGTGAGGCCTTCTGACCATTAAACAACTGGTTACAATGAAGTGGAATTTTTTGAAGGGTCCCCCAATTCCAGCTCTGTCGCAGTGCCTGCGCAAGCGCAAACTTGTTCATTCTAGTCCAGATATGAGAAGAAAAGATGGGGGATGCACATCGACTCACAATGTTGCAGGAAGAAGACATGGCTAGCCCTTATTGGATCTAGACGCGGTGCACTTTTTAGCAGACGGAAGGGGAGGGGATGGTTCGGCCGTAGAATCGGGGTTGCCTGCGCCTATCAAACGGAGGCTGCTTGGGGCTGCTGAGGAAAGCGGGAGGCGAATTTTTCTCCTTAGCCTGCTGTAATTTAACAATTAAGGGGGTAAGCAACCAAAAACGCCAAACATTCCTGTTGCAGTTACATGAGGAAGCACGAGAGACACAACTTGTGAGAGAAAGTACGTGCGCGACTGGCCATAAAAGCGAGGCGAAAGGAGGCAGATTTCAGGCATTTTGCTTTCATTTGAAAATGTGTTTCTTGTCAGACGGAGTACAGTCCCTCCTTTGTTCGGCTGCACGGTTTCACTGCCCTCTCCTCTGCTGCGGGGATTGTAAATAATAGTGAAGCAACATGGCTGACATTGCCGCTGCTGCCAGTGTAGCTAATGTACCGTGCAGGTTGCTATGCTAGCTAGCAGGCTAATGCAGACGGTATTTATCTTCCATTGCATCAAATAATGTAAGGTAGCCAGCTTGCTAGCAAGGTATTGTTTTCATCCTGGAGCACTGCATATAGGAGTAATGGTAATGATTCCATATGTAAACATTTAGGTCAGTTGCTTGTGCTTTGTTGATGGGATGCTTTTATAACATTATATTTAGCCAACCAAATAACATTAACATTTGTGTCGTTTAACGTTATAGTTGGCTCTCTTGCTTGCTAACATTACTTTAATCGAAGAAGGTTAATAATCAACGTGAAAATGATTACTGTCGATAGAATGTCAGCTGTCTTGTAAGTTTTGGCGGTCAATAGAATTCCAAACTAAATGTCATTTTCTGTAGTCTTCATTAACACACAAATCCGTCCAGCTATTTTACCTGTTTTGAATGTAGTTATAACTATGGCAACGATCTGTTTCAAATTCCTGTGGGTTTTCATAAAGGGCTCTAGCAAATTGCTAGCTAGGTCAATAACGTTTTCCCGTCTGCGGGTTTCAGTCTAGGTTGAAACAAAATCCGGCCAACTGATCGTAGGTTCTGCATTGTTGAATGTCCTCGCCAATTTGAAATTTAAGGTGAGCACCTCTGTCCGCTGCATGGCTAATTGCTTGCTTCTGTGACATTTTACAATAAGGTCAGATTGCATCTTGTTACATCCACCTTGTTTAAAAATGAGTTGCCTAGACGAATGATTGTCTAATCGTTAGCATGTTTTGTTTGAGGGGGGCGGTGGTGCCGCGCCAGCCACTTCATTTGTATTTCATGACAGTCTGTGGCATATTTTCGGGAGCCCCCACCGCATGACTAGTAATTGATCACTCTTGCCAGCTTGTCGGCACTACAGATAGCCAGCTGGTGGAGGAATAGGGTGACATTCTATTGTTTTGTCTATCGCAATGATGATCTCATTGCCATCCTGGTACATACCTGTGCTGTTTGTTGTCATTTCTTTTGAGAAACAGAAGGTTGTTTCAAGTAACAGCGGTTATCAGCGAAGAACCTTCACAGTTACAATTTATGGAATGGTTTGTAGGTGGTTAGGCCTATGTAACCTAGCCTAAAACGGAGAGGAACAAGAGTTCTGGAGTCTTTAAAGAAAACAGTTTAATTTGGTAACTGTTTTTTTGTCTGACATGTTTAATTTGGTAACTGTTTTTTGTCTGTCGTGGGAAGGCACTGTGCATTTTGGTGCATTTTGTGCCTTAACTGTGCATTTTGGTGCCAAGGATTGTAGGCAAAGGAATAACCACTCCATCCCCTTTAAGAACTTGTAGTACAGTGCTGTCTGTAATGATCAGAATTGGCTGCTTAAGATATTGTGGAGCCTTAAATAAAACATGTATTTAGCAGTTCTTCATAATATTCAAATGTCCCCCATCACACATTCAGAGAGCTAAGAAAACCATTGGTCAAGACTGTCAATTTTTTTACTGTAGGTTGTTTTTTAAAGATGAACCTGCTGCTGTTGTGCTGTCATAGCGGACGAGTATGTAGATTTTCACAGGTGCCTTCTTGTTGTGTGTTTATAGTACCTTACAAGAATGCAAGCTGACAAAATTATGGTAGCTTGTACCTGTTATTTTCTGTGGACATCTTTGTCTTGCCAAAGATGGAATGTTATTAAATTAACTGCAGTTTTCAGAATTGCAGTGTGTTTTAATGAGAGGTGTCTGTGCAATCAATTCAATAGGTATCTTACAGTATTGTGGCTATATAAATAGCCACACCGGGCTGCTTAGAGTGCTTTTGTGTTATTTTGAACATGTTCAGACATGTGCTGGCTTCAAATGGTCATAGCTGCTTTTCTTTCATGTTGAGGTAGCCTGTAGCCTAGATGTTTAAATGTGCTGGAATGTGTAGAAATAACCAATGTGTAGCCCTCACATGCAAACCCTGGCCCAATAACTGCAGTGTATGTCACTAGGGTGTTTTTACCCTCTGAAATCTCATGATTGAAGTAATGATTGTTGAAGCCTGTGTCACACTGTGGAGAAAAATAACACTACATGTTTTATTATTTTACCCAGCCTCAATTTTAAAAGTGCTGGAAATAATTTACTTGGCCTAACAGGACACAAGTAAGCATGGTTATCTTCACTACTTACTACAAGTACAGTATAGGTCAGTATTAAGCCCATCTGTTAGCACTAATTGTTGGGCTATCAGCTTCCACCACCTTGACTAACCTCTTTGTTTACGTCTATGAAGGGAGAGGAGGAAGGGGTGGCAGATCTAGTAATACATGACTCCCAATGTCCTTGAGCTAGGGACTGAAACTATTTACTTCACTAAAAGATAGTCAGGTTCACATAGCCTATTTAAGAATTTCCATTAGGTGAGGAAAGGTCTGTCAGCTGTGAAAAGCATTTCAAGCTCTGCTGTCTACAACTAAATGTTTGCTATAGACAACTTTTCTGGCTGAACGTAAGTGAAACCTAGAATTGAGAGAGCTTATAGAACACTTAACCCTTCCTTAGTATTACTGGTGTGTTTCAGTTTCAGCTTCCTTTGTTAAGTCCCATAATCCAAAAGAGAATAGAGGTATGTTAACCTTTTGATTAAAGCGTCTTTATTAGTTGAGGTTAAGCCATCTATTCTTTGACCTCCAGTTGTTGTCAAGGGGACAAAATAAAGGATAGGACAGTGCCAGAAATGGTTGATAAAGCTTGTGAAGTGTTCCAAACTATCTTTGACAGTGCTCTCCATAACTCTTTGAGCTGCAAGCAGAGCGGGTTGATGAAGCAAGTGGACAGAATGGGGGTCATTTTGTGTCAACTAAGCATAATTTTGTCTCTGATGGAGGACTGCATTGTCTGGGCAATTAGAAGTATTATTTAAAAATACGGGAAGCCTCAGCTGAAAAATATATAGAAATTTCCCTTTTTCTTGGCCAGTCTCAAAGACCACTTCCCCACATCATAAATTCTACATACTGGCCTTCAGTGACCCATATGAATCAGTGGCACTGGATCTTATATGATTGGCAGAGGTTCTGGACCTGTTTGCAACCTGGGCAAACAGCCAACTACTGCTCTTAGTGTTTTTATTGCGTATATTCCACCCTGTGCCTTTGTCAAGGTTGTGAAAAGAATGCTTAATCTCTAGAAACACAGGTGCTAATGTTTTCTAGCTTTTTCCTATTTTGTTTATTGAAAAGAAGGTTATCAGTGATGGAGGGCTCTGTGTCTAAAAACCTTAGACATTTTTTACTAACGTCATTCCTTAGCATTGCTAACACAAACCCATTTTAATTTAGGTCAACTTTGAACAAAGACGAAGTTTGAAGGTGAAATGTGGGCAGGTCTGAAATTGGGTACATAGGATGAATTAGCTCTACTTCAGACTTAACTGTTGCATATTTTAATGAACTCGTTTGTATTGATAACGGGTGTATCCACACTTGTGTTGTCCTGCTTATAAAATGATGGGAACAAATGTGTCTGCCAGACAGTAGGGTAAAAAGTGGATTATGTGCAGCTGCAATTGCACACTGGTAAATCACTACCTACCTTGATCAGGATGCGACAGAATGCTTTAGCCCTATCTCGTAAGGATATTTTCAGTCCCACTTGGCATTAAGATCCATTGAGGCCCTGTGGTAACTTCAGTTGGTTGTCTCCACAGTTCTTCTACAAGTCTTTACAATTGACTTACAATTGGCACTAAATCACCACATATTCTCAGCCCCGTACCCCAACCCATATCTCAGAATTGCACCTCTGCTTTGGACAAAATTTAATGCCATAGGGAACCTGATGGTTGGTTTAAGTTTTGAGTTGGCGAGTAGTTGGTTGAGTAGTTTGCTCTGATATGCATTCTCTTGTCAAACCATAATTACGAAATGATTTTGACGTTTCAGTCTGGCTTATAAAGGATATTCTTGTCATTTCTGGATATAAAGGATTTTTTAGAGAGAGAGATTTTTTTTTTTGTCCCACCAGCAGGTACCTGAATTGGTGACGTCATTTGTGAGCAGACGCCTTGATTGGCAGCTCTTTTTGTGCTGTTGCCTCAAGAACATCTTGCTTCAGTTGATGTATTATGGATCAGCTTAATGAATAATGTAAAGTTCATGTTGAGGCCTGTCCTCAGATCTGATTTCCAAGTGAGTTTGGAGACATTGGGAGCAAGAAAACCACTGGTAAAAAACTTCAATTACAATGTTGCATCAATACATCAAAATGGCAACTGAAGTGCAACTCCACAATACAACCCTTACAGTAAACTTAATAGCTAGCTGTTTACCTACTGTAGATTTAATCAAGATCAAATCATTTAATCAATTTTAGCCAGGATTTCAGTCAACCGGAGGCGCTTGAGGTTAATAACGTGACTGATCCGTATTAATTGGAAATAAGTTAGTGGATTGTCATGAAGTGTTTCATTTGAAGCTCAAAAGGTCAGAACTATAAAGTGTAGTTCCACCAAAATCACTCTACACATCTAGGGTGTCATCATAAAATAAATGCATGGCTTTTACAAAAGTGCATTTTAAATGACAAATAGGCAAGTGTATATTTTTTTAACAGCTAGAGTTGGGACTTGTTTTTTGTTACATGGCGTTATTTGCTGTGTTTTTGCCCCCACTCATCACCCTCACAGAAATAATGTCAAACACGCACACAACAGTCGGTGCTGTTAGCATCATCACAGTTTTAATTGCATTGTCTTCATTTCTTCTGGATTGTTGTAAATCACGCAATATACTGGAAGATGTTGCTGTTAGAAAGGAGAACAATTCATTAGGCTTGTATTTTTAGTAGAATAAATTCTTAATTACAAATAATCAACCTTTGATTATTTATTACCAACCTTAATGATGGCTAGCTTTTTTTAATGAATTGACTTTTAACAGTTAATTGGAATTTTCTTTTTTAACCGTATTTATCAGTTTATTCATGGCGTGAGCTAAGCTATGTGATTTATAAACATGCTCATCTCTGACTGCTTGTGGTTGATAATTTGCGTTGCATCACTGAAAAAAATCTTTGCTGTTTTCCTTTTTTTTAATATTGATGCTATTCTTGTCTAATTAGTGGTTACTGATTTTAAAGTTTGCTCCTCCAAGTCACAGTTTTTTACTGTTTTGTGTGTGTGTGTGTGTGTGTGTGTGCGTGCATGCATGCACTTTCCTTCTCTTTAACACACAACTACACAGCAAACTCATTTGGTGGACTGTTGCCATGGAATCCATTTTCAGAAAGTTATTTATTTTTCAAAAGCTTATATACACAAAGGCACCTTGAGGTGTGTGTGTGTGTGTGTGTGTTCTGAAGAAATATGAAAGTACCTGAGGTTTAATTAGTGATTTCCATTTGTAGGGCCAACAAGGGCAGAAATATTAGCAATATCATTCTCCTGTTGACCCTTTTCTGCTAGAGCTCTAATACATTTCTGTTGTCTGCTTGTGTCAGGTTTAAGGTTCTGTACCCAAAGCTCTGCCGGGTGCCCTCCACACTCCTGTGGTAGAGGGGTGGGGCGGCAGTGTTAGCCCTCCTGCCCAAAACATCCAGTTACTGAAGGAGAAGGCACCAGCCTCTTGCTTACCACTGGCCTCCAGAGTACCCCCAGCTCCACTTCTCGCTGACCTTGCCCGACTGCATCCTGGGATTAGTAAACACTCCGCCATTGTATTGTGCAGATCTGGGGTGTTGTAGCACCAGGGGTTTCCCTGCTTAAGTGCTGTGCTAACACCTAAAAGAGTACTAGAGACTTTTTTACCCTAGTCTGGCAGCCTGGCTGCACCCCCACACCCTGATGAATGAAGACCCCATTCGGGAAGAGCGCGGGACAGAGATCACGAGCTGATGCAGGTAGTACACAGTGACACCATATCACCTAACCTTTTCCTGTCTTAAACTTGTTTTTCTTTTTCCATCTATGTACTCAGCGATTAACTTGCAAAAATGGCGATACAGCAAAATAGCTAAATAACACAAATCAAATACCATCTTTGTGTAAATACATAAATTGCAAGTGACTGACAAGTGAATTGCATTTATTTTCTTGAACCGCAAAGAAATTGCAACAACTCATGTGTTTATTAAAGCCATATTGGGTGTGTTTGTAGATGTCCTACTGTATGTGTTTACAAGGTGTTGTGTAGGTTGTGTAGGTGCTGTTCTTATTTTTTTTTTTTTACTGTGGTAGGGCATGCAGGTGTGTCTGCAAATATGATGAAGAAAAAGAACTCTCACAAGTAAGTCTGATGTTCTGCATTCTACTTCTGCTTTTCTGTGGGATTTGACAGACCCATATCTAGAATTCTGATAATGGATATTTTTGATACTCGAATTTTCGTCATCATCGTAACATCTCCCTGGACTCATGCAGTTATAGCCTGGTTCTCAAACATGTTGATACAGTATAACCAGCATGATCAATTGTTACAGAGATAAGAGAGTGAGACTGCATAACAATTTGCAGTGTCCACCTCCATTGTATTGGTGTATAAGTCAGTTTTTGGTAGGTTCTCTATCTGAATCTGAATTGGGTCTGAATACATTCAGCTTTTAGTTGTCTTAAATGATAAATGGTCAAAGTTATCTGGTATCCTCTTTTCTTCTGTAGTTTTAGGGCATTTTAAAATGCACCTTTTCAGTTTGTTTTCCCACTGAGCTCCCCCCTAAAGTCATTGATTTTTTGTATTTTATGCCAGGGTCTTAAATTAACTCACTTATGGGGTTACATTTGTTTATAAGCGTACATTTGTTACATTTGTTTATAAGAGGATTGGCCATAGAAGTGATGTCTGATTGACTGCCATAATAAACCAAAATGAATTCAAAGCCCATGTTAATCAGTTTTGGCAGAGCAGTGCCGAAGTTGCACCTTTTTTATGTGTGTGTGTGTGTGTGAGAATGATTTTCTTTGCATTTAGTTAGGGATCATTGATCATTTCTTTGCATATAGGAATAAGTGTGGAGAGACATTTAACAGTTTTACAGCACAATACAACACAATTGTAGATCTATATTTAAACACATTCTAAACAGTCACTTTTTGGGAAAGAACAACCAACCAGAACTTGATTTGAGAGATTTCTGTGAAATTCAAACCAAGAGCTATTGCTGCTCCCAAGTTTTCAATAAGCACCGGAGCACTGCCCACATTTTTAGCTGGCACAACACAACCTGCTGATAGTGCAGACAAGCAGTCTTTGAAAATGAGAGAGTTAAAAAAAAAAAAGGGTTAATCTGACCTTGGGTGCCCAGTGTTTTTTTTTATTTTTTTTTTTTTTTATCAAAACCATCACAAGTCCAAAGTCCATCCAGATGAGGATTTTTCCTCTGTTCACAGAAAACACAAGGCCAACCTTGGGCCTAACAAGCCTGTGTCCCAGCCGCGGCGAAACATCGTCGGCTGCCGCATACAGCACATCTGGAAGGAGGGGAGTGGCACAGCCTCACAGTGGAAGGGTACAGTGCTGGACCAGGTGCCCGTTAACCCCTCGCTCTACCTAATCAAGTACGATGGCTTTGACTGCGTTTATGGACTAGAGTTGCACAAGGATGAGCGAGTCCAGGGTCTGGAGGTTCTGCCTGACCGACAACGTGAGTTAACTTGAGGTCACTCAAAGTTGAAGCATTTCAAAGTTAAAAGTGTGGCCATTTTTTATGTGTTTTTTTCCCCCTAGTATGTTCAAATTCACGCTTGAGGCGCATTGAGCAAAAGTTCAGTCTCTTGCCCTAGGCTAGCCACAGGCCATGCAATTATGGAAGAGAACTAATGATGTGGTGCATCAGCATCCAAGTAGACCTGCAGTACTTGTTGTCTGTCAGAAAATGTGTGTCTCAGAAAAAGTGTTCTCAAATCAGAAACAGAATCAAGTTTTATTTGCAAAGTATACATGCACATATATACATGCATATATAATATATATATATATAATATATAATACATGCACAAAGTATACATGCACATATAATATATATACATATATATATACATACATACATAAGTGTGTGTGTGTGTGTGTGTTTGTATCATTAGACTTTGGTAGGTGTTTTGCTCTCTAGACACGCAACCAGAACATCCATCAGTATACAAGAAGCAAGAAGTACGATGGACACATGACGATAGACAATATACATCAACATATACAAATAATAAACTATACAAGAGTTTTGTTTAAAAAAAAAAAGTCTGGTGCAAGGATGGTGCAGCATAGCCAGTGCAGATACCAAATCTTGTTCATGTGCTGTTTTGGTGCAAATATTAGACAGAGCAAATACTTTGACAGTTTTGAACACAATTTTCAATTTTACACAATTCTTCCCTCTCATAAAATTATTTTTAATTCTTTCTTTCCTTGTTTGGCACCCAATAGCTTCCTCGCGCATTAGTGATGCCCACTTGGCAGACACCATGATCGGGAAGGCAGTGGAACACATGTTTGAGACAGAGGACGGTTCTAAGGATGAATGGCGAGGCATGGTCTTAGCCAGAGCACCTATTATGAACACTTGGTTCTACATTACCTACGAGAAGGACCCGGTTCTCTACATGTATCAGCTCTTGGATGACTACAAGGATGGAGACCTACGCATTATGCCTGACTCAAGTAAGTTGTACTTAATTACCTACATCATTACTATATGATCTCATCTTGTTGTCAAAAAATGTTTCTTACAATTATCATGTGTCTTGCAATGAAAGACAATCAATACTAAAACAGTTTCCACTTACCCTTGAAATGGCAACAGACGGCACTTCTTTGTCTGATGCCATTTGGGAGGGAAAGTAACACACAGAAATCCTAGCAGTACCATTCCTAACCAGAGAGCTATCATATTAAAAATCCAGAAGGATCAAAAAAATACATTTCACCATAACTTCAAACCTCAAACTTCAAAAATTATACATCACATCGTACACCAAAATATTTTTTTATTTTATATACTGGGATAATATACTAACTACTAACAGTCAGACTACATTCAATTAGT
Source organism: Limnothrissa miodon (assembly GCA_017657215.1). NCBI lineage: Eukaryota > Metazoa > Chordata > Actinopteri > Clupeiformes > Clupeidae > Limnothrissa > Limnothrissa miodon. The sequence continues at coordinate 420,481 of JAGFZM010000115.1, read as the reverse complement.
ATTTTCCTTTTTTATTAGCATGAGGAAGCCACTGCCTTTACTTTCAACAGGAAATATAATTTTTTAAAAGATATTCCTGTTAATCATGCCATAGAGGTTGGTATGTTGCCAGCAGGGGTAGCGATGGGCAGCGATGAGATTACTTTCCCTCCCTATATGAAACACTAATGGGAAGGCAAGTAGATTTTAGAGGGCTGAATTGAAACTTGAATAGACGCTTTGTCTCAAAAGCTATACCACAAATATGTGTAAAGTGGTCAAGTAGTCTTGACCTTTGTCATTTCCCTATAGATGACTCGCCACCAGCGGAGAGGGAGCCTGGCGAGGTGGTGGACAGCCTGGTTGGCAAACAAGTGGAGTATGCCAAAGAGGATGGCTCCAAACGGACTGGCATGGTCATCCACCAGGTTGAAGCCAAGCCCTCTGTCTATTTCATCAAGTTTGATGACGACTTTCACATCTACGTTTATGACCTAGTAAAAACCTCCTAGGCCAGTGGAATGAGCAGGGGCAGGCTGAAGAAGGAGGTTGGTTTTCGTTAGTTTGGAGTTGAAGGAGCAGAGGAAAGGAATTCCTGGCAGAGGAATGAAAACAGAAACATAATCCATTGACTTTTGCCAAACTTTTTTCTCAAGCGTTTCATTGTGACATCTTTTCCTGCGACGTGATGGGACATTTCACTGGAGCCTTTAGATTGCCACTAGTTGAGCGTCTGATTGTTTTGGGAGCGAAAGCCTGAGGGGAAACACTGTGTAGCATGACGCTCAGCTGTCACACAGGACAAACTAGCTGAAGGAACCAAGTTATTTTGAGGCCGCCTGACCTTAACAAACCTTAAGAACATTTCACTAGATATACCATCATCCTGACCTAAAACAGTGAAGAGGAAGAGAGGGGGCAGATATGATGGCTGATGGGACTTTGCACTCTGCGTATCTTGAATCAGCTCTTGTCTTTGTTCTTCATGGGGTTAAATCGAGCCAATGACTGACTGCTGAACTCCTAGTAACTTGTTAGGAGAGTGGCCTCACGCACCTGTTTGGTTTCTATGGTGTACTGATCTGCATTGCCCAGACACACTTTATCAGTGATTTGAAAACAGTTATTTATCGTTGTTTGTTTGTATGTTTGTTTTCCAGTAGGAACTTAATGTATGCAGTGTGCAAATCCTAGCACTGGCCTGTCTTGTTTTGATTCAGTGTTTTTTTTGTTTAGTTTTTTGTCCCTTATTTTTTTAAGTTTAAAACTTATTGATAAAACACATACTCAAAGTTGCAGTCCTACAATTCTATGCTTATGCAACTTGTTAATTTACGTTTCTGTCTTAAGCACTAATTTTCAGATTATCTCCTGTAAGAGAGAGAGTTGGAGCACTTGAAATTGTATGTTTTTGTTTCTTTTTTTTAGATTTAATCAGTTTTGGTCACTTTGAATTCTTTTTTAAATGAGGGGAAAATGTTTATTGTTCTATTTGTTTTTTAGAGTTCTTAAACCATTTCATTTGTGGTTATGGAATATGTAATGACGTAATGATCATAAGAACAAGTGTAACAATGATTTTTTTTTGTATTGGTTCATTAAGTTCAGATTGCAATTTCTGCACATCGTTTGCCTTTTTTCAAGATCTTTTACATCTAGGTAAATTTTTATTTGGTAAATTTTTGTTTTAGGATTAAAAGATTTGTGTATGTCATCTCAAACTGCTACTCATACAGTCAAGATTTATTCAGACTACAGAAATTTCTTATCCCACATTTAGCAAATCGGCTAAACATTATAAGGCAAGTATTTAGATGGCCTTCCTCTTCCAATTTGTCAATGTTTGTAAAACTCTTTTGCCTTCTTAACTCTCCAGTTTTGCCTCAATTTGAGCCTAAACATGTGTGCCTCACCATAACCATTGGATGGTTGGTCATTATTTAACGCTGCATTTTTAGGATTTTGTTTTATTTGCTTTTTTTAGATTTAGTTGTAATTTCCATTTTTCTCCTCCATAGTCAGTACACCGGATGACCAGGGGCCCCTTTTGGAATGTTACAATCTTTTTTAGTTTCCCAGCAAAAAAAAAAAACAACTCCCAGATGTTGCTCATTACCTCACAGAGTAGTGTTCAAGTGTGTTCAGCTTCTGACACACACATTTATCGCTGCCCACTTTTTCAGTGACTGTACCTACATGAACTCCAGCCAAGTCTCTGAAGTGGCTTGAATGGTGAGCTGTGTTTTCCCAACGGGAAAAATACCGTTCTTTTTTGTTTTGTTTTTTTTTGAGAAGGGGTGAGGGGAGATTCTTGCTTATAGCTCATTCATGATGCCTCATCTTTAAGTTAGTTATTGTTTTAGATCCCACAAGCCAAAATAGTCTGATGTAGCTCTCTGATGTAGGTGGGTCACTGAGACTGAGATAGTCATCGACGGTGGCAGCTTGTCTAACCAAAATACTAGAACATACACAAAATTGGAAAACAAAACATAATCACCAAACGCTGAAAAGAATAACTGACGTGGTCATAGCTGGTCCTTGCTACGTTGCTTATTCAGCCGGTAACAAGTCTCAACTTCAAATCCCTTAGTATGGCGAAAGCAGAGATGCATAGTCATCCCCCGTCATGGCTTTATGTACATGCAGTGTCTTCAGTCAGTAGGGATCTGTATATCCCAGTGATGCCATCTGTCCTTCATGCAAGGACCATTCGTAGATAAAAAAAAAGAACAACTAAAAGACTCCTTCTATGGACTGGCCTTTTACATTTACCTACTGTAGTATCGTACTGTGTTTTGATGTGGGTTCGACGTGGAAAGTTTTCAGAAAAAAGGAACTCTAGACCCTTCATTTTGCATGAGTAGAACCTGTAAGTGAGTTAGTGTGATGCATGTGTTTTTGTCTCCATTTCAGTTATATGTTCCCTAAAATCAGAGATTTTATGTTGTATTGCTAATTGTGGAAGTTCCCTTTATATTTGTTTGCATTTGTTCAGAAAAAAAGAATAATAACAAAGTATTTTTTATTTTATTTTGTACTATGCTCTATAGAATCAAATGCACTGGTGTTGTATGTGGAGTGCCAACAGAAGAATGAGATACCAGTGTTAAACAGCATTTGAGGGATCATATCTTTTACACAGAGCTCCTGTTCTACACAAAGACAAATTATTTATATGTATGTATCTTTTACCAGTGCCAATCAAATCATCTAGAAATAAAGAAAACAGCCTTATGTGGTCAGGAGAGCGAGGAAAACCAAGCTGTATACAGATCTATATATGAAGGGTGAATGCATGTGTGTGTGGATGTAAGTAAGTCCTCCTTCTGACATATCGGATTAAACAGTGTACATTTTCACAAACAGAAAAACAATTAGGTTCATTAAGTTTGAGTTACAGTGCTGAAGTGTGCGAGGCAAATGACAGTATAATGAATATGGTCCCTTTGAGATGCTGTTGTTCTTTGAATACATTGTAAAATACAGTGCAATTTGATGGTCACACAGATACATGTATAGTTGCTTCTCTCTTTGGACTAGCTATATGGCTTCTACTGGACCACAGTTTTTGTCTTTGTTTTCAAACATGTAGATACTCCATTTTGTTTGCATTTAGAGGTATAAACACGTTTTAAAAACTTACTTAATTCTGTAAGTAATTTTTATAATTATTATGTAAGTCTATCCTTATAACATTAAAAATAAAAACGTTATGTGACATTGTGTACTCATGTTTTTGCAAATAAATTGTCGCTTTATATTGTGTGTAAGTGTGTGTGATGCACTTTGGTGTGGTGTCATTTACCTGGTGGCTAGTTCTTTATTGATTTTCAGTTATTAGTATGATCCTATGTAGCTTTATTGAAATTTTCAAGAATATGGTATGTATGCCTCCCCCCCCCCCCCCCCATGTTTGCATGTGCGTGTGTGTGTGTGTATGTATGTAGCCTATATTTATCAACAATTTTGGGAAAATAAGAATATTGGTGAATGAGGCTCAGCATTCTAGTAGACTAGTCTGTATTTGTTGTGATTATACAGACAGAATACATCTTTTCTGTATGGAAGCAATAATTGTTTTGTGCTTGACATTCAGTAAAAGTCTCCGTTAGTTGAATCTGCATTTGAGGCATTTCAACGGTAGGCTACATATCTTTGAATTCCTAGCATTTAATTCCATTGCTCGTTTGTCAGGTTCATGAGAGCCTACATTTCAAGGATCTTCGGGCTGTCTGTTTCAGTGGCGGTGTAAACAATGAAACTGATGAGTATGCGTATTTGCTCTGCACCTGTCCGGACCGTTCTCCCCATCTGTAAAGCTCACCGTGTAGACTCTTTTTTTCGTCTGCTGTTCCAGATTCTGAACGTTTAAGGCATACATTGGACTAGTTTTTGTTGAAAGGTAGCTCTGCCCTATCTGCTCTATTGAAATTGTCCATTTTTGGGGGGATTATACTGCAGGGAAATGAGGTTCGTTAAATTATGTGAATTTATTTTTCATATACACACATAACCAATAGAAATGCAATACGTCAAACCACTTCGCAACCACAGACTAGACTCATTGGCAGTCAAATATATCTATCATGACAAATTGGGCGGATCCATATTTCTTCTGGCCAATTGCAGTTTTACTAAAAAGTCAGTTGTCAGAACCGTGGGACAAAATTGACTACCAGGGCAAATACTCCTTCTGTTTTTCCAGTGATCTCCTTCTGTTTTTCCAGTGATTTATCTCATATATTTGTGCTTTTTTTAGAAATTTAAACCGAATGACATAGTCTACTCCTGACGAGTAAGTTGGATACGTTTGCTGATGTTCCTGGTCAGGTAACGAAGCTAGCAATAAATTAGCTGAAGTTTACGTTAATTACAACACCGCAATAACTGATTTGTAGGCTGCAGATAGCATTATATTCACACGTTTAAGTTTTTGCCAGCAATGGTGGATGTGTTCATTGGTCGAACTCTTATAAACAAAGAAGGGGATGTCATTGATCCAGAAGCTGCACTGCGAAACAAAGTCGTAGGTATATACTTCTCCGCCGGATGGTGCCCACCTTGTCGGGACTTCACTCCCATTCTCTGTGATTTTTACATGGAGCTGGTTGAAGAGTCCGACCATCCTGCACAGTTTGAGATTGTGTTCGTATCATCTGACAAGTCAACAGAGGATATGGTTGACTACTACCATGATATGCATGGAGACTGGCTTGCTCTACCTTGGACAGATCAATATAAACAGTAAGTCTAAATGCACCACAAATTATAACTGTCAGCGATTTTCACTTTTCACTGGCATTTCACGGAGTTCAACAGTGTTTTATGTTTTATTCTTTTCGGCCTGGGTATTGAGAAGCCCGTAGAATGTGTTTAAAGCGCTTTCTCTGTAAGAGGTTTAGGTTCTCTCATCAAGGATTAGGTTTATAAATAGATGTGAAGTTCATCAGGTAATTGTTAGACATCCCACAACTATTTTGAAGAAGGGGCTACTGTTAAGTCTAACTTTGCCATAGAAATGTGCTGAAAAACAGATGCTCTTCACATAGACCTACATATTGTAATAAAAAAAAACATTTCGTTCATAACCCACAAATAAATATGGCTACACATTTTCATATTTGGAACAGTTCACATGTCCACTAAGTGATTGGATCTATTTTAAAACGTTCTTTTTTTCCCTACAGTGACCTAAAGAAGAGGTACAACATCACTGCTGTGCCCAAGTTGGTGATTGTGAAGGAGAATGGCCAGGTGATAACAGACAAAGGCCGAAAGCAGATCAGGGACCAGGGCTTGGCCTGCTTCCAGAACTGGTTAGAGGTGGCAGAGGTTTTTCAGAACTTTAAGGGGTAGAATACTGTCCCTCCCATCTGCAAACTAACTCATTAAGTTCTATTTCACTGCTGCTGTTTTTAGGATGATTGTTACCCATTGTGTCTCAGGCTTATTGAGTAGTTATGCTCTTACTTGCACTCATGTAGGCCTATGCATTGTTTTAATACAGCTTTTATATAATTTTATATCTTACAGAGTTTTTATAAGAAATATTTTAATGATTGTTTAAGCACAACAATTTCTGCAATAAAACACCAAGCACAACAATTACTGCAATAAAATCTTTACTACAAGCACAAACTAGGTTTCCGTGTCATTACTTGTTTGTAAAGGTTAAGTAGAAGCCCCTGTGATGCATGGAGGTGATCCTCCAGACTGATCTCATCTCTCAAGAGTTTCATTAGAGACGAATCCTCTTGAGCTTTTCAATCTGCTGTGTTTTCCACTGAGTACGTTTTTTTCCACTATCAGGTGAACACAGTATTGTTCTTATTCAGTACACCAGAGACATGAGAGTGTGAGATTTTTACAAGGAAGTGTTTTGATTTTAATTTGATGTGTCTTGCATAGAACTGAACAAACTGAATCATGATGTTCAAGTTCAGATTTATTATAAAGGTTGTTTAAAAACAGCAGTACAACTAATCATAAACACTGTTGGGGAAGCTAAGCTAGTTTGAAATTATTTGAAAGTTACCCTTTCTAAACTTTAATGGTGCTGCAATATTACATAGTTTGAGTGAAACTTATTACCTTTCATTACTTTTGAATTACTCTCCTAATAGATTCCCTTAGCACAGCCACCCTAGTGTCAAACTTCAACACAGTGCTGCTTTACTGTAAGATCATTAGCGGTGCCTGCTAAATAAAATATTTGAATTTCAATTTTCATTGACTGCAGCTAAATTTGATTTCCTGCAATGAGCTAGGCTTCTATTATAATTTCTGATATTAAAGGCCTTCTCACCACTACATCTCTAACCTCTTGTAGGTTGTAGTAGCAAATTGAGAAGTGTTGTCAATTCAAACATAATAGTACCAGACTTTCAGCTGAATATAGAGGATGTTTTGCACAACTGAAACTGAAATTGTAATTTCAGAATTCTGAATATTTTGTGAAAGTAACTACAATTTCACGTTATACATTCACTGATTATTTACTTTTATTTTGTAATTAAATTATACATTAGTTTTACTAGCTCTGGTCCTACATATAGTCCAAATGCAGGCCAAGGACAAAATCTACACGCTTCACAGAACAATACACACAACAGTCATACAAAGTCAAAAGTCAGGGAGAAAAAAAATGCATTTTCAGGAAGGACTAATAGGCACTAAATAGGCACTGCAGGGGTAATCCTTACAAGGTTGTTTGTTCCACAATTTAGGAGCAATTACTGTAAAGGCACAATCCCCCTTACTCTTTAATCTCGAAGGAGGTATGGGTGATAGTAATTGGTCTGAAGACCTCAGTGATTTCATGGGTGTTTATCAGGTGTAAGGGATCTGCTATGAAGGTTGGACCCAGTTGTTTTAAAGGTCTGTTACATCATTTAGAAATGTATGTAAGTGCACAAGGAGTCAATATAGAGACTCAAGAGCAGGAGTGAATGGCCCTTGCTTGCATGTTTTGAACTAGTCGAAGCCCTGAGGACCATGGCTCGTTAGTCGTTACTCTTGTGAGAGTTTCTGGCAAAACCAACACACACTGCCAGCAATGTGTATGCCTTTGCCTAAGAAGTATATTTCTCTGTGCATCACTGTGATTTTGGTTAATTTTTATTTTCTTAACAAAAATATTCATTTGCAAATTAAGATTTGATCACTAGATGGTGCCAAACTACCTCTACCGGACTGATTCTGTCTTGCTCATGTCTGTTCAGTCTGCTAACAGCGGTCTAGGCTATACTAGATCTACATGGAGGTGCTAGTTTGCTTGTTTTTTCAGGGTTTTTTTTTTTCTTGTGGAAATGGAGATGTATGTTAGTTTTCTCTCTTGAAAGAAGACATTGGCACCACAAGTGATTCAGTTAATTAAAGTTAATAACAGTAAGTATGATTGACACCTAATTCAATCCAGTCATTGCCTGAGCCATCATTTTATGATATCATACAACCAGAGGCGGTTGATGAAACCAAACCATCTTTGAGCAGAACTGGGCTTGTAAGATTTTTTTGCTCCTATTAAAAACATTTTCTTAAAATGGCCCCAATAGGTTTTATATTACGCCGACACATACATTCAATCTGAATTGTGGACCTACAAAAGTGCTACAAAAAATGTGGACCTACCAATGCTACACTTTTTTTTTTAAAGCTCAATAGGACATTGCCCTTTTGTGGTAATGAGTAGAGGCTTACTACAGACAACCCAAGGTATACCTAAGTGTATGGATAAATTCTGTAAGTTACCTGAAGTTGTTTTGCTGTCAATGGCATCTTGAGGGAAACGATTAAGTGAATAAAAGAAAAAAACAAAGGTGCTAGATGGCTTTTGTGTCAGTTATCCTAATAAAAATACCAAACATCATTTCATTTAATGATGTTTCTGTTGTCCTCACCCCCCATATGTTACATGTGTACTGTTTTATAGATTCTGTCAGTACAAAAAAGTTCCTAGTGTGAGTTAGAGATTTCTGTTTTCTGCTCAGTTTTTATGTTCTTCCATTTACCAGAATTTCTAGACATTGCTTTTCCTTGTTGAATTTTGTGGTAGGAGCTCTCAACCTGGTACTGGTTGCAAAGTCTATGTCATAGTCACATACCTACCTAGGTCTAGGTAACAACTCTAACACTTTTCTAGTGAATTGTTATGTATTATTTGTGGGTCATGGGTGTATGGGTCATATGCTACAAAACATCCCCAGAACATGTTGTTTCAGACCTATTTTAACATGGCTTAATCTCTAAAATGCAGCAAATGGAAGTGACCAGGGCATATCATTTCCATCCAAATAGAATGCTATATGGACTTTCCCCTAAAGATGGCAGCTAAAGGTACTGGCTCATTAAAATTCATTCTGGACGCCATATCCGACCACATGAAGACCTCGGGATACGTCGGTTTGGCTTTAGGGACCCTCTACACCACGTAAGTGTAATGTTGTTTGGAACTGTAGAAGAGGTATAAAAATAGCGTTTTGTAGCGGCGGAAATGATATGCCCTGGTCACTTCCAGGCTAACAAGTTTTGGCTCAAAACGGTAAAATACAAGTTTCTCAAAACACATGAATGACATGATTTTGATGTCAACTCAACGTATGTACTCCAAATCATCTATAAATTGATCTAAAGTGTATTTTACTCTGGATAATTCCTTTAACTTCTCTAAAACTCATTCAAACATTACATTCAAATGAACAGTCTATTTATAAGGAATCACACACCAGAGCCTTGTTGCCAGCTGGACTTTAATATGGCCTCAGGTGAGAGTTCAATAGAATGATCTCACAGTATCAAAACTAAATAAAGGGTCTAGTGTGAATGCACCCATATCACTAAAACCCACAATGATAACTATCAGAATAACTGTTACTACAATATTTCTGTTCACACTGACCAACCATTACATCCAGATGAGAATCTTAAATTCTTTTTTCTAATTGGCTGTAAACATTTTATTGTTCACAAAAATGACTCTGAATGTGATACAGTATTGTTGCCAATGTCGTTTTCATTATAGTTGTGTTGTGAACGTTTTCATTCATACTGATTAGAGTGATATTTATTTGACTTAGACTTAGACTTAGACTTATAGTTAAACTTATCATTCTTGGCGTAAACAGGCTTTTACTTAGACTGTCAATGTTAGTGACATCGTTAGGCAATATTGGGTGTGCAGTGTCTCTCAGTGACCACACCAATATAGTTAAAGATTCTGTCATCTATCCGTCATTCTCTTATTGAAACTTCACAGCTAAAATCTTACTACCAAATGAGGACAATAATTGACCTGTTTTATGATTGAAACTCTGAAGGCATAACAGGCCAGTTTTATGACTGAAACTACAGTAGGAGGGTTTTCGGGCACACCTTGGCCATAAAACCCTGGACTCAAATAGATGAGTCTGAAGGTCAGTATGTTGTACCGTTCCTCATTTGCACCTTCATGCACTGTGAGTGCTGTCTGTGGATTGATTCTCTTAACACAAGAACAAAGGCACCAACATGCTGGATTCATTTAATTTTAGGTGTTTTTTCCTGGTTTGCACATTTGTTTCTGCCATATCTACAGGTAAGTTCAAGGAGATGTTCTTACGATGAATTACATTTTAGGTGAAAGGAATGGGGCTATGCTTTGCATTTGTGTTTTGCAATGGTTCTCCATCATGTGTATTGACATGACACTTCACATTACTCTGACTAAATCATCAAAAATCATCATGGATTTCATCTCTGTTCAGATCTGATGACATGGAGTGATCACAATGACTATATAATGTATTATAGACTAAATTGCAGCCAAATATAAACACACACTGGATAAAGTGAATGCCTAGCAACTACTTGTGTAGTGTGGCCTAGACCCTCATTTTATTACAGCACATCTCATGAGGACTTTCTTCTCACTTCACCAAAATAGGGCACCTTTAGACCCAGGCCAAAATCCCATTTCAAACAAAAGTACATTTCCAATCAGGTTGTTGACTACCTATTCTGTACCCAGGGTTCCCGCGGGGTCTTAAAAAGTCAAAAAGTGAAATTTAAGACCTTAAAAAGTCTTAAATTTAATTGACCCAAGTCTTAAAATTATTTCCTCTGTTCATTTAAAGGTCTCCTTCCAAAATAAACCGTTTAAGACTTGATGTTTTTACATTACCATAGGTCAGCCCAAGTTGTACTTCTATGCTCAACTTCAAAATGCTCTCCTACTCCTGTAGTCTGTATTCGCCTGTGAAAGAAAACTGCCGGGAAAAACGAGCGAATCGGAAAAGCCGTACAAATGTACGTCAATTTGAACATTATGCAGTTAACCCGCCCTCAAGAAACGTTAGGCTGCCTGTAGACAGACCCACTAGATGGAGCGTCACAGTGTTGTTAGCCAATCAGAGGCGATACATTTGCATATCATTAATATTCATAAGAATCCTCTCGAGCTATCCCTGCTCTCCTTTTCACCTAACTAAAATAGCTTGAAACAAGACAACCACAGCATATTTTTTGTCGAAACCAACTCTCATGACATTAGTTTAGACAAGAGACCACCACAAAATTAATGAAAATACGGTGGAATGAGACCTTTAAGCATTGTTCGCTGAAAAAATCTGAGAGTTTCAGAGACAGTTGATAAGAACATGGGCAAGTGTATATTTAACGAGACCTGGCTTGATAACAGCGAATTTTGCAGCTGGTTACAAGCTGTCCCCGGCAATAAACATGAAGCTCGCTGCAAAATATGCAAGAAGAATCTACAGTTAGCGACATTGGGCGTAAAGGCACTGGAGTCCCATGCCAAAGCTGATAAACACCAGCTTGCCAGCTTGTTCATCAGTAAAAATGAAATTATTTGAGAATATCTGGGATCATATGAATGTTTCGATCAATGTGTTGTGTTGGTCTTAATTTTCTAACATAATGGTCTAAAAAGGTCTTAAAAAGGTCTTAAATGTAACTAACTGAAACCTGCAAGAACCCTGTGTACCTATCCTATTCCATTAATTGGATTTTTAAGCATGCACGTGTATTGTATTTCCCTCCAGATCCAAGATGCAGTGATCCTATGAATGAAGGGGAAGGGGACAGTAAAGAGATGAGATATTTCTTCGATCCAAACATGAAATTATGCTACCCGTTTTTCTACAAAGGAGAGGGGGGCACCAGAAACAACTTTAACAGTGATGAGAGTTGCATTATTGCATGTTCCCCTGACCATGCACAAGAGATCTACCCAGAAGAAGGTAATCAGGAAGTGGTAGCCATGTTCTCTAAAGCAATACTGTGTGAATGAGAAAGGAGTGTGTGTATCCTGGGGAATAGTTTTAGTTTTTTTTCTTTATAATAAGCAATAAACTCCTGTTCTTCCCTCTAATTTCAGATAAGGTATGTTCTCTCCCTGTTGACTATGGCACATGTTTTGCCATGCACTTGAAATACTATTTTGACTCAGAGATGAAGGTTTGTCGCCTGTTTCATTATGGAGGGTGTCAAGGCAATGGCAACCGCTTTGACACTAAAGAAGAATGTACACAAATGTGCCAAGGTAATTTAGTTGCTTATCTCGTCTCTGAATTCCTTTTTATTGTCTAAATCTTTATAGTTTCATTTTATAGTTTTTGATCTTTAGCTACTTTTCATATTTCACTTCAATCGCCATTAGCTATAGCTGTCAGTTCAATTTTACTCCACTAGGGAGCAGATGTGCGCTTTTTCTAAGAATTGTACTTTCCCCCTTTAGCTAAATCCGGGAGATCATTGGGAGGGGCCCCTGATATCAATCCTGATGAAACAAGTGTTTCTGCAGGTAAACCAAGTCAAGATTTATACACATTAGGAAGACATTACATTTACAGTGGATTGCAGTACTGATTAGATTACTGCTGATCCACACATATCTACATATGAATTTTGTCTATGTAATGTGTAATTATGTATATTCATAGAAAACAAAGTAAAATATAAATTTAATGTTGGAAAGGGGAAAAGTGATTGCTTCAGTGGGTGACGAAGTAAGACTTTTATATATATATATATATATATCAGTGCCTCGGATCCCCTTTCCTTTTTGACATAAATCTAGTTGTTGTTCTTACATGCTTGGTCACAGTGGTGTTGCCATGTGCACTTTGTTGTTCATCAGGACTGATTGTGGGAATACTTGGTGGAGTGGTGTTTGCTGTGGCTGTAATTGCAGCTATTGCTCAGGCTGTCGTCCGTAGGTAAGTCTACCACACTGCAGAGGCACTGTTGTGCCTCTAACCCTAACCGTTATACAGAAAGGGCTGACTAAGCAGCGATGGGGCACAGAGCAACATGCATTCAAGCTGCACTAAAAACACATTGCATAAGGTTGTGTCAACATGTGTTGACACTGAGCTTATCCCCTAATGAGGCCCCAGCAGCCATCCTGGCAATGATCATCTCTCCATGCAGTACAATTCTCTTTTTTACACAGGAATGACAGGAAGAGGGTCCCCACAAAAGAAGTGGAGATGGCGGACATGAGCTGAAAGGAAGAGTTGAGAAGAGGAGCCCTAGATAGTACTATGAGGGCATGTGTCTTTTGTTGATAATAATAATATCTTGATAGAAATTTGCAATTGCTGTTGGTTTTATTATTGTACAATAAGTGTCTTTTTTATCTGAATTTGTTACTGTACATGAGAAATATGACACCTATTAGTATGCTTACTGTACAGTGGATGACAAAAATGTCTTGTACAATAGGCCTATGCATCACAAAATGTCTGTACAAATGCACTACATTAAACATTATTAAACATGACATAGCCTACAACACAACCCAAAATTGCAGAAGTATGGTTCTTTTTAACTGGTAGTACCAGTTCATTTTTATGGTTAACATAATGTGTGTTGATGTCTAAGTTTAATGGAAGAAAGTCAATTCAAGTAGGTTTCATTGTTTTAAAGTAATAGGCTTATGGGTTTATAAACATAGTAACATCTATGACTGTGCAGATTGTATAAACACACCTGTCAACAAAAATCATGTAGGCCCATGCCAATGCCTGTTTTAAAATGACAAAAGAGTGACTTGAAAGAAAACAAGAAAGAAAAGAGTGACTTGTCAGTTTCACATTAATTAGTTTGAATCGATTTCGGTGCCTGGTTAAAAAGAGACCTTGGTGTTAAGATTATGTAGGCTATCCTATTCTCACGAGAATCGACCCCCTAACCTTGGTATGAAAAAAAAGAAAAGAAAAAGAAAAAAGTATTTAAAAATATTTAAGACTGCATTTGTCCACACAAATAGGCTATAGTCTGTGACGATGTCAATCACGCTAACCCATAAAATTGCTCTCAGTCCGAAATTTAATTAAAACATATTTTCACAGACTTATATAGCCTATGTGTCATCATTATTATTAGGCTACTTCAGATTGTTTTTGCTGGCAGTAGATCTAGGTGTCGTGATATCAAGCGTGAATTCCTTCATTAACTCTACCTCAGTAGACAGAACAGTGCAGGTCTATACGGCCAAACATTTGGCTAAAAACTTAGATAGTAGCCTAATGGAAAATGCATGTAGTATTTGAAGGGATGATTCAACACCCACTCACTATAAGGGACAATGAGTAAACTCCCAGCTGTCACTCAGACTGCCCGTCGAGGAAAGAGTTAATGGCCTGGGCTTCTCTTGTGGGAGGTAGAGGACGTTAGAGAGAACGTTCATTTAGCACGGGGAAAGAGCGGTGGTTAGGATACAGAGGGCTGGTTGTCAAAGGCTAGTGGTGTGGCAGTGTGTAATCATACGAGAAAAAGAAACAAAGCGAGTCTGTATACGCACGACTGAACAAAACTGAACTTGAAGTGCGACTTTTAAAATCAACCAGCCAACGCGATGGAGGAACCTCTCCATGATGATTTGGCAACGTTATCCGAGCTGGATGAAAAAAGTTTACTTGAGTCTCTCAGTCTACGATGTAAACAAGACAAAATTTACGTAAGTAAAATTAATGTCATTGTTGCATTTATTCACAAGTATGCAAGCTATATCTAAGACCCGTTGAGTATAAACCGATCAGCACGTAAAAGCCAGTCCATACACGTTTTGCTATGTTTGATGGAATGAGGATATATGTCTGCCGCTGTCAAGTGGAGAGTTTCGAGAGTGATTTAAAACTTGTAACTTGTCAGTCGGAAAGCTTTGTCTCATTGCCCCAGAAATTGCCAAACAATATGATTATATAATTATCCAAATTTCCACCTATTCTCCGGCCGCATTTTACCTGCCAAGCGATCGGCACAGCTTTTCTGTGTGTAAGCCTACTTCTTGAAAGGCAATTTTGCCAGCAGGGACATGCTAATAAGTCACTGAAGTTCACAGAGCTAGATCACTCCCAGCACTCAAATTTACTATTCTGATTGTTATATCACTTAATCTGTCCTTTTTTCTAGACTTACATCGGTGACATTCTGGTGGCAGTGAATCCTTTTAAGTACTTGCCTTTATATGAAAAAGAGGTAGGTACTTGACACCCTCTACAACCCCTTTAATAGGATACCTGCTACCTCTACCAACCACAGAGCAGATATTTCACTTGTGTTGATTTCCAATTCTTGTATTGCTGTGATGCTGCTGCTGATTAGCCTACCACCACATGTCATGACAACCCAATACAGTAGATGTGTAAATCATTGAAGTAGCCTAAACCTTTGCTAGTTTGTGTATCACCGTTTCATTCTTACCACTTCCAGCAAAGCCTCTTTTATTTAATCCAAGGACTAACAAACAAAATATGCCATTGGTAGCTAACCACTGCTTTAGGTGTGCTGTGTGGGTGCAGTGTTAAAAACTGTCATATTTTTACCAACCATATAATACCGCTTATTACACCTTTAAAAATACATTTTTTTGCCCTGGAGAGTAGACAGGCTTATCTGTGGAGACTGTCTCATTGTCACACTGTTACACACAAACTCCTCTATGTCTGTATTCTACCCTTGTTTACTTCACAGGTATCAGAGAGGTATAAATTCCATGACAAGAAGTCTTTGCCCCCTCATATATTTGCTGTGGCAGACCGGGCATACCAGTCTATGATGGGTCGACTTGGAACGGGCCCTATGAACCAGTGTATTGTGATCAGGTATGTATTCAGACTTAAGATTTGTGGTAAGCCACTCTCTGTAAAAGGTGTTTAAAGTCTAACATTCGATAATAGAAATTGAAGGCCTTAAAAAGTCTTAAATATAGTTTTGTACAGCAGGTTTAAAATATGTTTGGTTTATACTTAAACGGAGCGTGGTGCGTTCTGTGTGGCCTGATTAAAACGTGTCCTATGAATGTAGAATCAATAAGTTTCACGTCAAATCCCATAAATCTGTGCGATTTTGTAGCACATTCATTTAAACTTAATTTCATTCATTTCAATCTTAATAGTCAGATACAATGTAGGCATTGTTGTTCAAAAGCATTGCTTAGAAATGTTGACATGTTGCCCATTTTACATATGCACATATTTATTGCTGATCACTAGACTTTTAACCTTGCACTGTTGCACTACTGGACTCATTTGCACTACTACCTTGACACACACCTCATACTGGACCACAGTACATTCATGCGCATCTCTACCGTTAGTATTTGTATTCTATTGTTCTTTTTAGTAATGTTGATCTAGTCATGTTGTTTTGTTGATCTGCTTCTTATCATCCTGTGTACACTGTAGTATATGTTGTGTGTGATTTTTTTAAGCTGCTGGGACCTTGGATTTCCCTTTGGGGATCAATAAAGTATATTGACTCAACATCATTATCAGAATGTGTTTAGCTGCACCATTGACCCAAAATGCCAAATGCATGTTGGTGCAGCTTGGCCATACTATAAGGATCAAATCTAAAATCTCAGACTTTGCTTAAATTTGAATGTTTAGCCACCATATAATTACAATACCAAAGAAATCTGGTCAAACTCTCACAGAGCCGAGACATCCGGTATCATGTTCAGAAGTCTCCACCAGTGTGGATGCCTCCCATAGGACTCATGTGCTTTGACTGCAGCTCTGCCCTTCTACAAGGTTTTTGTGGCTTAACTTCAATGCATTTCACAGAGGCCAGGAGCCTCCAATCCTGGATGTGTTTTTAACCCAAGACCACTGTTGTTTTCAAGAGACAATAATACACATTTCCACAAATAAATCGTTTTCTATTTATGGTATTTGACATACTGTTTAGCTGGCCACCCAGTCTTCTAAACTTAGGCTTTGAAGTATTATTATCCAACATGGAGTCCAAGAACATGCAATAGCCAATTTTAAGAATTTAAGGGATAAACGAAGGAAATTCAGGGAAAACTACATGCAAATTCTCTCTATTTAGACATGCCTTTTAAAGGCAACATGGGAGGATCGTGCTCTCAATCTCTCGCTTCGTCTCTCATTCTCTCTCTTTTCTCTCGCTCTGTCTCTCTCAAAGAGCCCTGTGTGTCTCACATGCTGCCTGGGCTCCGTTTGTTTAGCCTCTAGGCTCAGTTGATTCAAAAGCAAACCTTCCAAGAAGTCCCAGCTGTGTGTCTGAATGGGCCCCATCACCCCTGGTTACCACACAGGTGCCTCCGAATGTGTAGATCCGCCAATATGAGGAGGACTGAGGTGAACAGGGCGATAATATCCCAGACAACAAGTGAAGAATGCCGTTAATGCACTCAGCGGCAAGGCTGAATAGCTCTCCCTCGCATTACTGTGTAATCACTTCTTTCTAGACATAAAAACAGGGCTATTTTTAAATGGGGGTTAAATTGGCGTATTATTGTGGGTGACGCACACACATTGTGCGAATATCCTTGGTTTGAGGAGAGATTGTCACAATGCATTGAATTTAATGCAGGTTTGTTAAAATAAATATTACAGAACAGAAGTGTCAAAGTGACCTGTATTTTTTTATTGGAAAACATTTGTTGCTTGATAATACTACAGGCCATAAATCTCAAGCAAAATCTCAAACATCCACAAATAAGTATTTGCATGGCCCGTCTCTCATGCAAATGTTATAGTGATTGGTCTAGTGACCTCCATATCAGACACTACTGAAAAGGATCTAGTCCTAAGCCATCAACTGCTCCTGCATTTAAAGAAAAAATGTTTGTCTTGTCCATTTGCATGAACTTTTGCATGAATATTTTGCTTATAAAATGTTGTTGTGTTCAAAGGTCCCCACACATTGGGCTTTTGATGTTAATGACCTAGCCTGGCCTCCTTCAGGGCCTGTGTTATGTGGTTTAATTTCAGTCCTATGTCTTTTAATCTTCATCTGTTTGTGTGTGTGTGTGTGTGTTCCTACAGTGGGGAGAGTGGAGCAGGCAAGACTGAGAGCACCAAGCTACTGCTGCGGCACATCATGGAGCTGTGCAGAGCCAACTCGCAGCTGGAGCAGCAGATCCTCCAGGTGAGTTGCGGTCCTTAGCGGACTAGATTTGGTCCCGCCCAGTCCAGCCAGAGATGTTAGATGAGCTATCTTTGGTCCAGTGGAGTAGGGCCAAGTTCTATGTCCCGAAACCTGACTCAGCCTGGTCACACCCCATAATAGTTTAGCCTCCTATTGTTCCCGTGTGAGTAACTTTTTAGAAATTGTCATGCACGTGTAGCCATTAATGTGGTAGTCTTCACTCTCTCTCTCCAGGCAGTAGAATGAAAAAGTGTTGTGTGAATAATTGGTGGTTGGAAATACTAGATGTCCAGACAGCATATGAAATTAGTTCCAGGTGCTATTTTGGCAAGGTCATCAAGATCTGTTCGCTTTGTCTCTGCTGAGTCACTGTGGGGAGAGCATGGTGATTTGATAGTGCTCCCACATCTCTACTTCTGACCTCTAGGGACTGATTTGCTGATTCTGGTGCACTGCACTGCACTGATTGTCTGTGTGTGTCTGTGTGTGTGGGTTTGTGTCTGTGTGTGTGTGTGTGTGTGTGCGTGCGTGCGTGTGTATGTGTGAATATGCTTATCTGTGTGTCTTTATGTGTGAATATGTTTTTTGTGTATGTATGTGTGTTTATATGTGACTATGTTTATCTGTGTGTCTGTGTTTATCTGTGTTCAACCAAGCCATATTACTGCACGTTACCTAAAGCGTGTTTTTCCTGTTTGATGTGTAAGCATGCAACACTGTTGAACGTAAATACAGGCTGTTATGACTTACTGCAACTGTGCTTGTTAAAATTTGTTTTCAGGAAAAGGCACCTCTCATAATATCCAACATATGGGGAAAACACTGTATTCACATTAGGAGATTTCATTTACTAATTTGGAATCCGGGAAAGAAACATATTATGACACATCATATTACATTTAAAATCATTGTATGCATTGTAGAAGACGTTAATGGTTGCAGTTACAACTGTCCAAGATGCTGTTTGTGTTCATTAAAAAGGTCAACTCTGCGTGAGACTGGGGGAAATGAAACGTCCCTTGAGATTTGCAAGTAAAGCCATGTTGCTATAGGTTATGCTTTATTGGCTCGCGGTTTGTGTAGCTATATAAACATTATATAAACTGCTCGGAAGCAAAGCATAACCTTAATACTTTCTTTTTTAAGTTGTCAGTGATTTTCATCCCACAGTGTTGCCCAGAATAACACAAAAAGGTAGTGTTTTTCGCCGTTGCAAAATAGACACTTCATTAGTCAGGCTCCAGAAGGCTTTTCTGTCCTAATCTTTTCTTCTGCTTTAATGACACAGTTGTCATAATGGAAACATGTTTTTTATAGCAAGCAGCAAGAGTTCAACGGTTCCTGTGTTGTGGCAGTTGTAAGGTTACTCTTTGTGTAATCTGGTTTGTATTGCCATTATGTGGAGAGGTCTTGGTTTGTAAGAGGTAGTATCATTATGTCATAAGGCTTTTTTTCCTTCCTCCCTTCCTCTCACTAAAACTCAACAGACAAAACACACTGTTTAGATATAAATGTGTCACCATTTCCTTAGTTTTTTTCTTCTTATACTTAAACCCACTCCCTTTCTCTCTCCCTTTTCCTTGCTCTCTATCCCTCTCTCTTTCTCCCTCTCTCTGTCTGTCTCTCTGTCTGTCTGTCTGTCTCTCTCTCTCTCTCTCTCTCTCTCTCTCTCTCTCTCTCTCTCTC
>JAGFZM010000115.1:253874-400902 GCA_017657215.1 Limnothrissa miodon | reverse complement strand
TCTCTCTCTCTCTCTCTCTCTCTCTCTCTCTCTCTCTCTCTCTCTCCCATGAAATGTTATGATGATGTGCCATAGTTTTGTATGTGTCAGAGCAATGTCCGTCTCATGAGTTTGTGTTACTGTAAGTTATATTGGAGTGTAATTAAGGCATGACTCCGAATTACTTCACATTTCACAGAACTGTTAGAGTCAGATCTAGATCTAGATCTAGAGTTCTACTTCTCCACTCCTACTTCTCCTTCACAGTGGACTAAAAAGCTATGCAGTGTGGTTGCTGAAAGTGTGTGTGCGTGTGTGTGTGTGTGAGTGTGTGTCCATCCCTGAAACTACTTCCACTCATTGATTTTTCCATGGTTAGGATCTTCCATTTTTCCTCATGATTCTGCTTCCCATTTCTCCCGTGCTCCCGACGGTCCGAGCCAAAAGAACAAAGCCAGCTCTGCCAGTCCCCCTCATGGTTGAGCATTGCAATTCTTGCAGACTCAAAACATGTGACTGTGTAGCCATGTCCCTGTTCCTCCCTATACAAGCACACAACCCTCTCCTCATAAGGCTGAAGATATTAGGGTTACTTATCAGTAAGGGAAAATAGCTTTCAAGAGGAGTCTTTTTTTCCCCCCAGTGGAGTGATTTATGTCAGACTAGTACTATTTGGGCAGATTTAAACTGGCTGGCTCCACTGTCCAACTCAAACATTGACATGTTACTCTTAAAATCACTTTGGCTTGCAGCAGGAGGTTTCCTCTGGCTTTTTGGTGTGCTGGCTGGATGTGTCTGCCACGTAGAAAGAGCATGAGAAGGGAGTAAACTTTTAACTTATTTTTCAACAAAACATGGGTGTCAAGAACAGCTGTGAACACTACACATTATACTTCCACAGAAACATGATGTTGGTTTGTAAAGACAGACCAGAAACGTCCACCCTGTCTTGGAGCCATATGCAATCGCTGGACTTCCTGTGTCTGCCAAACCATCTGGAATTCTTTATGTTTTCTTTTTGGGAAGACCTGACTTGCGACTTTACATCCTGTTTTCCTTACTGTGGGACTTCCTTGCTTTCTAATTTGGCATATATTTGGGTTTTTATGAGGGATCCCTGGTCACACCCAGCCATAGGCTCAGATGCTTATGGATAAGGGCCTCAAGTCTCTCTCTGTGCCTCATGAAATTAAAATCGTCAGCAAAGAGCTTTGATCCTCCTCAATCTGGCCTGGGACCTGAAATAAACAGACCCCCAAAGTGTTTATGCCGATAAGATTATCAGCCATTGCTGGTCTCTTGGGGCACGGCGTGCAGGTCAGTTTAGGGTCTCGTGAAAACACTTCAATGTAACTATGCGTCATGGTCTGGCCCAACGCCCGAAAAATGTACTGATAGTTTGTGTGGCTCAGCGTACTGGAATTTTTTTCCTCTAAAATTAAGTTGTTGCTGGACCCTTAGTGTCATGTTATCAAAAACAGCCACATACTAATAAAGCATGGAAACAGTGAAGTATGGTTATGATGGCTGAGTCGGTTCTTACTTCAGCCGCACTGAATTAGAAACGCAGTCATCTAGGCCAAACCATTCACTGGCCCTATTTCTTTGGCCCTGTTTCACACACCACAATACAGGGCACAAGCAAACAAAAATGCCCTAGCACAGCAAAATGCAAACAGAGTGCAGAGACACCAGATACACTGAGGCCATCTTGGATTTTGGATTTGGTTGTATTTACCTGCTGCAGCTAGCAGAAAACAACAGTGCTGTACAGTGAAATCGCACCCTACATGCCTGTAATACCTTTGCACTTACAGGCGTTACAGGCATTTTTTTGTTGAGTGTTCATGACACTCTTCAAGAACCCTTTTTCCAAAATCAGGTTTGGCAACTATGTCTCTGTCAATTTAGGCATCATGTCATGACATAACATGCAGTGCATTTGAAGCCCAGCTACTTTTCAAGGGCAAAAGTGAGAAAGTGAGTCATGCACTTTCTGCCGTTGTCCGCAGGTGAATCCTCTTCTGGAGGCTTTTGGGAATGCTCAAACAGTCATGAATGACAACAGCAGTCGCTTTGGGAAGTACATTCAGCTACGATTCTCTGGAACATCAGGTGAGACACAGTATATAATAATTTTTTTTTTTTTTTCAAACATTTGACATGCTTCACCAACCAATGCAAGAATGCAAACTACCTTTAACCACTTGAGTACTGCATGCAAATCATGCCCTGAGCAAGAGGTGGCATTTATTCACTAGGCTGCAGCCACTCAATTGCTGGAACTACACAAATGTTTTCAGAATGTCTTTAGAATTTCTCCAAGGGTGGTTTTTTTTTTTTTTTTTTTGCAATATCTCTTACTTTCTTTTACTTGTTATCTCTTTTACACCCCAGACCACAACAGACATTGACATAGTCAGACTTTTGTATTTTTTGACTTCCCACAGCAGTACATCCCATAGCAGGGAAATGCTGTCTGACATTATCACTTATTTGTCAAATGTGTGTTTGTGCAGTAAAGGGAGCCAAGATCAACGAGTACCTCCTGGAGAAGTCCCGTGTGGTGCAGCAGGACGAGGGCGAGCGCAACTTCCACATCTTCTACTGCATGCTGGCGGGCATCTGTCCCGACAATAAGGAGATCTACGGCCTCTTGGAGCCTGAGCAGTACAGGTGAGTCGCCAGGTGTTCTCGTGTGGCCTGACCCTGGCACAGCAAAGGAGGGGAAACCGCATTTTAACACCTGGCTTGAAGTGGGTTGGAACACCTGAATTTGAATTGGTTTAAAACCACCATTCCCTATGTGTTCGTCCACTCGCACCCTCATGGATTTTAAACTTTTTTTAGCATGCTTGATTGGACCTGACTCATAGGATTAAGATCGAGGGCATGAAGAGAATTGTGTTGTTGACTTTGTGAGAGCCCAACCTTCAAAATCCTTCCACAAATATGTCATTCAGGTTTAGAATTATGCTAATATATAATTACCTGTAGGCCATTTCCTCCTGTTCACACGAGGTGAACTAGCACATTTTTTCCACCCTGCACATGTTTTCACCCATAACGTCACCAAGTGTCGACACTCTGTCACGCACTGCGTCCTGTGCCGTGCCCTCACCCACCCAGCACGTCATGTATGTCATGCTTTTATTGGCTTGCCTATCAGTATCGGGCCCAGGTATGGTGTCATGTGCCATGGTCACGCCTCAGAAAGTAAGCTCCTGTGCAGGTGTGCCAAGAGCTTCTTAAAGACTGTTCAAACAGCTCGTGTGGTTGAAGTGTTTACTTTAGAATGTGGATTGGGGTAAAAGGTTGATCTGGTCTGACCCGTGATTACTGTCATTATTAAATCAGGCCGTTTGACTATGCACATAGTTGATCTGTGATAACTACATGTGCTGTGTAGCCTATTCCACAGTGACCTGGATATTTAAGATTAGGATGTTTTCCCCCATTTTAAAGAAGTATAAGCATACATCAATAAGAAGCCTGTTTCGCAAGATGGCATTTCCTCTCACCGAAACCACCTGCTAAATGGGTACGTGTATTAATCCATGCTTGTGTCTCTCAGATATCTTAATGGTACGTCCCTGTCAGATGACATGGTGAATCACTGGAGTAAGAAGTATGCAAACGTGTGTAACGCTATGGACATGGTCGGCTTTGAAGAGCAGGTAATGACATTCACAATCAGATGGGCTTCAATGTGGCTGGATGTTTATAATACTAATGCTGCTGCTGGCAGCTCACAGAGCGGTCTTCCTTTACTATCTTCATGACCTCCTGGCTAAAGTTATGACTTCCTGTCCTCTTGCGCCTGCTAGAACTTCCTGTCGGCTTATTCTCCTGTATTACCTCCGGCCAGTTTTTCAAAACGGTGTAATCTAGATTAAAATTATCAGGATTTGAAAGTCTCTTGTTTAGCTATCTGTAGTCATGGACTAGTTATTTTTAAAGTGGATTACACCTCGATCACCTTGATCCAGAATAAACTGTTTAAAACAACTAGCCACAGGTTCGGGTGCCCATGGACACATCCACAATGCTTGCATTTAAAGGTGAGGATTTATGGCATTGAAAATCCCACCAGTTTATTTCTGTGTTGATAGGTCTACATTAATTCTGGAGCAAAGATGTCAACTGAAACCAAAGAATGTTTTTTTTTTCCCCTTAAATTACTAAAACAAAGTCTAATACCACCAAATTGCACCGTCAGTTAATTGTATTGATGTGAGTGTGTGTTAAATTAATCCACCCATTTCACTGCAGTCATTTTCCACTAGGCCACATGGTAATCACAGGTGATATGAATGACTCCAAGATTCTTATTCAATGGATTCATTGGATGTCATTAAAAACTAGGGATGCCCCAAATTCAGGATTCGGATTAGGCCAAGTATTGGACTTCTTGACAGGGTTAGGTTTCGGCACATGAACCAAACTCTCTGGCGTGACTGCTCGTTCCACTTATCATTTCCCATACAAAGAGAATTAAGGGAGAGAGAAAAAGAAAACTTAAATGACCTGTGTTGAGCTAAACATGGAGCACACTTTTCACACTGTTAATCTTACAACACAGACAATGCATGTTTTCTTCTGCAAAAAATCCCAGTGACACTTTAGAATAACAGATGCTTACGCAACAGAACAGAACGCATTAGCAGCATGTGTGCAGAAACGTAAGTCACTATATGACTGGTGTTTACTGACGTGCAAGTAAAAGTTTAACTATAAAACACAACGGATAGATCTCACACATCCTCCACTGCTGATACAAAATTTGACCCATGTAGATCTCTGACTTACTGTCTGTCTACAATCTCTCTCTCTTTCTTTCTTTCTCTCTCTTTCTTTCTCTCTCTTTCTTTCTCTCTCTCTCTCTCTCTCTCTCTCTCTCTCATTATATGATATGATTAAAAACAGGATTCAATAACAATGCCTAGCAAGCTGTGAAAGTGGTTCCTCAAACACTGTGAATGTATTTTTTCCCCATGCAGGAGAAAGTGGATATGATGACCATCCTGGCAGGCATTCTGTCTCTGGGCAACATCATGTTTGAGCCTGGGGAAAGGGATGTTCTGCGCGTCAGGGAGACGTCTGTGGGCTGGCTCAAGGCGGCTGCTGTGAGTTGTTGGTTTTTTTTTTTTTTTTTTTTCACTTTCCATCACCCCACCCCCACATCCCCTTCTCTCTCTCACTTAAGTTTGGCCTTCATATTTCAGAAGCTTCATTCATACGTGAATCCCAGTGTGGAGTAGGCAATATCAGTTATAACAGTTCAATCAATAGTGCATCAAAAGTTCAATAAATGCGCACAAAAAAGCACCTTGCTGCAGCTGAGCATAGCTCACAGTCGTAACACTGGCTCACTACTGGGCTGGTGTTATGACATGATTTTGTTCTGGCCCAAACTTGCTCGCGCTGCAACACCTGCACACATGCAGACACTAACTGCTCGCTAAACACAAAATAAGGGCCAGATGTGAGTGTCTTTACTGGTTTGGCTTTCACCAGATTGACCTAGGTCAAAAGAATGCCAATGTCAGAAACCTTTGCAATAAACCAAACAGAGATGCACAACTCTACTTAAAGTTTACTTTTCATTTGCAAAACTATGGTTATTCATGTTGAATTAGGGCAAGTGATTTTCCTTGTATATGTGTAACATAGCATTTCAGTTGTTTCAGTAAAAACCCTTTTAGCACCTAGTGTAGATAAGAAGCTATATACTTGATTGTGTGAGAATGTGATATCTAAACCAATTACAAATTTGTGCTGACATTTGTGGGTACAGAATCTCCAACATTATTCAGCAAATTTAGAAAAGTGAGACCGAGAGGAAATATGTTCAAGGCCTTTAACTCTTTCAACTTCTACAGCTGTTTTCCTCCATGTCTTCTTTGTATGAAACAATAAGGTAACTTAAAACTGAGCCAAATAAAATCCCATATTGACACATCGATCTTCATTGTCAAAATTCCAAAATATATTAAGATATTATGTTTTGCCTATATCGCCCATCCCTAATCCCAGGCCTAAATCCTGAACCCATGAAAACGAGGGTTACGCATGAAACCACGGTTCTATGAATTTCAGATGACCGCCAGAGGCGGTGCTTTCAGCACCTGGATGTTCCCTGCATACACATGCGGTGAACATCCAGGTGCTGAAAGCACCGCCTCTGGTGATCAGTAGAAATTAAATAGAACTTAACTGCCACTATTCAGCCAGTCACAAAGCTGGTTTATAATCTGTATGCCCTTTAAGTTATTCTAGTATTCAGTCATAATGTTTTAGTAGTCACAAGTACAACAAACAAAATGAACACAACCAGAATTCAATGATTTCAGCTTTTAAGGAGTGAATTGCGGTACATATGGACAGGGCTTGACCTCTAGTCATTCTTTCACTTCCTTTTTTTCTGCCCATATCCCCATGGGTTCCTACTCTTTTGAATACTCTTCCCCCTTTTTTATGTTCCTCACGTCCCATCTCTGTAAAAATGTTTGTTCCTTGATTCTTATCTTCAAATCCAGGCCCTG
This sequence comes from Limnothrissa miodon, assembly GCA_017657215.1. Lineage (NCBI taxonomy): Eukaryota > Metazoa > Chordata > Actinopteri > Clupeiformes > Clupeidae > Limnothrissa > Limnothrissa miodon. The sequence continues at coordinate 394,378 of JAGFZM010000115.1, read as the reverse complement.
TTTCTGTTTCCTAGTCAAGTCCCAAACGGGTTTGTTAGGAACACGATGATTCATTGTCATGAAAAGTTAAGCTTGGGGACATCAGAAAAGCGTATTTGCCCATATTTGTCTCAGTCTGCTAGTGTGTGGTATTACATCTGACTGACATGGTGCATGGACTAGACTGGCCACTGTCCCAGGGGTGGAGAACAACAGGCATGAATGGGTGGACAGTCAGGGAGTAGAGGAGAGAATGGCTGCTTTATCTGGCCTTTTGCATACAACGCTAAACAAACACCATTATTGTCCGCTCAAGTGGCTAGGCCCTTTGGCCGGCAGTAACCCTACACCGCTCACAGCTGTTGAGTCCCCGTTGCAGTCTGACTGGGGCCTGTGTGTTGTGTGGGCCCTCAGCTCACGTCTCCATCGTCTCCTCCCGTTTGGCAGGCTTTTTGGGAGCTGTGAGTTACTGCCCTCTCCTCCGCAATCAAACCCCCCCCCCCACAAGATGACGGAGGCATGGAGGAAGGGCATTGCATCAACCCTGACACACACACACACACATTCGCACACACACCCAATACCTCACTCCTCAACACATCTGGCCTCTCCCGATAAGATGTGGGTTGTTGGAAAAAGGTCAAGCAGGGCTATATTTGGGCGTTAATCAGGGGAAGTGTGGGCAGCAGGTGAATTTATGACCAGGTCATCCATCTCGAGTCTGGCAGTTGGAAAGGAAACCAGGAAGACATAACATGGACATGCATGCATTGTACCCCTTTTTGTTAGTGATGGATGCATTTGTTGAAGATGGCAGGTTTTGTCTACATGATATTTGATTGTGGTTCATTTGTCGCAAAGTTTATTTTTCTTCCAAACAACATTGTACGTACCTGGATGCGTATGTGTGCGTGTGTGACTTTGTATTACACATGAACTTTGTTATTCTTTTCCCCCAAGGGACAGTTTGGTGTTCAGGAAGAGGAACTGCTGAAAAGTCTGATCTGCACTATGTCTGTCACACGAGGGGAAGCTATCCGGCGCCTTCACAGCCAACAGCAGGCCGAGGGTGGGTGAGACTTTCGGCTCAAAGAGGGGCACACAAGAGGTTTTCAATGCATTGGTGGGCTAAACATAACACACACATGCCATGACATGACGTCACACACATATTTACGTTATTTCAGCTCAAAAAGACCTAGTGTCACTGAACCCATGTCTACCTGTGTCAAAGGTCTCTGTGGTTCTGTAGGGAAGTAGAGGATTACATTACCGGATGCTTGTGCTGCTTGTTGCCTAGTCTAGCACATTGAATGAAGACATCCTGCAGATTTCTTTATTTAGTGATTGTAGGGTGAGCGATTGCTACCTAGAAGCTAAGCACTGGCAGTAACTAAAAAGATTTTATACATCTGTGCTAGTTTGCAGAGTAGATTTTTTGACTCTGTCTTTGACCACAGAGGATATAAAAAGGACAGTTGGTTCTGTTGATATTTTCAGCATTGCCAGTGGTTATGAACTCTTCAGGTAGATCTTTAGTTACTAAAAACTACTGCTGTTGGAGAAAATACATGATTTTAATAAAATCTACTTTGTCTTTGCAGATGCCAGAGATTCTATTGCCAAAGTTGCCTATGGAAGAGTGTTTGGATGGATAGTCAGTAAAGTCAATGAATTGCTAGCCCCAAATGTAGATCTGGATGTTGAACTCAAGGAAATTGGTAAGATTTAGCAATGCCTTTCAGATCCTTATGATTTTTTAAAAATGTACTATGCCATTTACTGGCCTTATTTTGTGCTTGTTTATCATCACAAGGTATCCTCGACATCTTTGGCTTTGAAAATTTCGCCGTGAACCGATTCGAACAGCTTTGCATCAACCTGGCCAATGAGCAGCTACAGTTTTTCTTTAACCATGTAAGTCTAAATTCCAACTCTGTTACATCAAATCAAATTGTCCCTCTACTGTTACAAAGAGCCGCACTCTGATGCGCCCCAGGGTTTTTGCGCTTACTCACGTGGATGCAACCTGAGACCTCTGAAGAGATGCTCATGCTCTGTTGAACTCCTGAGCATCTAAAAGCCTTTCTGATGGAACAGATAGCCATGACTCTCTTGCTTTCAGACTTTGTTCTGATGTGGTTGTAAGGAAACCCTAGATTTATTTCAGTTCATTCATCTTCTGACATCATGCAGTTCATGCCGTTCTATTGTCACAACCATGCACCTGAACAAGGCAACGGTATCTTACCTGGTGGACAGCAATTTTCTATCAAGTCAAACATGTTCAGTGGTGATAAAGAAACAAGCGATTTTTGTAATTTTGGTCATTATTATTAGCAGTTGGTTTTCCAGGTAAGGTTGTATTTGAGATTTGGCAGAAAGAGCCAACGCGGGAGATAACTGATACGGGGGAAATATGATTGTGCTTCCTGACTGATGTGTGTGGGCATCCTAAAGAGGGTGTAACTGAGTACTTTTAGCTGACAGTTCCTCCGTTGCACATTGCATGGACTGCTGAGAGTCAGTTTCCAAGAAATCCCTAAGCACCAGGCATGAACACATTTCACTAAATATCCAAATCCCTTTTATTGAACTTTGTCTGTTATGTGTTTCCCAATTCCCACCTACAGCTTAGATGTGAACATAATCAGTTTTTCTCCCACTCGATGCTCAGTGTAGGAGACCCTTTTTTTTCCTGACCTCAGGGGAGGTTATGGTTTCCTGGTAATAGCTCAGGATGCTAGAACCATTTAAGACCTTGAATTTGTTTCCACTGTGCAGTAACTTAACCAGACCGTGGGTGTTGTGGCTAAAACCATTTATCAATTATATCAAGTATTCTTGTGTTTGGTGTTTGTGTGTGTTTGTGTTTGTGTGTGTGTGTGTGTGTGTGTGTGTGTGTGTGTGTGTGTGTGTGTGAGTGAGAGAAAGAGAGAGAGAGAGAGAAGAGAGAAGAGAGAGAGAAGAGAAAAATGATCATCAATTACATGTATGCGTTATGTGGAAGGTTCTGAGAGGTAGTTAGTAGTGTGGTTGATGCTAGGGAGTTTTGTGTGTGTGTGTGTGTGTGTGTGTGTGTGTGTGTTTATGTCATGTACTCTTTCCCCTGTAGCATATCTTTCTGATGGAGCAGAGGGAGTATAAGGAAGAGCAGCTGGACTGGGAGGTCATCTCATACAAAGACAACAAGCCCATTCTGGTGAGCTACAGTACAGCTCTTCACCCGAGTCTCATTAAGGAAGTCACGCATTTCTCTTTTCTCACTCTTTTTCTTTTTTTTTCTTCTCTCTTTTAGCGCTCACTCTCTCACTCTGGTCAAAGGTTTCCCTTTGTTTGATATTATTTCACACTTTTTTTCTCATCTTTCAGTCTTTTTTTTTTTCTCCCCCCACCTCTCTCTCACACACTCGCGCGCACACACACACACACACACTTTGTTTTTCTTAGAAACAGTTGACACCTTGATCCCCGATAGGTGTCCAGGAAGAGGAAATGCTAGTGCAGAGGTGTTGGCATTTTATTGTCATATCATTCAGCTACCACATTTGAAACATTTGCATAGTTTTGCAAATGTTTGCATAGTTTTATGCTGGTTACTTGGGCACAATAAAAATATAGTTCATTTATCTTTTATAGTTTATTTATTTATTTGTCTGTTTGTTTATCAATCAATTGTTTGGTCTGTGTTGTAGTGTGTAGAAAGCACTGTTTCCCCCTTTAGTGAAGGCTGGCTGGAAAATGAATAGGCCGCAGACTGATTTATTAATGTCTTCTCAGGACCTCTTCCTTACCAAGCCCATCGGGATTCTCTCGCTACTGGACGAGCAGAGTGCCTTTCCACAGGTATGTGGGTCATGTGACCACCCACAGTTGCTGACTTCAAAGTTTCCATGGAAACTGGCCGAAGTCCTTCTGCTCCTTGGGCGGTACTGAGGGCCGCTTTACTGTAGAGCATTTTAAGAGTATAGTCTGTTTAAAGAAGTAAGCAGTTAGATTGTTTGTTTATGTAAGTGAGTCTCTCTCTGTGTGTGTGTGTATGTGTCTAGTATGAGAATGTGTGTTTGATATCAGTGTTGTGTGTGTGTGTGTGTGTGGCTTGATATCAGGGTTAAGAGTAGGGCAATGTGATTAAAATCATCATTTTTCTGGGAATGCCGGACTATAAAGAGCATTCATGTGTTTGTCTCCTTCAGGCTACAGATAGAGATTTTGTGGATAAGCTTAACAGCAAGTTCAAGGCCCATGCAAACTACGAGGTTGTGCGAAGCCACAGTCCTGCATTCACAGTAGTGCACTATGCAGCAAAGGTGAGCACAAGATCAAATCACACGTCCTGTTAAAGGTTTCAGGTGAATCAACCTGTGTGCCAGTCGCAAGTCATTTCCCTGTTCGGTGGATTTTACGGATGACCTTTTCTCTAAGATTAAGGGTTCATTTTGCGACCATGCTCTAGCTTTAGTTTGAATGTGTAATATCCAGCGGTGTGCAGTAACGCAGGTTTGCAAACATTCACTGTACAATGTTGCTTTGGCTAAACGTAACGTGTACATGTTGGCCAAATTCCAATGTCTACCTACACCCTGAACCCTCAAACACTTAAATGATGTGAATCCTGCCAGTGGTGCAGACCATTTGTGCTGTTAAGACTATTAGAGAAGAACAAGCATGAGAACATAAACACAATAAACCTTAGCGCTCTTAACTTTTCCATCTCCTCCACTCTCTCTCTCTCTCTCTCTCTCTCTCTCCCTCCCTCCCTCCCTCTTTCTCTCTCCTTCCATTCCTCCACCCCCTAGGTCCAGTATAATGGAGTAGGTTTCCTGGAGAAAAATAGAGACACCATCCCAGCCAATATCAGAGGCCTCTTCATCAACAGTGTCACTCCCCTCCTAAGCCTGCTATTTGCTGGTGAGTAAACACATTAGAGGGCAAAATAAATCTCTCTCTCTCTCTCTCTCTCTCTCTCTTTCTCTCTCTCTTTTTTTTTTTTAACACTTAAACACTCAAACACACACAGACACCACACACACACACACACACAGTCATCAAGGGTACCATTGCTGGTTGATTCTAGATAATAACTTCGGCTAAACAAAATGATTTATATAATAAATAAGATTAAATGTGCTGTCCTTAGTGTTATTGTAATGAGCACAGAATGCATCCGCATCAGTCATGTATTCATCCTAATGCGAGTTGACCATAGTATCTTTAACTTTGGGATGGCTTGTAGATGGTCCAGGCTTACATAATTTCATTGTTTCTAACAATGCAAACAAAGGCTCCTAGCTTGATCTACTGTACCTAGATGATCATCTGTCACTTTTTTGTGTGTTTACTTATGGATTAACTCTGTGGTTCCTATTTTTATAGCTACCATATCACGAACAGGAACTTTGATGCCCCGCAAGGTTAAGGTATGTTTACTCACTGAGTGCTTTCTCTGTTTGGTTTTGCGCGAAGATCATTTGTCTGCACAAATACAGAATTTAGTACAATGCTGTTCACCTCAAATGGCTTGCATCTGGGGCCAAGCACGCATAAGATGAAATCAGGAAAGACCATGTGGTGTAACCTAATCGATCCTAATATATTATGCTTCCTTCTAAGCTCGCACAAATGACAGAGGACAATTTCAACTCAACTAGGAAGCAGTCCGTTGGGGCTCAATTTAAGGTAAGCTCAGACTTGTTCCCTATCCTGCAGGTGAGGTAGAACACACACACACACACACACACACACACACACACACATGCACACTTATGTGTTAACTTACTCTGGCAAAAATGCTAATGGTAATTGAACCACCATCTCTAGATCACCAGGATAAAGTGTTTGTTTGATCTCCAAGTTCAAAAGAATTGTGAAAGTTCATAAGGAAATCTGGGAAGCTGTGGCATAATTGGCTGCAGTGTCTGTACCCCACTGAGGTCAAGTGTCCACAGGGACTCTCTTGGGCTTAAGTCCAACCTGTGGCCTGTTAACCCCCATCTCTCACTCAGTTTCACGCTCACACTCCCGTCCTAGCAATCTTCACCAAATAGCCTCAAAAATACATACAGCAAAAAAATAAAATGGTAAACTTTTAATCAAATTAAAATAATTCACATGGTTGTGTGTGTGTGTGTGTGTGTCTGTGTGTGTGCATGCAGCATTCTTTAGGGGTCTTGATGGAGAAGATGTTTGCTGCCAGCCCTCACTTCATCCGCTGCATAAAACCCAATCGGACGAAATCACCAAACCTCTTGGACAACAACTTCGTCATGGACCAGGTCTGACCCACAGTCTTTAGTCTGTTAGTTATTTAGTTGGGACCTCATTCTAGGCTTCATTTGGTTTCTAGTTTTCTTTTGCCTGTATAACAGTGTGTTTGTGTGACAGCTCCTATACTCACCATCCTGAAAGAAATGTGATCAGATAAGTGTCGGCTTTCGGCCAGTAGATGAGCCACAAATATCCTGAGGTTGCTTGCCCTGCCTGCCTGAACATAACAGAACAGAGCTGTGCTGACTGAAATGTAAAGCTTAGAAACAATAGCGCCATCTAGTGAGGATGTCTGTCTGTGTGTGTGTGCGTGTGTGTCTAAACGCATAGTCAAATAAGTTTATCATGTGTTTTTTTTTTTCCTGCAGCTCCGTTACAATGGCTTGCTGGAAACCATCAGAATCCGTCGAGATGGATTCTCTTGGCGGCCAACCTTCAAGGAATTTGCAGAGAGGTAAGCAAATATTCGGTGTGTCCAACTAACTCAAACACATCGTTCTGTGGCAGGCAAATGTGAACAATGTTTGTGGCCCAGCCCACCTTTTGAGGTTGTCCGAAGCTCTGTAATGGTGCTGAATAATGTTCCTTTTGTGTCAGGTATAGCCTCCTGCTGCTAAAACGAGATATACCACTCGACAGAGAAAGGTATGCTTACCATACATGCCAATGTTCATAGGTACCTATATACTCACACACACACACACACACACACACACACACACACACAAATGGGGATTTCCACCCAGCCTTTAACATCACAGGGATATATGACAACAACTTCTGCTATAAAATATGTACTGTGTGTTTGAGTCATGGATTGGTGTTTACTCATGCTGGCCCTGCCTTTTAGTTATCACATACCCAGTATCTAGAACCAACAGATACAACAAAACATGTCTTTGTATGTCTGAATTCTGCTGGGAAGCTCTATAAAGAAAGCCAATCATTTCACCATCACCCTCCCCTTTTATCTAACTTGTAACTAGTGTGTATGTTTGCTAGACAGTATGCCTGTATTACTACTGTTGATGTACAACTGCTATTCACACTGATGAAAAGATGTCTCCTGTCTGTCGTATTTATCCTACTCTGTCTTATTCTTATTTTATTTTCTCGTTAAATTTAAAAATGGGCCTATTCAAGGGCATGTATGGATAAAAGCTTGACAGATGTGTTTGTATATATGCAAATAAATCTGTTTTTTTATACACTTAAATCCCATTATGTCTAATGCTCATTAAGGGATATTCCATCCCCTCAAGCACATCAATTTTTTTTTTTTTTGGCATTGTAGATTCATGCGCAAATGCAGGCATTTCAAAGTGAGGATTTCTTATTCATCTGACTAGAGTGTTCTTTAAGTTGAGGCAGAAACCCAACAATTGTCGGTATTGTGCCAGATGGCGCTGTAGGCTGTATGTCAGCAGTCAGCTGTGTTGCTACTGTCAGCTGCATTTGTCCCATCTCCACCTGTCAGTCAGTCATTAGTGATCATGCTTCTCCTCTCCTCTCTTTCCCCAGCTGCATGCACATCCTCAACAACACACAGCTCACCGGCTGGACCTGTGGGTGAGTGTAAGACATAAGAAAACATGTCCTATAGGATTTCTGTCCTATAGGAAATCTGGTTTGATTTAAACAACACATAAAGCCTTATTTGCCCTCATAACACAAAAGTGATTGGCATTAGTAAATTACCCTAAGATGTGTTCATAGTGCATCATTGATGGCGTATCATAGGATGAAGTAATACTGTTAAATGGCTTTCAGCAGCTTTCTTCTGTATTTTTAGTGACATTTGAATTGGAACCTAGTGGCTTTAAACATTTATGATAAACATTATGAACATAATAAACATGATTGAATTTGGTTGCTTTAGTGGCTTTTGGTTGCTTTTGGTTTCAAAGGAATAAGCCAGGAGAGCCTACATGTATTGTGTACCTTTCAATCGTTGTAGTATTATTGGTGGTTGACTATAGTTGGTTCTGGAAAAATATACATTGTAAGTAGATCTATGATGACTGATGAGCTTAATGGTTTTAATAGCCATCCACTGTCTGATCAAACTGACAGGAATGAATAAACAAGGCTTGTCAATACACGATTGAAACTGACGGACGCTTGAACTTTTCCCGACCAGCCTCTTTGAAGGATTAATCCTTGCATGTAATTAAATTGTGTGGGCTTTGCTCTTTATTGCTCCTTCCTCTGTCATGACAGGTCGTCACGACTGTTCTTCAAGTATTGGCACCAGGAAGTGTTGGCACGTCTTCTAGACAGACTTGCAAAGGCTGCTATAGTCCTACAGAAGAGTGAGTACCGGCTTGTTGTTTACTGAAAGGTTGAGGGTGGAGGTGGGAGGTTCATTGTAGGGGTTAGGATGAGGAAAAAAAAACGGAGGCAAAACGTTCCAAAAGCGCTAATCGCTCCAAACCTAAAGTAACGTGAGTACGGGGGGCGGGGGGGGGGGGGGGGGGGGTGGGGGGGGGGGGGGTATTCTGAAGGTGCGGCGGCGAGGCTTGAAGGTGAAATGTACATAGGGGAAACCCTGACTCTACATTGCGGTTACATGAAAGTGAAGTGGGGATACATTAGTTCGTATGCAGTTGTTGAAAGCTGTTATAGAGCCTATAGCAGTGACTAGGCATGTACTGTATATCTGAGCCTAGTTACATTATTACATACATAAGTGTTTGTGACCAATCCATACTGCCAGCTTTAAGCATCTAATAAGGACACAACTGTGTGAAAAACAATCAGTGAGAATCCAGTTCAGAAGGATTTTTGTGGATGATTAAGGTGCTTTCAGCTATACGATTTCAGGTGGATTTCAGACACAAAGAACCTTCTCTATTTGAAAGAGAAACAAATGCAAAAAAACCCAATGCAAATGTGTAGGGGCCTTGTTCTGTCCTGAAGGGAATTGTTTTCCTATACCGTAATGACCCAGGGACAGTACATTATACCCGGCTCATTTTCAGTAGGAATAATGAGTCGGTGTTGTAGTCAGTTCTCTGAAGTCGGGCAGGTATTTGGTGCCCTTCATCAGCTATAGTTCAATACTATACTCTAAAGCAGAGCATACCCTATTTAAGCAATAAGCCACGAGAGGTTGTGCGTATACGCACAGACTCAAGTGGCTTATTGCTTATCTAAAACTATTTAAGTAAATTGTTATAAGATTTCATCGCATATAACCATGTACTTTAAAAAATAAAATTGTGTATTGTAATAACCATTCTTCCGCGAATACATATAGTTCATTTTGGAGAGTGGTTGCCAGGCAGCGCTACAGGGTACCATACTCTTTGACGCTGCTTCACTGAGATGGGTAACGGTTTTTAATTGACGTTCGATTGCGCAGTAATACAGAATTGAACGGCTGCGAACGCAGAATCAGCCAATCACAATCAAGAACCAATGAAGCAGTTTTAGATTTTAAACTATGAGCTAAGCATTATGTTAAGTTCATGAATTAAGTGTCTCAAGCCCAACATACCGTAATACAGAAGTACATGCAGGCCACATGACAAAATGCGAAAGATACACATGAACTGCTTCAGCACTTTCATTTAGACTGGGGGACAAACACAATCAGAAAATAATACCTCAAAACGTCAAAATATGTAGTATGAATAGAGTGGAATTTTGAACTAGAATATGCTTAATATAACTAGACCATGATTAGTACTCACTGCCCCTCCATGTGACCCTGTGGTCTGTGTGTTCTGCAGACTTCCGTGCGGTGATGTGCAGGAAGAGGTACCTGCAGGTGGTGGAGGAGATGAGGAGGCAGAAGCAGGCCCAGCGTGAGGAGGAGGAGAGGCTGCGAAGGGAGGCCAAGGAGGAAGAGGAGAGGAGGAGGATACAACTCCTACAGGAGCAGGAGGAGGAGAGGAGACGGCAGCTCATAGAACAAGAGAACAAGAGTGAGTTCTTCAAAGAGAGGTTCTAATAAAACTAGTCATAGTTTATCCTGGTCATAGTTTATCATCAACCTTAATTACAGGTAAACAAGTGTGAGTTCTCCAAAGAGAGGTTGTTATAATACTTGTCATAGTTACTTACATACTCTGCGATGAACTTGAATGAATAAATGTAAAAACAATATAAAGTAGTTTTATAGTACATTTTATGTGTACAGTTGCACATGTTGTCTGTACAATAAGAGAAGAGAGAGGTCCTGCAATAACAGCATTGGGTGTGTTGGCTGTATTTTAGGGCCAGTATCACCACCTGTCCCAATGCCCAGGAAGAAAAAGCCAGAGCCCAGACCTCGCTCCTTCTTCGCAAGCCCCCAGGCAGCACACTTGGCTCCGGTGCCTCGGCCACGCAGCAAACTCTTTGAGGTCAGGAGATACTTCAAATCCCATAATGCTTTAGGTTTCAGCCCAAGTTGTAGAGTAGTGGTATCCACCGTTGGCCATTATGGAAGAATAACTTGGGTTGTTAATAATATGAATGGAGTAGGGTTTTTAAGTCTAAACCATTCTTCATTATTTATGGATAATAGTTTAATGACCCAGCTATTCAGAGAACATCTTCTATCCTAGCACTAAAATGAACTGAAGCACTATCCCCTAGCACTATGCTCCTTAAGGTTTCTGCTATGTAGCTTGATTGTTATCCTCGTTTTGTAAGTCGCTTTGGATAAAAGCGTCTGCTAAATGCATAAATGTAAATGTAATGTTTGCTCTGCGCTTGTCTGGAAAGGCGACTCCCTTCGATAATGATCTAGCAGAACAAACGCACGAGGAACGTGTCAAAGAGAAGCACAAACGGCGGAGGAACACCATCCGATGGTTCCATGAGACACAGGCCCGTAAGGTGGTCCAGAACGGAGAGTTTCCCTGCTGGTTCCACGGCATGATTACGAGGCGGTGAGTCGGCCAAAAAGTCTAAAACAGATTCATCAGTCAGCTACTAGTTTTCATCATTACATATCATCTGGAGGGATTTTTACATTGTAACCACCTTTGTTCAACAACACGATCTCCATGTTTGTGTCTGTAATGCTTGTAGGTGTAGGACATGTCTCTTAAGCAGTGAATTATATCCCCAGGCAAGCCGAGGACCTTCTCACAGACAAACACGTTGGCTGTTTCCTAATCCGAGTTGGGCAGAGCCGGGAAGGATACACCCTCTCCTTCAGGTACAACACGGTAACCTGAGAGCACATACAGTGGGTGAATCCCAGTTTGCTGCACTTGGATAATTTTGCTGGTTAGAACCATGAAGTTGATGCATGCAATTTTAGTCTGTAAGAGAATTTAGGATTTAGGGAATGAGGACATTTCCTAAGGGGGGTCATTGGGATTAGGATGGTGTATACTGTTGAGCATGTGGTGCTTGTTTTTTTATTTCACTGTGCTTCAGTGTCCTGCGCTCATCAATAAAGCTGGTGAGGTACAGTATATATAAGATCGGATATGTGGGTATGTCCAGCAGCAACACCTGACCTTTGCCCTTTGGCTGGTCCTCAGGGGGGAGAGCCGCTGCAGGCACTACATGATTGAGATGCAGAGTAATGGAAAGTATGTGATCCTGGGGGAGGACCGTGCCCACCCCTCCCTCACCGACCTGGTGCAGTACCACATGCAGGTGGGCATCAAGCCCTTCATGGAGCTCCTCACAGTACCCTGTGGACAAGTGAGTACACACTTGCTCTTCCTCTCTACCTCTCTCTTTCTCTCTTCATCTCTCTCTCTCTCTCTCTCTATCTCTCTCTGGATGGACTGGTAGAGCAGATTGAACTGTGAACTTGTGCTTGTGCATTCCAGTTCCTGCTGAAGAACACAAAATATACTTTCTTTCCAGTGTTGAGCAGGGTCGTGATATTTGATTAACTTCTTATTTCATTCTGAACAACCTACCCATTGACAGCCCAAATCCCTGGCAGCAAAATATCTCTCATCATTCCAGTCACTACCTCACGCGCTGTGTAATTACTGTTTGAGAGATTAATGATGCCAATGACAGCCATGCCAACAACAGAAATCCAACTGCAGCAAAGTGGCCCGAGGCCTTCTCCCATACTCACAGCCATGCTTGCTGCAACATTCACCAATAAGTGATTCACCCTTCTCTCACAGCCTATACCCAGTACTCCCAGGGAGATCATTTTAGATTAACCAGGAATTCACATTTGATACTTGATTCATTTATTTGGCTCTAGTACTGAGGGAGCTCTTAAGTTTCAGTTAAAGTGATTTAAGGCTTATGGTTTTACTGGTACTTAAATTTGAGACATAAGATATGAGTGTATCTAGAGTGTTTCAGCAGTATTTGTACTGTAAGAAGTAGTTAAGCATTCAGTCATTACTAAATAACTGAGATGACCAACTGAATGTGTGTGTGTGTGTGTGTGTGTGTGTGTGTGTGTGTGTGTTTGTTTGTTTGAGTATGTGTCCATATGTATATGCTGAAGGTAGAGCTCACAGTAATCCGGGTTTGTGTTTTTCACTAGTCATGTGACCAGAAACCAGACTATGAAGACCTTGAGTACATGGTGCCCTCCCCACCAGAGCATGTCCAGCGGGGGCCCGACCCTGTGGCTCTGGAGCTGCAGCGCCTCTTCATACCCCCAGACCAGACCTCTGGATCTGGGGTCCTCCAGCCCAACAAGCCCCCTGTCCTCCGGAGGATAACAGACCGGCGGAAGCAGCTAGAGGCTCAGATGAACCAGGACCAGCCAGACCCAAAAGACGTAGTCAGACCACGGCTATACCCCTCCATTAGGCTGGCAATGAGGGAGATTCAGCAGTTACAACAGGTGAGGAAACAGCCATCTTTGTCATGGTTGTTTTATGACTCATTTAGCCTCTTCTGTATGTACTCTAGGGCACATTCACTTCCCCAAACACCTAATTAAAAGAAATATTTAATTTATTATGCAACACACAGCACACAGTCCTGTGATAATTTGCATTAGACAAACAGACACAACAGGAACAGAGACACCTAGCAGGATCTAGTAGTTTGCACAAATACTCTAAATACTGATATCACATACTAATATCACAACAAATGTAAAACAGATTCACTACAATAAGAACAGAAACATGATCTGAAATACGGTATTACATATAAATGATCAAATACCAGGGATAGGTATGCAATGATAATTTATCCACTTAAATTGCTCTTTTGCGACTATAGTCTACCCACCAGTTGCGTTCTCTCAGTAGTAAGCAGTTTACAGGTTAACGTGGTGGAATTTTTTAATTGATATGAAAGTATAAGTGCATAGACCACATTCTGATTCGGTTAAAGTTTTGTCCATGGGGCAGATAGAGTTTACTGGGATATTCTCTACAAATGCTTCATGTGTGTGAGCAGTTTCACTCTGACTCTACTCTAACCTTTTTGTAACACAGCCCAGTGTTTTAAAAGAAGATATATTGCATAGGGGGCTTTTAAGAGGTGCCTTTCTGTTTGTTTTATCCTGTTAAGACCTATTCAAAAGGGCCTCAGAAATCTGGGCCATGTGCCGAGATCATCAACATCACTACTTTATCCTGTCTGTCATGATAAGCGTTTTATTGCCATTTTGTTGTGCTGTTTTTAAAAAATAAAGAATGTCAATTTTTTTGTGTGTGCGCTTTAAAATTTGTTTTTCGTCTTTCAGCAATACTCAGAGAGCACTGAACAGACAGACACTGCTCCAGGCAATGGCTGGGCTCCCTGGAAAAGGACAAGTAAGTTCTAGCTAGGTGGTTTCTTTTTCATGTTCTAGCATGTTTGAGGCTCGCTCAAAGCAATTCTGTGAGTAAAATGCAGACATAATCTACATTCAAAGAGTTATTATAATCTGTATGGACACAGCATTTTTCATGGAAGCATGGGACTTGTTGAACTTGTGGAGATCCCCAGTGGAGATTTTTGTATGGCTGAACAAATTGATTATGTTTGGTTCTTTTTCTGAGAGGTTTTGATTATCATTGGAAATGGTCATCAGTGGCTACGTGAGATTGGTGAATTACTGTAATATACCTGTGTATATTAGGAATATCAATGGGAAAACATTTCAAGTGAACCATAGCATTATAATGTCACCAATGTCAATGATGCGGTGGCCTTGTGTCAAGGAGACCTCTTGTTGCTAGGAAACTCCAGTCCGGCATCTGTACTGTCTAGTCCCCTTAGTCGTTTCAGGACGTTCTGTAGATGATTGTTAATATTGTATATCATATAGTATATTTTGTGGCTGAGCATTTCTGACTACAGCTAACAGATTTGTTCTTAAACTGCCACCCTGAGCGCTCCAGGCACACTCTGGTCCATTTGTAAAGTCTACGTGCATAAGATTGTCATTTATTTATTCAGAGCGTCACTTTTTCGAGGTACACAGAGGCACTCCAACTAAAGGGAGATGGCAGCAGTGTGTCACGTCAGTGTAACTTACAGCAATGTCAGATGCTGTTTTAGGAAATATACTAGATTCTGGATTCATTTATGAATGAATGCTTATAATTGCAAAGTAAACACAACATGAAACCCTTTTTTTTAACCTGTGTTTATGTCCATTTTGATCTTTCAGAAAATATTTATTTACATAAAATAGAAAGCTCTTTTGTTCCGAACTGCAGAGAATTATTTTATTTTTGTAGTGGCAGACTGAATTTATGAAATCACCTAAGGTTAGTGTCAGATTGGTGCCCCGATAGGTGTGTGTGTGTGTGTGTGTGTGTGTACATGTGTGAACTATGGTGCACTAATGCAATCCAATATTTTCTTGTACAGATTCCTAGCATTCAGAAGACCAGGGATCAACCAGAACAAACACTCCCCCTGCTGCTGCACAAAGGAACTGGATTAAACTTTGTGTTTTTGAGACACGTTGAGAACAATTTGACAAATTGTCCACAGAATGTTTTATGTTTATTTGGTGTATTTAAATGTAAATTATGATTTTTTTTCCTGATGCACTGAAATAAATTCTTATGTTTTGTTACACTGTGGTTGTCTATGTTGCAAGCCTGGTTTAAATTCATTATTTCAAACATTTTGAGACAATTAAAAAGAACGGCACTTGTCAGACAACCTGCCCACTATGTAGAGGTACGAAAACCGCAGTACTTTTGTATCTTCACCCACACTGGATTGTGCAACTCAACCTCCCTGATGCTGCTGACTGACACCCAGGGCGTGACATGTTCATGCACATATAGCTTCTCAAAGGCTCTCTGATCAGACTTGTTCTTTACATCGCAGTGGCCGTTAAGGAGCTCCCTAATGGACTTCAGGGCTCTCACTGTAATCCTGTTTCTCTCCTTACCCACCATTGGTAAGACTGAAAAGTCTGGAGTAATTTTCTGATTATTAACCAAGCTTATTAGACAGATGTTAATACTGTATAGGCCTACATAGACTTCGTTGTGAGGTTAACACATGAGTGAGGACAATGCATGGGAATTTATTTATTTTAATTTTGTCATTAAATCATGACCTGCCCATGACACAGTAGGTAATGTTTAGTAAACTGGTGAGGTGAGGTGGACACAAGGGGGTGGATAATGCATGTTTTTATTCTTTTTTGCATTGAACACTGACCTGAGGTTTTTACATAGTTTGGCTTGTAATCAGGAAAATACTGTATTTCTCTTGCTGAGATGTGTGTAAGAGTGTGTGTACATGTGACTGATAGAAAGAGCTAGAGTTTACTTTCAAATGTAAGATTTTTTGTGTGTGTGTGCACTTCTATGTTGTATTCACACTCAACTTATACTAGCCCTAGCCCATATAGTTTAAAAACACAGATTTAAAAAATACTTCAGCTGTAAATTTTTAGGATATAAATTACCATTGCTCTGGGATCATGCCTTTTCATGTTCTTTAGATGTTTGTTTGTTTGTTTAGGGGCTATTCCAAAATGCTGCGTAGCAATAACTACAGTTGTCCCGCGCAACATTCTTATGATGGTGGACAAATATGATGTCCAGAGCAGCAACGGTGTATGTGACATTGATGCAATCAAGTGAGTGTTTTACACACATCCATTTGTATTGTAAGTGAAGATGAACGTAGTATGAAGTGCATTTAAACAACGCTCCTTTCACCAGATTGCACGTTCAAAGGAAGAGGTACTGTGTTCACCCAAAATTCATAAGAGTCCTAAGGCTGATTGAGGAGAAGCGGAGACAGCAACAGGCACGTGCAAGTTGGACGGGTATTTGAGGATGTCAAGGGCGGAATCCAATGAAGTGTACTATGAACAGGCTTCGTTTAACAACGCAGGAGAAAGGAGAAATAGTAAAACATTGTACATACATCAAATTTGTCGTATTTTCAGGGTTCCCACTGGTCATGAAAAGCCATGGAATTTTAATGCACAGTTTCAAGAGGTTGGGTAGTCTATGCTGGCCTACGTCCCTAAAATACAAAAAATATTTTCATGTTTCCTTTACGGTCGTTATATTGACTTAAATATAACTTCATAGGCTTCACATTGCACAAGTCATTTTCACAAGTCAGTCGTTTTGGTCGGGGAGAGTCTTAGAAAAGTCTGTTTGGGAATGGGAACCTTTAATTTAAGTGGTTCGTGGACATGTGTATTGTTACAAGAATACCCCAGTTCTTTCTCCACCAGAATATCGATGCAATTTAAATGTTCAGTGAGATTTTTTTGACTGCAAGATAAAGAGAGGGAACAGTATTGAAAGTGTGATTAATTTCTTACATGATTTTGAAATGTTTGCAAGTTGCAATAAACCACACTACTTGTACGTAAAACAGGCTACGTTTTGTAATCACTGGCGTTAATAATCTGTTTAATTTTGAAATTCGTTGTGATCCTACTATCAGCGCAGTACCATATCAAAGAACATCTGACAAAGCAAAGGCCATCTATGTAAAGGACATGTATATGTCGTTTTGTCGATGCTTGAATATATAAGACTTTCTGGGAGAACTGCTTTGCTAAACCTATGGGGAAAACAGATGTATCAGGCACCAAGAAGATGTCAATCAAAGCAACCCTAAAACAGCAGATCACCGCATGTCACATCCAAGAGCTTACTCCACTCCAGCAGAAGGCAGACCTTACCCAACAGGAAGTTGGGAGTCGTACCATTAATATAAAGACAGAAGAAGACCGGTACTCGTTTGTGAAAGCGAATGACGAAAAAGACATGACAGCGGCAGGGAGGTTGGTTGTGCAGGTAAACAATTTCTGAGAGTAGCATGTTTGAAGAAATCGATTCTTTTGAATGAATATATAACTCTGCAAGATGTAAATTTACGAAAAGACATTCATTAATTTATGAAATAACGAGTTTTTGTCTGCTGATTTCGGATAACTTTACTCAATGTAGCCTATTCTTATAAGGACTGGTAGAAAAAGTTCAAAGGACATTGCGTTCATTTGATTTCAGGCTGTGCGCCCTCATGCCCCTCTGATACATTTCCCTAATCGTAGGGTTATGCCAAGACCTAATGGTGAGCAGTTTTAGAAATATGTATGCAGTCTGTTTAATGACGACTTTATATGGAGAGGCCTGTGTATCTGATTTGTCAAGTTTTCACAGTGGAAGAAGCGCTGAAGAGTACGGGTAACATTACCATGGCTTCAAGTTATCCCATGAATTCACCAACAGCCAAACCAACAGCACAAAGCCATTACAGTCCGTCTGTTCCACCTGACAGCTTCGCCACCATCAAAGAACTTCCAGTGAAGTACCGAAGACGAATGTTGGCTGTGGAGGAAATTGAGTACATACAAGTTAGTTCGCTGAGACTGTACACTTCTTTTGCTTACGGTTAGCAGAACGCATGTTTTTTTTCTAGTTAGATGCGGCGTCAGGGTCCTGTGCTCTACCACAGCAATGTAGTTTAGGTACAGTACCACAATCAAACTCTTGGGTTCAGTTTTACTCCAAAATTAGTATTTAAATAGGTTGACCTGCTATATATTTGACATAGCAAATATATAAATTATATAGTCTCTGCCACCTGTGCAGAATTTGGCTTTTTATGTTTTGTTTTTGTTTTTTAGGCTAATTTATGTTA
Organism: Limnothrissa miodon; assembly: GCA_017657215.1. NCBI lineage: Eukaryota > Metazoa > Chordata > Actinopteri > Clupeiformes > Clupeidae > Limnothrissa > Limnothrissa miodon. The sequence goes on along the minus strand of JAGFZM010000115.1, from coordinate 376,126 downwards.
TGTCTGTAACATAAAGTCCGTATTGTATTTGAAATATAGGAATTGCAGAATATCATAAACATAACATAAACGTGTCTGTAACGTTAGCTTTGAAACATTGACATTAGTTGCATTTTGTAAAGAGAATGTTAATGTTACTTGTAAAAGTAACTCGAGGGATGCCTTCTTGCGTTCCGCTAAAAATGCGACGTCTATGAGCTCTCGCTGCAAACCGAGTGCGTGGAAGTGTAGTGCGTCGCGGATTCCGCATCGCGTGCTAGTGGATCACCGGCATATCACTTGCGCGCGCGCGCGTGTGTGTGTGCAGCATATTGTTCCTTTGAAAGCATAGTGAGTGATTGGTGTACAGTGTTTTTGGAAAGCATGAGAGAAATATGAATTATTATTTTCCTTTTCAGCGAGGAGGACCTGAGTGACCGGCTCTGAGCCAAAACACGTCCTTGTGGAAATGTATCAACACAATGCTGGTGTCTCAAGACGAGATAGATTCATGCTCTTCTGTTAAATATTAAAAAAAAACTATATTTATGTATATCAAATGCTAGAGCAATTAAAATAATGCTGCCTTTGCCATTTCTCTTGAATTACAATGTAACTACCTGACCGATATTAAATGTTTTAAAATCCATGTTTATTGTTTTATGTATGTATTCCCCAGGGGTTTAGCCATCTAATACGGTCTACTCTTGGGCACACACTAATATAGATGTATTGTACATGAACAGCTAGCGAGTTAACTAGAACCACAATGTTGGATACAGTTCTCATAAACTGTCAGGAGGGAGATTATCCAATCAGCTTGTGACTTTTCAATTGGCAGAGCAATAATAAAAGAAAATGTTGGAACATAGGCACCTACTATGTCACCAGTGTTGGGAAAGTTACTTTGGAAATGTAATGTGTTACAGTTACAAGTTACTCTATCTAAAATGTAATAGTAGTGTAACTATTTCAATTACTTTAACAAAGTAATGTAACTAATTACATTTGATTACTTTTTAATTACTTTCCCACATTTTGAATTAATTTTGTCAGCTTTTAATCATTTCCAGTTTTTAAAACCGTGGATTACCCTTTAAGTATTAATCAACACTGACTGCTGTAAAGATCCTTACAAACTCCTTAGACTTCAGTGCATTAACTAGAAGTTGTCTATTTTGTGTGATTGCTAGCGCATTTTTACTTTCTGCAATGGGCTAAACCAGGGGTTGCCAACCTGCAGTCCTGGACAGCAAGCAGAAATTTGTTAATTTCGCTCTCAAAATGGCAGGGAATAAATGCGAAGCAACACAGGACACAGGACGTTTGAAATTGGGGAGTTCGAGGTGCCATGGCTCAGTGGGCTAAGGCGTTGTGCCATGACTCCGGCAACCCAGATTTGAATCCGACCTGTGGTCCTTTGCCGATCCTGCCCCATCTCTCTCTCCCGTTCATTTCCTGGCTGTCTCTTCACTATCACTATCCAAATAAAAGGCAAAAGCCCCCCAAAAATATGTAAAGAAATGGGGGAGTTTATAGTTTTTTGTTGAACGTAAAGGCAAATCATTCAGCCTTACATGGTGGGTGGGTGAGAGAAAGGGGGGTGATATTAATGTGTGCCCATGTATGATGTGGCCCTTGCGGTAACACAGTAAAAATGTGGCTCTTGGGTCTCTGACTGGTTGACCACCCCTGGGCAAGGCCAACACTGAGCTTTTATCTGACATTGCAGTCATCATCACAAGTGCAGACATGCAGTTCAAACATGACAACAAATGTTTCACTGTGGAAGATAATGTAACTTGAAATGTAATCCTGAACATTTCCTTAATGTAACTGTAATTCAATTACACAGTTTTTCAATGTAACTGTAACTTATTACTGTTACTTTTATTTTGTAATTAAATTACGTAATTTTGTTACATGTAACTAGTTACTCCCCAACACTGTATGTCACTTACTTGCTTGGCCCCCAATTACTGACATCACACCAACAAGCACTCTGAATTGTGAAAACGTAGGGCCCTGGGAACATGGGTATGCTCCCGTTCTGAAGCTCAGCTCTGAAAGTCCAATGTTACAGAGTGTTAATGGAGAAATCCAGTGTGAATCAATCTATAGCCCTGTTGATCAAGGTCAATGAGTGTTGTAGGTAGCAATAATAATGAGAATATTTTAACTATACACAAAATACCAAATCTACAGCTAACACCGACTAAATAGGACACAACTCCCATTCAGGTATATGCTGCATGCTATATGGCCTATTCAGGAAACTGTTATTATAGGTTTGGTATTTTGTCTCTGTTTTTCAAATCTTGTTCATTTTCCTACAGTCGGCGCATGGTAACCTAGAACAACAGTCACACTGTATTTTTCTCTTTAATTTTAAGTTGTGCTTTACTATTTCAAGGCAATTAATCCCATTTACTATATTTACAGTATTTATTAAGTTCACACAGAACAAACTGGCAAATCATTAAATTATCAGTCTATTAAAATAATGTATTTCAATAAATACAATACATTGTCTAACTTAAGACAATAAACAAAATTCTCTATCCACCATACAGTATTTGTGCACAAATTAGGCTATTTTTGGTCATCAAAACAACACAATAGCCCCTAATTTTCCTAACACTGGAAAAAGCTAATCATTGTAAGAACCAAAAGCATTCAAGATATACAGATTAAACGTTCCATTTGCAAACCATGACACTCTTCCTGGCAAACCATGCACTGTTGGACATTCAATGGTTGGGTAATTCCAGCTCCAATTTGCATAAAAAAACACCCAGTTGCATTAAATATTGAAAGCAAATTTGTGTCTGTGTGTTATTTCTTTACAAAGATTAGATTTGACAGATTCTTCTGATGAAATGTAGCTTTTGGATTGTATGACTAAATATGCTGCCAAAGTATTGTATTTAAAACTGCAAAGCAAAATATAACACCCTATTTAAACCATCTGAACACAACTTTTCAGGAAAAATAAACTAAAGACTGTCACTTCATTTCGATTACTCGGTCTCTATATGGATTTCACAATTCAAGGTCAATCAATGTCCATACACAAACTACCACAGGCTTAAGGCTTGCACATGGCTAAGTAAAACGACACAATTAATATGGATCTTTCAAGCCATCTGAGTGGTGTTTAGGGCAGTTCCATAGCAATTCTGTATCAGCCACAATTAAGGACTAGCACAGCGATGGCCACATGGTACAGTGAATGCTGTCATTGGTCTGGACACAATAGCAAAAGAGCTCATCACAGTGGAATCAGCTTGTTTATCATTAGTGAATAAAAGACAATGCTGTTATGAGTTGAGAACAGTCTGTGCTTATGTAATATCCTTTAAATAGAATTAAGAATTTAAAATTACTGAGTAAAAAGGCTGACATGACAGTCAATTGAGTCCTCTTACAGCTAATTTTGTATTGCAATCATGACTGTAAAATTAACAACATACTGTATGTGTAACACAGAACTCTGGTTCTGGTCTAGAAGAAGTGGTGAAAAACATGTTGACAATATGCTGAGAGAAACTATGAAAAAGCTTTACTGGTCAAGATGATTGTCGGCCAATGTACATGTAAACAAAGCCTGATTTGCTGTTACACCATTATATTTAAACTATTTTCGCATAGTTTTGGATTCCCATTACCAAGATTTCTTTACCTTAATACTTGAGGTCATAGGGCCGAAGCTTGTCAAATTTGGTAGGAAAAAATCAGTTCCACCACAGCAAAACACATATACCCAACATTAAAAGGGGTTAACCATTAGGTACACAAATTTGATTGCAAAAGGACAAAATGTGCTCTACTTTATTGTAGTGTCTTGAGGAGAGGTAAAGGTTTGAGCACCACATGGCTGGATTAAAAAAAAAACATCCATCATCATTTGTGCAAACACAAAATGAAGCAAAAACTTCCTACCACCTACAGCATGCTAAGCCAAGCTCCTTATGCTTCCGTATAGTCTGAGATTAAATTCACTTATTTCCCAATAGCTCACAAATTGTGCTGTGTGTGGCTTCAGCTTGGAATGTCTATGTGCGTTCTGTTGTTGGCACTTTATGTTGGCTGGATTTTTCAACAAGCTCATGTTACCATTGAAAACACTATATAGATTCTATGATTTTTTGTTTGTTTGTTTGGTGGTCATGACTGTCCCTAAATCCAGCACACTGTTTTTCCTTATCAGCTCTGACATTTGCAGTCATTTGTCGTTGATCAATGACTACTGGAGGGGTGGATTAAACAAGTTATAATAGGCTTCGTATTTATAGGGTCTTACAGGCCTAATCTTAACAGGCCAATGGGTTATGGAGCATCCATCTTTACACATTTTCATGGCAATATTTTTAGTGAAAAGGCTGCCCTCTTATTTAAAAAGGTGTGTTAAGAAGGTCAGTTTCAACGTCTTTCTACATAGTGTGGGTTTCTGGAAAGCTTGTGCTGTACCAGAGAAGAAGCTGCAGAGATTACACAGATGGAGTTTTTTTCTAGGCTCTGGAACCCTCCTTCAAATCGCTAATTTACTGGTGTCAAAGTCCTATTTCCGGTTCAGGTTCAGTACAGGCTGCCACACAGAGGTCAGTCCTTCTTGTTCAGTCCTCCAGGGCCTGAAGAAAGTCGCCAATGGACTCCACTACATAATCAGGTACAAAGTCCTTCTTCTCCGGACAGTTGCTGTCTCTGTACTCCTCAGCCTCTTCCATTGTGGAGACCCCAGTGAGGGTCAGCATAGTGTCCAAGCCACAGTTGGCCCCGAAGAGAATGTCAGTCTCCAGCCGGTCGCCGATCATGAGTGACCGAGCCGGGTCCAGGTCAAACTGGCTGGCGATGCACTCGTACATGAAGCGGCTCGGCTTTCCGATGACCGTGGCCTTGCGACTGCTGGCTGTCTCCAGGGCAGCTGTGAGGCTCCCTGAACCTAATCATTCATGAGTATAAGCAACACAATTAAACCATATGGTTTTGGCTGTGCATTTACCATTTTGCTTAGGGATGTTGCATGCAATTTACCCTTTTATATTCATCATTACCAAGTGTAAATCTACATGTATGCATGCATACCATTTTTCAAGCAATGGCATCTATGGAAACTGACAAAGACCATCCAATGCCTAAAGGCTCTTAACCAAGTGGTTTCCATTTGGATGAATGTTAACCTATTGTGTGGTAACCTATGTCTGTAGGCTACATCCCTCTGGATGGTGCTAGTTAACAGTGAACAGACTCTCATTGTTAAACCATACAGCAGTCAAACTCTCCAGATACCTATACGACTCCCCACGCAACATGTTATTGCGCTTGGGTACATGAGTTACTGAGTAACTCATATTGACCCAATAATCATGTGCCTGATTTGTGTCAGAATGTGTTCAGTATCTTTTGTTGTTTTATTAATTGCAAGTGAAATCAACATTTTTACGCTGGAAACACCTTAATGAAGTATTCCAACAGAATGTTTAAGATCATGTTGTACGCACCTGGTGTGATTCTGCCGCCGCGCAGTGGGTGCCATGGGTCAGGGTCAGTGGCCAAGAACAAGCAGTCGCTGTTCCTGAGGTAACAGCAAGCTTTAGCAAGTTTCATGAAGGTAAATCGTTCATCGTATCCAACGAGGACTGCTTTTACGTCTGGCTCTAGGGGAAAGTTGTAGATACTGACATCAGGGCCGTCACTGACATCTTCCACGATGGGGACCCCGGCGTCTTGGAGTTCTTTCTGCACTCCGTGACAACCGATGACAAACACTTTGCCTTGCACCTTAGCTACATCTCTCAAGTAAGCTGCAGAGCAGTACGCAGAGCTAAATATCTCCTCTTCAACGACGTCTGTGAAGCCTAGTCTAGAAAACTTCTGTACGTAGTTCTCTCTCGGCCTGGTACAATTATTGGTGACAAAAAATACCCGTTTCCCCAGCTGCTTCAGCAGTGTGACCACTTCTGGCGCACCGGCTACGACAGTTTCACCATTCCAAATCACCCCATCACAATCAAACAGGACGTTGTGCTTTGAATCGAGAAGGTCTCTAATTTGAGCTCCCCGGATTTTATGACATCCCCGCGTACCCACCTTTCCAGCCATTCTGATTGATGCGCTAAACGGCAAGCTGATGCGTGGCCCTATGTTTGCAAGCGATGTTCGATACAGTCGCGGAGAAGAGATTTAGTCGATGTTAATACAATCCGAATTTTTCCTGTCAATACCGATAGCTTCTAGCGCACTGTAAATGTTGACAGAAGAATGACACACTGAAGTCCCATCTCCTGCAGCACATTCTTGGGGCGGAGATCAATGCCTTAAATGACAAGTAAGCAATCCCCTAGTTCATTGGCACACAGCTTTCCCGGGCCCACCTTTTCCTGTTTATGATCCAGTTGGGTTATGATAAGGGGAGTATATGAACCGCCTTTTCCTATATATTGTCCAATTACAAAGTAGCAACCTTGCCAACGCGCACTACTACATATTTGCAATATATGGTCACAAAACTGACTTTAGTGCGCGCGTCGTGTAGATAATACCATTCTGTTGTTAAACTTTGACAAATGCTGCTGTGACATTTGACACAGTTTACGAAACGTACTGTGATTTCGTAAAATATAGGTTTTGCATGTTTATCTGAATGAATAGACATATTGATATATTTTAACTTCATCGAGTGTGTAGCCTACTTGCTCTCTAGTGAGTTAATTCACAGGTCGTTCGCAAAAATCTCAGTTAGACCTGTATGTCTGAGTCTTGACCTTTATGCACTGAGAAGTGTTTTCCCTTAGATGGCAGTGTTAGTTTCTTGCGCTACTCTTCTACTTGTCGAACCAACAGTATGTCTATGGTTCACCCAAGAGTGAAAGATGTCAGCGTACAGTGGCGTGTTTTGATATGATTAGAGCGGTTCTCAGGGCGTTCGAAGTGAAGTGGAAGTCTTACCGCCACCGATTTGTGCCCTGGATAGCAGTTAACCTTCAGAAAAATGACAGGTAACGGCAATACACGCTGTATCGGAACTTCATTTGTAACGTTGCTTGTGGCACCGGTACAAAAGTTAACGCTATCATGCTTGTGTGACCTGTGTGTTGTCATACATTGTCGCTGTTGTTGGACCATTTTGTATAACAATTCATTGTTGTTGCCAGAACTTTGCGCCAGGTGACCGCACTTTCAGAGGACAAGACCGTTCCAGACGTGGAAGTGTCTGCTAGTCTCAAAAAACTATTCACTGCTCTGATGAAAAATGATCCGATCAAACAGGAGATGCTCAGATTGCTCCATAACCCATGGCAGTCAGTTTATCAACAAAACACCTCTAAAACCCAAACGGAGCCACTTCGGGTGATGCTGGATACGTTGGGTTTCTGTATCGAACGTGGTCCAAGCTCACTGCCGCATGCAGGAACAGGTGTGTTCGTGACTGAGGGAACAGTGCCCAAAGGAGTCACTGTAGCCATGTATCCAGGTAATAAGGTTAGCCTATACACCTTAAAACAGTAGTGTATAAATTCTCATGAATTGCCTGGCTTATTCGGGGAAAGGGTTTCAAGACTTTTTAGTCTTGAAACCCTGACTTTCATCCAAGGTCTGGTTACCTTATGTTGATACCAACTTCAAAATAAAATTGAATGATGTTATTTGGCATATAGGTGGAAAACACCCTTCTCACTGTCACCATCTGATAAATCACAGAAATGAATGGGGAATTTTACACAGCAAAACGCCTCCATGTAGTCTTTAACCAATTGTTAATGTAGGCTATGTGTATATTATTGGTCCGTGTACTTTTTCGTTCATTCATTATTGGATTGTGGATGTTACATAGGGAATGAACAAAGGCTTGTAGGTGTCTTGAAGGTGCTATGAAATACCTGCATGCGTTGTATGCCTTTGCAACATCATAAACTGTCTGAATATGCCTCTAAAGACGCCGTGTCATGCGGTTGACAGTATCAATACCCATGCAGAGCAATGCCCCGTCCACCCAAAAGAGCTAGCCTCCTAATTTCCAGGCAGGTCACAATCCAAAATAGACAATCAGCCTAATTCAGAACGGCAGTTTTTTTATTTCATTTTCAGTAAGTAAAAGACACAAACACGCCTTTGGCTTTATTATTTAAGTCATAGCAACTGTAAAAAAAAAAAAAAAAAAATCATATACACGTCTTTTTTCCATTTTCCATGTGACGTCCATAATCCAATAATGAATGAGAGAAAAAGTACACGGACCATTATTATTATTGTGTCATGATTTTGTTAATCTGATGTGTAGGCCTACTACCAATATTGTTGAGAACGTAGTCTTGGTGTGTCAACATCTTATACCTAGGAGAGTGTTTAATATTTGTTATTTACCTCTTTTTCTTTTCTCTTTACAGGCACAGTGTATCAAACATATGAACCCATTCTTATACAGTCTGTCGGCAACCCTTTTGTATTCAGATGCATAGACAGAGTTTTGATTGATGGTAATGACAAGGGAATATCAAAGATTGTCTATAGGTAAACTTCATTTAAGGCACAAAGACTTGAACCACCACAAACACGAATCGACCATAGAATGGAACAGAAGTTTCTTTTTTAATTTACTTTTTTTCTGAGAAATATTCCAGAAAAATCCCCTGGTCAAACATGGAAAATTAAAACACTGGTGAACTGCTCCTTAGGTCTTGTAATGGACGTGATCGAATGGGTCCCCTGCCTATGAGTGATGTCTCTTGGCTAACAGACAGTCTGGAAAATCCACTGGCAGCGGGGCAGTATGTCAATAACTGTTCGAACGGTAGGTAGTTTCCATTACATCTATCTCTACTAGAGTCTGTGACAGGAGAATTCTGTCCTTCTCTTATTTTTGGAGCATTGGGGTTAATATTTGGAATCTTTGCATATGACAGTGAACTTGGGAAATGTTCTGGTCAGAAAATACTACACAAAATGGTGTTTTATACTATAGAAAAAGCCGCCAATGTATGCTATCAAGAATTTGATGTACCGGAAGACTTTCCTGTGGAGCTGCATCAGTATCTCCCCAATGTGAACTACAGCCACGGCATGAAGAGGTATACACAGTTTATAATTTTGCCTCTTATCTCCATGAATGTTAGCCAGACTGTTTCTAATTGAGTAAACATTATTTGTTAAGAGACTCAATGTCCACTTCTAGATTATTTTCGAAAATAACTTTCCATCAAGAAATGGTGTATCATGATATTGTTTGCATCATGGCCAATTCTATCACAAATACATAATATACACAACCGTAACACCATTCAAATGGCAGCTATGGATAATTGACCTTAATCAGCTATAGGTTGAAGAAAAATTATACAAAACATTTAAGTATTTGCTCATGTTTTGTAGCATCCATAATTCTGCATCATAACTATGTAATAACAATGTCAACATATTATTATATACTTTTTTTGTAGGTGTGTCACTGTGTTCAGTAACCAGTCCTAACTTGTGTTCATTTCTCAGACCCCTTAGGTGTGTGGTCCTGGTGTCCTTGAGAGATATCTACTGTGGAGAGGAGTTGTTTTCCAACTACTACACCATAGTGCATTAAGCCCAAATACAATCTGCCGTGCTTACTTTATATTCGTAGGTGAAACTTATTTCGGGGTAAAGATCTGAGATAGAACTGGCCATCTATTTAAAGGTCTCATTCCATCGTATTTTCATTAATTTTGTAGTGGTCTCTTGTCTAAAATAATGTCATGAGAGTTGGTTTCAACAAAAAATATGCTGTGGTTGTCTTGTTTCAAGCTATTTTAGTTAGGTGAAAACGAGAGCAGGGATAGCTCGAGAGGATTCTTATGAATATTAATGCTATGCAAATGTATCGCCTCTGATTGGCTAACAACACTGTGACGCTCCCTCTAGTGGGTCTGTCTGTAGGCAGCCTAACGTTTTCTTGAGGGCAGGTTAACTGCATTGCTAATGTTCAAATTGACGTACATTTGTACAGCTTTTCCGATTTGCTCGTTTTTCCCGGCAGTTTTCCATCACAGGCGAATACAGACTTCAGGGGTAGGAGAGCATTTTGATGTTGAGCATAGAAGTACAACTTGGGCTGACCTATGGTAATGTAAAAACATCAAGTCTTAAACGGTTTATTTTGGAAGGAGACCTTTAAGATATGGTTGCGTGTTTTTAGTTGAAGTGAAACACTAAATCAGGATGGGAAAAGGCCAATGTAAATTTTACAATATCCAGAGCTTTATTCCTGGAACTGTACACCAGTTATTTAGGTACAACAGAAAATACAAAAAGAAAAAAAAAAGGTATAGTTGTTATGAGCAATTGAGTTTAGATATTACTTGCAGTTTGACTGTCTATTTAACAAACTTTCTTTCCCCAAAACATGTTTGATGTCCAAAATTTTTTTTATCATCTATCCTACATTTATTCACTGCCCAACAGTGTAAATATTATTGTAAAAGTCATGTTCCATTGTTCTATGGTCAAGGTAGGAAATATAAATATTCATTATTTACATGCCAACCAATCACTACAAGGTACCCTTATTTCTTGCCTTTGACGTCTGATTAATAACATTACTGTACCAACAATTGTCCTAGCTGGGAAACATATTTGGACCACCATGAGACAGCTTGAACAACTTGCACAAATCTACAGGGTCTGACTCTGTTCATTTATTGTCTTCACAAAACAAAAAGAAATAATAAAAATGGCATCAATATACATCTTTCAAGTACATACATTTGGGGAAGAAAAGGAGGAGGGGGAGGACATCATTGTCTAAACTTGACAAAGCAAGCCCTTCGCTACAAGCTGGGATTGAGGGGGGCAGGAGACGATGCTTTGGACAGCGCATTTATCTCACAATCCACACACACACACACACACACACACACACACACACCACCTCAGTCCATCAATCGATTAATTAAAAAGAACATCCCCACAGACATCAACTGGATCGCATAACCAGCAGAAAAAAAAGGAAAAAGGCCATTGGACAAATTCAAGTGATTAAATAAGCCAATGCTCTCATTTTCAATATGAACATTCTTTTACCTCCACAAAACTCTCTCACAGTCGAAGCAAACTCCTTCAAAGCATCATAATACTGTACATTCTATTTGATCTCCATCGTGATAAAGATATGCCCTCCCCAGTATTCCTTCTGCTAGGCAGACTTCACATGCGCTGCTGCGTCGTCATTTTGGTGAGGGAGTGAGGGAGCAGGACTGCAATTGCAGGGTCACAGCCCGACACCGACTCGGGGTATACAGGACACAAAAGGCAGGGATAGGAGTGGGGACTCTGGACAATGAAATTAAGCTCTTTTACGCTCCGTCTCTCTCTCTCTACATGTTCCTGCTGAATTAACTGAATAAATAAATAAATAAATAACATTCTCCATCAGCACTCCAAAAGCAAGAAGGAAAAATTGAATGGAAAAAAAAAAAAAAAAACACAAACCACTCGACTGGCCACGGAGACTAAGGCCAACTTCTATTCAAAATTGAAACCAATTTAAAAAACAATTAACTTGAGAAATTTTACAGACCTCACAGGAAACAAGAGGGCCTATACACATTTCTGTACATGTTTTTACACATTATTGCCTTAGAAGTGTACATACACTCACTACTGCACCAACTCTAAGAAGCTTAAAACAGACTCAAGTCTAGCCGTTAGCATGAGTTTAGGGAGAGGTGAAAAAGAATGCCAAACAACCCCGTACACACACTTAACATTAGTCTGTGTAATCTGTGGCCTGTGTGTTTGGACACACTCATGTTCCCTAAACCTTCAGTTGAACCCCTGTCTTCCAGTGATCCCCTTTAAAGATGAAATCTCTACATTCAAATAGCAAAAACATGCTCTTTTTTTGAAAGCAGAGGACAACCTACTTATGATTCTGCCAAACTGTCTGAAAAGTGAATCATTACTGTGAGGATGGAGCTATACTGCAACCAACCCTGCATTTGGATGGCTGAGGGTAAGACATAGGGGAGGAAGATCTAAAAACGTAGAGGAAACAGTTTGATATGCACATGGTATAATCAAACTCGTGCATCAGCACCCTTTGAAATATTTCAACGACAGGCTGCAGAGTCCGTGAAAGGACAAAGATCCTTGAAAACTGAACTCAACCTTCAAAAAAAAACTCCCAAGTCTAAGCAGCAACATAAAAGCTTAAGAGGAAAAAAAAAAAAATTCTGACAAAAGTGAATTTCACAACCTCCCCAAGCCCTCTCGACAATAAGTATCAGATTTAAAAAACAGAGATAATTGCAGTCAGTTATCACATAATATCCATTAGAGTTATGGTGGCCGAGATTTCAGGAGGCGGCCTGGCAGTAAAGTTGACAGAAGTTATAATAATCAGCCACAATAAAACAGAGACAAGTGGGGGAAAAAAGAACATCTCCTGATTACAACAGTAGATTCCTGAAAATCAACATGACTGCAGTAATAACAAAACTTAAACAAAGTGCTCCTTCTCTTTCAGAACATAGAGGCGCTCCATTCATAATAAGTCTTTGCAGTATGAAGAACAAAACACTTAATTGAAAGTCTTGGCCCGGCCCAAGTATAAAAAGGCTACATCAACGGGGGCCTGGACCCAGGTACCTGTAAACAGCACTCAGTACCAAACAATCAAGGGGGTGGTGCTAACAGCAGCTGTGAGGCTTTGTCATTGGTTGAAGACTGTGGGGTCAAAACACGTCAATTGGTGGAGGAGGAAAACGGGAGGAGTCACATCCACCAACACGTTTGGTCTCCACAGTTTACGGACGCCAAACTATTTGACACTTCAGAGTCAGCACTGAAAAATAAATGGCTATGATAACTCTTGAGAAATCAAGATTTTTCTTTCTATACAATAAAGACATCACTGATGTCATAGTAAAAAAGGATGCTATGTACATATTTACATAATATATAAACAGTAGGTCATAATAATTACTCCCGATGAATGTCTATGTACATACAGGGAGGCACAGTTACCAGAACAGCAAATAATTGTGTTGCCAGGTTAACAACCAGGGGTTACTATGGTAACACAAACAGGCTTCCAGCCTCCTCACTCGGACTGTAATGCCGCATGCTGGTGGAGGTGGTTGGCATGTGCCCCAATGTAGCCTCCGCTGCCATCCCCAAAGTCGGTGACCGACACGGCCATCTTGGTGCTGGTTATGTGGTGCGGTCGGGCCTCGAACTCCACCCCAACGCCCACCCCCACCTCGCTGAGGAAGGGCTCGGCCGCCAGGCCCATCTTCAGACGCTTGGCGGCCGGGCGTTCCAGCTCGTCCTCCCCCACCACGCCAACACCCACCCCGACCCCCGTGCCGGGGCCGCACACGGTGAGCGGGCCCAGCTCGGTGTGGTGGTAGAAGCCGGCGTCCAGCAGGTTCAGGCAGTCTGCGGCGCTGCTGTCCACTCCAAGCGGCTCCTCGTGGGACATGGGGCCGCGGTGGAGGCTGTCCAACGTCGGTGGAAAAGTGTACGAGTCGAGGCAACCCCCCGTTCCCCCATCGGCTGAGCTGCAGACCGACGCAACACTGCTGGTCAGGGCTGAGGAGCACAAGGGCCAAAAGTCAGTTACTTTAAGTCATGACAAACTGTTTTAGATGTTACTTTCTCACTAAAACATTTGAAGACCATTCATAATGAAGATCATGTGGTATGGGAGAGTTTGAGACTCACCTGACAGGTCGCTGGCAGTGATTGAGTTGAGCAGGTTGATCTGCTGGTCTGTGGGAGGGTCTAACCGGCCACTGCTGGAAGAGCACACCGAGCCGGAGCCCTCGGCAACCAGCCCCTCTGCTTCGTCTACCAGACGGTCCATCAGATCCCTGCACACACGCAAAACAAGTAAGTAAACACGATACATGCAGACAAACTCAGAATAATGTGCCATAATACAGTGGCAATACCTAGTAACCTATTTCAGTGGTACTGTCTACATCTCCTGCCTATGACTCAAATGTAATGCTCTAAAGAAAACTTCTCTGTTCATTGAGGTGGGTCAGAGAAAAGCACCCAACACTCACGTCACTCCTGGGTAGCTGCTGTACTTCTTCTTGCCGAATCGGTTCTGCTGCACAAAGTAGTCGAACCTCTCGGACTTCTTCCACATGTAGTAAAACGCCACGCACTCGGCCACTGTTCGTGTCGTGACCTTCGAAAACAAAAGATGAGAAAAGCAATCAGAATCTTTTTGAAATGTCGGCCTATTTTAGAAGATGAGAAATAAAAATGGAATCTTTGCCAACTCACCTTGTGTTTCTGTATGAGGTGAAAATTCTTGTCGTACAGTAGGAGGCCATGCTCGAAGTTGCGACACTCTTCCTCAGACCAGGGGATCATTTCATCTACAATTAAAGGCAGACTAATTTAATTTCTCAAATATCACTGCTAAGAAAAATACAGTGTTGCTAAATGTAGCAGGTGGAGACCCCCCCACCGCCCCCCCCAGATAGCGCTGACATGCAACTCCATTTAGTTGACAGGAGACATTAATAGAAGGCACACTCAGTTTTCTGTCGTACGATTGGCCCTTTTTTGTGAAACAATGTGGGACTTAATTTAAACAATACGCTGGCAAAAAGAGCCGCTTGCACTTATCTATACCTATACATGCAGCACAAACATCCACTCACCTTTTGAAGAGCTTCCATTACGATGATAGTGGTCAAGGGCCTCATGCACGCTGAAGTTGCTCTTCATGAGCTCGTAGAGTGCCTACAGGGTGACAAACAAACCAATTTCATGAGTAAATGGAAATGAGTAAATATGTAACTGCACGGAATACATCATTTCATATACATTTCATTCATTTAGTCATGGTCTTTAAAAGGTTTCCAATTCAAGCGTAATTTATCACCATCACCAAAAATATATATTTTGTGATGATATAATCATGGCCACCTGAAATACCATCACACTTGTGACCTCACCTGTTCGTTGTCCCTAACCCGACTGCCATCCAAGTCTCCCTCCATCTTGGTTCCATCTGTGTGTAATAGTGCAGCCTCACACAAGAAGTCAGTCACCTTTGCCTCTGGTAGACCATCAGGCTGCCAGAGCAACTGATCTTCATCTTCATATGCTATTATGGAAAAGGAATTTTTCAAAGTTTTGTTCAGTGCATTCAATTCAATTTTATTTATATAGCGCATTTTTACAAAATGCATGTCTCAAAGCGCTTAACACAAAGAGGCCCAATGAACAACAGGGGCAAGGCAAAACTCCATTCTTACCCGATACTGTCTAAAAACTTTAATGTGTACACGCAACACAAAATTACAACAGGTAGATGTGGGTACTAAAGCCTTATGAGTAACGCAGTATGAGTAAAAGAGTAGTGTTTTTGCATAGTGAATACTATTCCTATTCCAATTTTCTTAGCTGTAATTTTACTGTAATTTGAAAAAACAATAAGGTAAGGCATAGTCTACCATCTACTGACAAGATAGTCTGTCACTCTTCCTCCTCAGATGTACACCTACTCTTATCTTATTTCACACTTGATAAACATAAAATTTTGTTACTTGTTAGCTGATATATGCAAGACTACTCAGATGGCGCAATTTATCAGTAGCTTACATTATCAGCAGCTTATCTGCCATTTATTAAGAGTAATTTGTCATTTATTATTTGACTTGTATTCTACTTATACTTAAGTATGTTGTTTTTAAAAGAAAATCACAAAACTCTACTGTACCCATCACTGACAACAGATTCACTAAAATTTGTATTGATAACGGCTATAACTGATTATTATTATGCTTTACCTGAAGTTTTTTTTTTTTAACAGAAAGAACATACTATATAGTTATCAATGCAGTAGATAGAAGTCCTTGTCCAATATACATTTTTTGCATTAATATGGGGTATATACTGTAATTAGTATACAGTATATACACTATTACACACAATATAGTGCATGGAGAGACTTATCCTTTGCCACTGGTGTCAGAAACAGAAACTCACCTTCTTCATCCTCATAATTACAGCATAGAGAGGGGATCTCAGCTTGATACTCAGCCCCAATCATAATCTCCTGTGGAAGTAAGTTTAGTGTTAGTATTAATGCGCTCTACTTCAAATCATAATTCAAAACAATTCTTACTCAAAATTATTACAATCATTACATTATTTAACCCTCCCATTATGTTACGGGTCAAATTGACCCATTGACAACTCGAAAGTCAAGAAAAAATAAATAGAGTTGCTCTTACAAAAAACTTTTCATAGATCTTCACACTCTCAAAACGGGTCAGATTCACTGTATCACATCAGGAGGTGTTAGTAATGACATATTTACACTGCAGGTTGAGATTTTAGTTTTTAGACATCTTTTAGTTAATTAAACATGGACCGGGTCAAATTGACCCAGGAACACCGTTGCTGTTCCTAAAAAACGAATATGATAGGAGGGTATATGGTCAAGCAGAATTGGTGCCATAACAAGTCTAAATCAAGTGTAAAATTATTTTAGAGAATCTTGCCCAAAGATTCTAGAGCGCTACTCTAGAATCTTTGATCTTACCTTTCTAGAATCTTCAGGGCTCATTCCATCCTCCTCTCCTTCTGACTCTTTGTCCCCATCATATATAGTGTTTGCTAAATGAGAAGAGCATATGAACACCATTACTGCATCAGTGACAATGACTTTGGTCACTTGCACAGCAAATTCAGATTAAGGTCAATATTCAGGAATGGGCATTATCCTGAACATTCTGTTTACATGTGTGAAAAAGTAGGGAGCTACAGGAATATTCCAATTTACACATCAATTGCTAAATTCATCATGTTCGGTCACAATCACCAATTTAGCCACTAAAGTTGTCTTTCATGCACACATGTGAAAACCCACTAAGGAGCATTTTAACTCATTTTCAATTAAGGTGGATACATGACCCTGAAATTCATTCAATTCGAGCATATGTTTTTTTTTTTCTTCAGGTGTTTAGAAACTGGGTTTATGTTTCCGGTTTTTAGAATTCCAAATTTGGAAAAAGACAATCGAAATAAAAGAGTTTATACATGTGTAAACTGAATTTTGCTGATATCGTATTTCAGAATGTTCCCTGCATGTTACAGGAGTCAATGCCACTTCTAGGCACTTGATGGTTGAATCCTAATGTCCTCCCTGCCATTAATCAGCTCTCATGTAGCAAAATCATGTCAACTGTTTCTGAGGGTTCAGAGCTTGAGGGGAACACTATAATTCAGCTAATGTACTATAAACACACAGGAAAAATAAACTTAATAAGCTTACATCGGAGGGTTCTAGGAAAAAAGTCAGTAGCTTCGTGAGATGTGACGGAAGGAGTGAGGTCATCTGCTGAGGATTGAGTTTCCTCGTCATCGCCTGACAGCAAATCTTTTGCAATCTCTTCCTGTGAACACAGCAGCAACACCCAGGGGACCAGATTAACACCTGACCAGCACCTCTTCACAAGAAACCATAAGACCATCCTCCGCACCCAAAAATCATTTAACGGAGCATTTAATAGGTACTTACTTTATCTAGCGTCATGTCGGGGAGGTCATCCGTCAGTTCTACAGAAGAGCTGTCCACACTAGAACCTCCAACTGTGCTGACTGAGGCATCATACCTGTACATGGCCAACAGCTCCTCCAGTGGCATAGAGCTCTCCTGTGTGGATGACAATTAACACCATTACTCCATTGGCACAACATTAAAAGAGAAGTTATTCAGATGAGGCTGAACCAGTCCAAAAATAATGTGTTTACTAAAATGAACCAGGAAAAATAGTTACCTTTTCCAAATCGTCTATCTCGGCGCTCACATTTGAAGCGCCCTCCCTCATTTCCTCCTCCTCCAGAGTCCGCTCATCATCATAATCATGGACCAGCATTTCTGCGGTGGGATCAAAGTCGTGATCCTCAGAAGACAAGGAGCCAACTGCAAACAGATCAAACTGAAACGTTAGAAGCAGCAGCGAATGCAAATAGATCAGCCTATATCCAAGTAAACAACCGACACATGCATATATAAAAAAGAAGTTTAAAATAAAAACAACTGCCACTAGGAAATTCTAATTTAGAGCAACTCCATGTTATGGATGTGACAGAACTTGTGGCAGCAAACACATTACTGCACATTACACATTACTGCACAAACACCTTACTGCCAAGGCATTACAGGACATTAACGCTTGTGTGGTTTGCCCTGATGAAACATTTTCAAAGAACCAGTGGTCTACGAGTGACTGTGATAGTCTCCATCGCATTATTTTTCAAAGCAATTTCGATTGCAATTAAAAAAAATGAGAAGAAAATAAAGTAGACCTCACTCACCTGGGCTCGCACTTCCAAGGGAAGCCTGACAAAATAAAATGGGGAAAAGCATGTAACTTTATTACGGTGCGTATCAAGAAGAAATTAATGCAATGTTCCCCACGACGGCCCAACATTCACAGTGGGATTTAATTAACTCTATGTTAACGTTGTGTTGCAAGTAGGGTTAACGAAAAAGATGACCAACATTTTCAAGACAAGGCAAATCATTGAATTTGCCGGTCAGTGGTAGTCTAGTAGGGTCTAACAGTTTATAGCTTGCTACTGATTCTCTACATTAATGTTAAAAATGATGGACATCGCCGACCCGGTAAAAAAATAAGAGTAAAAAAAAGATAACGTTTACGTCCGACGTAAAGATGTGTCGTTACTATTACCCAGTAGTCCTAGTCCACTGGTAAAACAGCAGCATTTCTGGTGTTTAAATGTGATGACATGAACCAACATCACTGCCATTTAATCGAAACGGCAACACGTACAGTACCAGGAAAATGTTGATACGGAATATATTGATGGCTAGTTAATGCCACCGCACAAACATTAACAAGCACCATGTCACATTTTAAATTCCAACACAAGCGCTGGAATTTGTACCGAGTCAGTAATGAAATGGCTTCCAATCAAAATGTCACTTCTCCTACAACCATAATCAGACTGACTATAAACGGCAATTTATCTAACATTATTTTTTCTTCACTGACGTTTAGCGTAGACACTAGCTAGCCAGGTTAGCTTTAATTTCACTGGTGGCGTTACACCATCAGACTGACGAAACAGCTATCATTTGCTAGCAGCTAGCGGGTTAAGTGCGAATTCGCCGGGCCTAGCCCCAAAGCGATACATCACGGTGTGAAATGAAACATATTTTTGGCTTAGGGCTCAATAAAATTCCAAAAATATGTTATGTATCCATGGATTGATTCTTTATTACCCGAAATATATTTAAAAATATAATATCTAACACCCTCTGAAACCATAAATTTACATTTAAAATAGGATGGTTCTTCCCCATTTTCTTACTCACCTCCGCCATATTGGTACCTTTGGGCTAATAAACTAGCCTTAGTCAGAAACCCGGATTGACCGAGTGGACCAATGGCGTTGTAGTATTGTTTGATCGCCATTTCTATTGGCCATCGCACTTAAAACTCAACGCGGTTTAAACGAAGTGTTTAAATATCCTCTAGAATCGCTCATCCACGTTCTTTTATTAACTAATTTTTTTTTGTATTTAAAATAGACACCAAGAGACAAGGAAATAACAATTCTTAGGCATTTTTCTTTAAAGAGTTCTACAGGGTTATGCATGTCCACAGCATATAAAATCTGTTTTGAAGGCTACTATTAGGCTAAACATGTAGGCTATTTCGTATTAGGCCTAATGTGCCCCATTCTGTTAGTGTCAACAGTTATCACTAGCCTATTTGTTTTATGTATATAAAGTTAACTATTTCCCCTATGACTCACATCAGATTTCTCCATAAGACATTGGAATTATATAAAATGTAAAAAATATGTTATATAAATGTTGATCTACCCACATTTTGCTTAGTTTTTGGACACATATAACCATGCATTTAACCTAATCTAATGCAGCACTAACTCCATCACTCTTTTTTCTTAGTTAAATAGCCTCCAGAGGTGTTGCACTGATGTTAAAAAAAAAACAAAGGACGGCAGGTGGAACCAAATTTTTTAAATTTAGAGTCTGACATAAAGCACATAAGACACTATAAGTTAACCAATGAACCGATGAACAGATTCTCAAAATCTTCTGGCGATGATCTACTGGCAACAGTGCATTTCCATGTAGGTTTGAGCATTTCACTTGGAATGTAGTTTAATTACCCCATGTTGCTCTATAGGTGGTGCTAATGGTCCACATAACTCCTTCAAATCTTGACTGACACATTTTTCACACACTTTCATTAAGCTGACCTTCGTGAATTGGTGGGCAGGTAGACGAAATTATTCTGATAAGCTAATATATACTAATATTGTTTTTGAAAAGAAAACTGATGTCTGAGTAGGCTAAGCTAATATAAAGAGAACTTTGTTTGCCGAGTTCACTGGTTATTTGAACACAGGCCGCATCTCAGCAAATGAAGTGGACCACGGTCCACACCACTGAGCGAGGTCCACACCAAAAGCCGGGTATCAGGCTGTGTTGTCGCCTTAAGGGAAGTAGATACACAGGAGTAATCGGGTAATCGAGGTAAACTGGGATGGGCTACGTTTCATTGGCCCGGCAGTGACAGTGACAAAGCGAGGTTGAGTTTCACGTTCTGTCACTCAGGTGAGAGTAAGAGTAGACATGTAGACATTCAAGTCTGTTGTGTTTGTCTGTGTTACTTTATATAGCCTACACGTGGATTTCTTTTTAAAAGGCTAATTTTTATTTGACACTATTGTTTTTTTTTTTTTGGCAGGCCCAATGAATAGATTATGCTATTAAACGGCTGTTAACTAGGACAAAGATATATTTTTATTTCAATCAACTGGTGGCCGCTATCGTTCAAATGGAGATAGAAAACATGGTGGCAAACAATGCTCTATTAAAAGCCAGAGAAGGTAAGGCGCAGTCCAGAACTTGTTCTTTATAGACAGACTAGTTTTGCTATTGTAGGCTACCCTAGGCTTTTTGGTTAACTGCTACATGTTGAAGATTCTGTGTGGGGCTACAAGTATTTAGAAGTAGGCTACAGTTTCCTATTGTGATGAATAAATTTAAACATCTGGTACAGTAACATCAAGGATAAGACAAACAACAATAAGAAACGTTTGAAGTCCATCTAATTATAAAAAAATGCTGTGACATTTTATCAGGTTGCTCTGAAAAGCTGTGTAAGACAAGTGTCATTCTGGGTATGTTTTCATCTCTCATTGGAATTGGATACGGTTTACATCACATTGTAGTATAGGCTAGTCTATTTCCAATATTTTTAGGGTATTCCAATTCTAATTTTCTTGTTTAAAAATGAGAAATGTATTGGAAACAAACTCCACAAATAAGAATATGGATAAAATTATAGATGTGGATTAGCCTATGGATAACATCAGAGTCATATAAACAGCATGCCATCCTGTATACTAAAGTGAAATGCTGGCTGCTACAAAGCCAAGGGTTATCTAAGGCCACGCAAAGATCCAGTGACTTACCTTGCAGTATTGGCAATATTTTTTCTAATCTTCCGATGCAAAACTCCTCTCATTTTCACAGAACTCATTCTGGTTCTGAAAACGCAATCACAAGCAGTGTTTAACTCATATTAATTACAACAGGACAAGATATGCAAAGATCCAAAATGGCAAGTTAATCTAGCACTCAATAACAAAAATAAGTAACCATGTTACAGTACCTGTAGCCTATTCAAAGTTTGAGGTTTGAGTTGGAGGTCAAAAACCGGTTTGATCTCTCTCAGCACCAAATCTTGCCTCATTGTCCTCTATTTTCAACAGTGTACACATTAACTAGGCTAAATTTAGAAACGCAAAAGAATCATGCAAAGTCTTTCATATTAACTGTATGTTAGCATGTTTTGTTTTGCATGCAGATGAATTGTAGTTTGTTGAGAAATGTATGAAATGTATGCCCATAAATGTATGCCCAAAGTGTTCACAATGCAAAAATCAGTTAATCTTTCAAATAACTTGTTATAGCTTGTGTAGTCTGACAATGCAGTTTTGTTAACTGCTTGTTTTTATGACTGTCCAGATTTAGGCATTTTTGTCTCCAAAGAACTGTCATACCATAATCTATTTTTAAACCACCCATACTTGCAGGAGTAAAGCCTGTCACAGATTGCTAATAACATGACAAACGAATTAGTCATGGAAACTGATAAGGAATGACTTGTACCTTCCTTCTTTAAGATTAGCATACTCTCTTATTTCATCAGTTGCTTGGCTTACTGACAAATATATTTTTAGCTCCTGCTTTTCCTGTATTGTCTTGTGTTTCTTTGTAAGCACTAACTTATTTCATAAAACAAGGGGCTTGCTATTCATCCATGTTTTTGTCGTAGGTTGAGTATTATCCAGAGCCTGGTCTTGTGCAAGATTATGTTTTTCCTTTTGTTCACACTGTTTTAATTGTTACATTTTAAGAAGTGAAAGAAGACTGATGGGAAAATTTAAATATGATGATTTTCAGTTGTTAGCTTCAATAAGATGTTATCCTGAGTGCACACCAGCTATAGGTAGTAAATTGTGAAGTTCTAGGAATGTGTATATGAACTCTGTTAGCACTGTATCCGTGACTGGTTTGTCTAGTTTATGACTGTGATCATGTTGAGTGACGTTAGTTGTTCAACACGCGCAGACGCTAGGATGTGTGTGTCAGTGTGTTTTTGTTTGTTTATTTGTATGCTACACATTCTACTGGGAACACATAGAAAATACACAAATTTAACATTTCGTCATTTTCCCCATTTGAATGTAACAGTATTGGCTGTTCATTTATGGAAGTAATGATAATTCATGGTTATTTTGATTAATATTGATGTTAAATGTTGATGTTATTATAGCTTACTTATTCTTTATCCTTAGAGATATGTTCTTTTTTGTAACCCCAAAAAGCTTTTTATATGTTGTTTGTATGTCCTATTCAATTCTGGTAACATCCTATAAGGAAAGCATTAAAGCCCGAAATGGAAATGAAAACAATAACAAATTAACTGTTTGCACTCTGTTGTGTTATTTCAATGATTGTTGGGAGCAAGTTAGAAATCTTAAGTGTAAAGCAACTTCTGTATACACATTTACGTATTTGCATCTATTGATTCCCTGACATCCCTGAATATGAAAGCACATATGTTTAGTAATTATATGTAGTATTTAATTGCATCACTAAGTATTTGAATAACTGTATAGCTTCTCCATTGTTTCACAGGCAGTGGCGATAAGAGGAAAGGAAGAAGCCGAAAATGGAGAGAGCTTCTGCGTTTTCCCCACATCAGTGAGTGCACGGACCTGGCCAACAGCATCGGTGGGTCTTTAGTTGGAATTTGGTGTTCATTTGTTTGAAGCTTGTTCACTATTCAGGCAGTACTTGCTGTAACCTAATAGCTCCATATTTTTTAGGAAAGAATCATGTTCTTTATCAGACCTTTATTTGACCGTAGAAACATAGAAATAATTTCAGCAGGAACATTTTTCATATTGTTTCAAAAAATGCACCTGTATGAAATGAAGTACAAAAGATGGTGAGGCTGGTTTGTTGTTTGCTGTGTTTTAGAGCGAGAATACTTCAGCCTGTGCGAGCAGCAGCCCATTGGAAAGGAGCTCTTTCGTCTGCACTGTCAGAGCAAACCAGAACTGCACAGATACATGTGTCTACTTGATGCAATGGTACAGACATGCATGTGTGTATTAGATGCAAGTGTACAGACCCTTTTAAAAATGTGATATGTAGACTTGTAGACTAATGTTAGCCTGTATTTGAGGAAAAGTCTTGTCATCACAGCCCGTGTACGTTATCCCTCTGCCTTTCCAGTTCTTGACAGCATGACGTCAAGTGAACCGACACTAATTTATCAAGATTGATGTTCTGAGAAAATAGGAGGAAATAATCTTGGAAGCTAATATTTCCGTCTTAGATTCACTTGGCCTGTTTCAGGCAGGAAAACTGTATTCTATTAGCCTGTATTCTAGCATTAAAAGCAAGTTTAGGGCTAAATAAAGCTCTCTCAGTTTCCACTATCACATGCAAGCCTTGGAAAACTATCATCACAGGTTCATTGTTTTTCCATTTTTAAACAAATCAGCATACTTTCATGCCAGTTTAGGGTATTGGTGGCACTTCGTATTTTAAAATTCCTAGACTTGCACTTAATAGCTTTGGTGCGAGGTGATACTTTGGTAGCATTTAGCTTAGCCCAGTTCTTTCATTTGGATTCAAACTGAGATGAAGTTAGAAGTGACCAAACATCCATGTTGGCGTAGTAATGTCATGATTCCACTGATGATGTTGCTGCATGTAGTGATGATATTACTGCACTAATGGCGAATGGCTCCCATGTGTTAAGTTGGTTGTGCCAGAGTGATCAAGTGCACACACTGAGATGAGAGATGTGTATCACCTTGTTAAGTTAAGGGAAGAACATAGTTCAACATGGAAAACGTCTGTGTATTACTTTAAGAAGGTATTACTGTATCACAGTAATCCCAGATATATTTGGCTTTTGTTTGGTGTAAGAGTCATGGATGGATGGGGCCACTGAATTGTTTCATGTGTACATGCATAGGATAACTATGAGCAGACACCTGACGATGAACGTGCAAATCGAGGCATGAAGATCATTGAGAAATATTTAAATAAGCAGGTATACAAAATTATACATGTGCATTAAAATATTTAACATTTATGACATTTGCCATGCCAATTTAACAAATTCTCTCTCGCTCTCTCTCTCTCTCTTTATGTATTTGTGTGTGTGTGTGTGTGTGTATTGTGTTTAGTCCTCCGACTGTGTAGAGCAGGTTGTGGACAGTCACAGAAAGCAGTGCTTAAAAAACCTGGAGAGTAGTCCCTACAAAGATGTGTTCAGCGATTGTAGAAGGTTAGCCATTCACTCTCTCACTATTATGCAAAATGGCAAAGCCAAAGCTATGCATTGTGTAGTTGCTGTGACTTGCATGCCAAACCTGATTGATTAATGTTAACAAAGCCACAGTAGGTTTGTACTGACTGGGCCTTTACTGTCACCACAGGGCTATTCATGACTACTTAAAGGAAAAACCTTTTGCAGATTACTTGGCCAGTATTTACTTTGATCGCTTTCTTCAATGGAAGATGCTGGAGAGGTCAGTGTCAAACACAGACAACAAAACAGCTGAAATGAAACGTTAAGTCTTTCAATAGCATGGGACAACAATGCAATTTCTATGCAATTGATATTCCATGTATTTAGTTATTTGTTTGTTTGTATATTTATTTAAGCATTCATCTTTTTTTTCTTCTCAGAAAGCCAGTCACAAAAGAATTATTCAGAGAGTACCGAGTTTTGGGAAAAGGAGGGTTTGGGGAGGTATTGTATTGTATTCTTTCTCTCTCTCTCTCTCTCTCTCTCTCTGTGTGTGTGAACAAATGTGAACTTAGAGTTTTTTGCATCTGAACTTTTTCTCTTTAAATAAACTAAGTATATAAAGAAAGACACATGCAACTTATGTAGCATCACTATTAACCGGCTCCGATGATGATTCTGATAATGCAGGTGTCTGCTGTGCAGTCTCGAGCATCTGGGACTATGTACGCTTGCAAGAAGCTGGAAAAGAAAAGAGTGAAGAAGAGGCATGGAGAATCCCTGGCCCTCAATGAGAAACAGATTCTGGAGATGGTCAATAGCCAATTCGTGGTAAGAAAACCCTCTACAGAGATACTGCACATGGTGTGCTTTTAAGAACAACGATGGCTGAGATAGACTTTCACATACCCAGTGTTGACCAAATGTGATGAGAAATGTGTCATCATTGCTACATGTGCAAGTACATGCATATCCCTCAGAGCATACACTTTCATAAAAGGGTAAAACTGTTTAATTAATGACATCTGTGTTAAAGTGTTTCACTGAACTACATAGGTGTGGTAGGACACAAAGTCCGGGACATCCAGGAGATTAGGGGAAAAAGGAATTTTGATCGTAGCATTGCATACTTGTGCAAAATTTGCCTTGTGAGCGGAAGTCTAGAATGACCTTGAAAGGATAGACTACCATTTTGAATCTAATGGCCATTTCATCTGATTCTGTGCCAAAGGTCAGTTTAGCCTATGCGTACGAGACCAAGGATGCTCTCTGCCTTGTCCTATCACTCATGAACGGCGGAGACCTGAGGTTCCACATCTATAACTTAGGCCTGCCGGGACTCTCCGCTGAGAGGGTACGATTTTATGCTGCAGAGGTCTGCTGTGGGCTGGAACATCTTCATCGGAAGTTCATTGTTTACAGGTGACTGACGCACAACATTTGCCTGAATTTGTTTATTACACGTAGAAATATGCAGATTTGGTTATTTGAATAAAACTCAGCTGCACCATGCTGTTTCATCCCCTATTCTTCTCCATCTATTCTTCTCCAGTGATGATTTTACATGTGTACTATTTATTGTATTTAAAAAATTTTATTGTAAATAAATAAATAAATATTGCTGATACTAAATGTATGATCTATTTATTTTGTGTATTTATTAGATCCAACCTTTATTGAAAAATGTTCAGCATCAGTTGATTTTGCCTTTATGACATTAACAAGTATGTCAATTTGACTTTTATTTTTTCCAACATTCTTAGGGATTTAAAGCCAGAAAATATTCTTTTAGATGATGACGGTAACTACTTTTAATCTTTCTGTTTTTTTTTTAACTGAATGTCTTTTCACAAGCAGGAGGTTTGTGATGTAATTTGTTTCCAAACTCAGCACCCAGTCACAAAAAAACAGAAATGTTCCAGGAAGCAATAGTTAGAAAAAAAAATCTTTAAGCATTCCTTCAGATTTACATAAACATAGACTGAACATGAATCCGCTTTGTGAATGTGACATGTATTTTGACCTTAGGGCATATACGGATATCAGACCTGGGCCTTGCTGTCAAACTGCCTGCAGATGGACAAACTCATGGCAGAGTGGGGACAATAGGTTATATGGGTACGTTTTTAGTTCAAAATATTTCAATTAGTCTTGTGAGCGAGGTTGAACATATCTACAGTATAGTGTATTGTGTGTGAAATATGAGTGAGGTTGTGTCATGTGACAGTAAATGTGTCTTGTGTCTTGTTGTTGTAGCACCCGAGGTAATAACGAAAAAAGGGTACGGCTTTAGCGCTGACTGGTGGGGTCTGGGGTGCCTAGTCTACGAAATGACAGAGGGAAGCCCACCTTTCCGTGCCTACAGGGAACATGTGGACAAGAACGAAGTGCAGCACAGAGTTCTGGACACACAGGAACGCTACGGGTTCAGATTTAACACAGAGACCAGAGACATCTGCTCTAAGGTGACATCCCATGGACACCACACAGACTCTTCTCTAACTTTATTGAGAATAACAGTACTTTCATTTAGCCTTGTTAAGTCAAGTGGGTTTTATTGTCAAGACATATAGCCCGATGAATCAGTGTTTCACCAAGAATCATGTGGTGCTACATTTTAGATGTCTACAAAGACACTTGAGACAGCCTACTTTTGGTGCACACTTTGGCTAATTTTAGATTGATTGATTATATATAGACTATATAGATTAACTACACAGAGATTGTTGTCCCTACTTACGTCATATGTAAACAGAAAACATACTTGAAAATGTAATAGTTACACATTGAGCTGCAGTCTCAGCATAAATAGGGACCATGCATTCTGTAGATGAACGGCTTATGATGTATTATCAATGTATTGGTGTAATAGCAAAAATAGCAAGACAAATATGGAATTTCCGCTTCACATTTACCTTTAATGTCAATCAGCTCTTGCAAAAAAATGTGACCCAGCGTCTGGGATGCCAGTCTGGGGGGGCTACAGAGGTCAAAGCTCACCCTTTTTTCAAGGACATCAACTTTAGGCTTTTGGAGGCTGGAATGCTAAAACCTCCATTTGAACCTGACGTAAGTTCTTTCCCTAAGTTTCTGATTCAAAATTCCTCTCTGGAGAGTTCTTAAAGATGTTTTTACTAACTTTAGTTGAAATCTGTTCATTTACATTTCTGGTTTCACAGTGTTACGCAATTTCAGGAGTACAGGTTTTAAAAGTTTTGTAAACTTACTCCAGGAAACTACATGCAAATCAGATGATGCATGTCACATATCCAATCCTTGCTTGATAAACTACATTCCTATGCACACTTTCTCTGTTCTCTATTCATTTTTTTTTTACACTTTAGCCAAGAGCCGTGTACTGCCGGGATGTTCTTGATATAGAACAGTTCTCAACGACACGAGGAGTAAACTTGGATGTGTCAGATGAGGAGTTTTATGTCAAATTCAGCACTGGGGCATGTTCGATCCCATGGCAAAATGAGGTATGGAGCCCATTTTGGTGTCTTTAATCAAAGACCTAAACTACACACTGAAACAAGGCTAAATCTAGAAAAGGACGAAACAGAATAAGACAGACGACTTTATGTACGTCTCAGGTCCTCGAGGATGTCTTTATGGACACCTCAACTTTCGCTGCATTTAGCTCAATGATATGTATATAGCTGCTAAAGCTTCCTTCCATGACATACATTACAGATGATCGAGGCAGAATGTTTTAAAGACCTGAATGTGTTTGACTACAACGGAAAGAAATCTCCAGACCTGGACTGGAGTCAGGCTCCTGAGCCAAAACCCAGACCACCAATGCAGAGACGTCGACTGCTGCACAGGATCTTCAGGAGAGACATGGCAAGACAAAAATACTTACTTGCAGGAAAAGGGATAAGACACACAGGTGTACAAAAAAGCATATGCCTTCTTATGCGTGTTGTTTTTCAAAAAAAAGTTGATAAATCTGAAACAAACATGCAGTCATTTCAAGCAATTCTTTTTGAAGATGGTGCCCTACTAAAAATTTGATGTGAATCTACAGTAACTACTTAAAATGAGAAAATCCATGAATTCTTACAAATGGATTTGGGCTACTCTTCTTTTTCAGAATTCCAATAAAACTGACAGCGATAAAGAAAGAGATGATTCCCCCAACAGCCAGAGTTCAGAGGACCTGGTGAAGACTGCCTTGTAGCAGTCCAAACGGCATGTAGCATGAATCTTATTCAAAGGAAGAGAAAATGTGTGTTTTTTATACAGCAATTTTTGTATTTTTGTAAAATCTTACAATAGTAGTAGAGTTTGAAGATTTGGAATAATAAATGCCATTAAATGGTTTTAATGGTGAACTTTATTAAAAACATTTTTTTTCTGTATAAAAAAGAAAACAAAAACAAAACATTTTACAACTTCCAAATCACAAAAAGTATTTTAACACAATACAAACATATATCATTGAGAACTCTGTCCACAGATTGCATTCTGTGACAGATGCCTTCTATCATCCAAAAGGCTACACCACTAATGACATTAATGACTGATGCCGAGACACCACCACTTACCCTCAAATGGCACCATATACATCATTACCATTTTGTACATGTTAAATCTGCAGACGTAATGCACTACATCCATGGGGAGCATTGACAGCTTTCTTTTAGGACATCTCTATTCAACACACGACAGAAAAAAAAAAACATCTTGGTTTTAGCTAATTTAAGCAATTTTATGAACGTGTCCAAAGCTGAACTGCAATTGCACTGAACCCTTTTCAACTTGGGTTCCAGAACCATGTTTCTGTGAGTGTGAGAGAGAGAGAGAGAGTGTGTGTGAGAGAGAGAGAGAGAGAGAGCGAGAGAGAGAGAGAGAGAGAGATGTGATGAAAGAAGGGGGAAAAAAGACGAGACATAGACGGAACAGGTGCAGGCCATTAGCCTTCCCAGTGCGGGCTGCGGCCGTCCACCTCCGTCTCCACGTGGTACAGTATGTCTGCCAGTGTGTGCTCGATCACAGCACCCGAGCCCATGTCGCTCATCTGCACACAGGACAACACACACACACACACTTTAAATCACAAGGAACGCAGCAAAGCATTTGGCAAAAGGACACTACACTCTAAATAGGCTTTGCAACCTGACAATGAGAATACACATAGCACCCAGTTGAGTTCTGAACAACAGTTTGCCTTGCTTCCATTAACACACCATAACAGAATAACAAAGATTTATGGAGAGTCCTCTAAAATAATACATAATAATATGTAAAGTACATCTGAAAAAATTCTATTTACCATAATGCTTTACATTTAGATAAGACTGGTATTACTCTACTCACTGGCTGGTATTTGGCATCTTTCGGAGGGTGCTTAAAGTTTGGTCCAAAGTTCACAGACACCTGCAGCACATTACAAACAACATGTTAAAATATGATAAGGCAGGAACACACACACACACACACAAACAATGCTGGGAGAATACCACAGTTGTCTAAAAATAGGCACAACACAAGTGTTGTAACTGTGAAACTGTCCTGTTGCATACCGTGCAGCTTCTGTAAAGCGATATAGCAGGGAAGTAGATGCCTTCAAACAGGTTCTCAAACGCCACTCCCTGACTCATGCCATTCTTGTAGAAAACCATCTAAAGAGGCAAGCACACGAGGTGAGATCGCAATGCTCATCATTTCTGCTTTCTGAATCACCATCGTCACATGAATCAAATGACACTTCAAGGCAAACTACAACAGAATTTCCTTCATCTACATGTACAAACAAACACTTGTGAAACCACTTACATCCTCTAGAGGGAGCAGTGTTAATTTTGCTGTACCAGTGCAGTGGACGCACAAAGCCTGTTTTCCAGGGAAGTGGTAGCCCTGTTTAATCTGAATAAGTATGTCCTAACTGAGTCTGTGATATAAATTTGGATCTGTGCAGTCATTTGTTCATTGGCGGCAACATCACAAAGACTGTCTATTGTAGCTTCTGTGCTTCTGTGGTTGATCTCTGTAGTTGACGCTGTTGACTTTTATTGGCAACTTATACTTGGCAACCACACACAATGCAGAACCCGGTGAGCAGAACACTTACTTTACTGCTATTTACTGCTTTCAGGCTCTTCTCAGCCTTGTCCACGTAATCCTTCTCCTCAAAGTACAGGTAGCTTTTGAACTTGATTAAGGCCTGAAACAGACATTTTCAACATTTTCTTTGGTTAAGTCATCCAGGTATGTGCATCTTGGATCCAAATACTATATTGACACAATCACACACACACATACAGAACAACCTGAGTGCACATATTTTAGTTAACATCCACTGTCTCCATGTCATCACACACGTTGTTGCATTGAGTTTTGATTTTGCAAGGCAAGGCATCATGGCGTACTTGCGCTCAGGGTTGCGTATGCTTGCTTTGACTATGAACAGGCCCAAGTACAAAGACAGGAGTTCTGAATCCAAACCCTGAAAAAGGCTTATTTCATTCATCTTTTATTTTACCTGTTGAGATAAGACATATAATGTGCTTGTCTCTTTTTCAAGTGAGCTGTAGAACTACCATGTAGACAGAACTGTAGATGGGTCAATTATACCTAAACAGAATGTAAGCTCTATGAAACAATAGCCTACCTAACCTTTGCTCTTTCTGGGTATTTGCATACCTTGTCCTTATAGGTGTCTGGTAGGGATTTGGCAGTCTCTGTCTCGTCAGGCAACTCGATATAGAAGCCCAGGACGTCGCCTTGGCTGTAGCCTTCGGAATAGTGCTTCCCAATGGACTGGTGGAAGCGAGTGCCCTTCTTGCTACGCCAGGAGTAGCTGAACTTGTCATAGCCCAGAGGAGCTTGCAAGTTTCCTGACAGAAAATATTACCATAGACCAACATGTTAGGATCAACAAGCTCCTCATGTAGACAAGACCAAGATCAAGTACACACATTTAAAAATATATATATATATTATCATTCTTATTATTATATTAATAATAGTATTATTATTACCAGATATCCAACCATGGTTGGATAAAATAAGAATTATTACAGGAGCCCATGATCATAGTAGCTTTACCCAAACACACTCACCCAGAGGCTGTGACCAACCAAGACGAGCAGCTGTGTCAGGTGGCATGTCATCCACAGTCACCTCAAAGTACCAGGCCCCTTTGCGCACTCCGTGGGATGCTCGTACCATGGAGTAGCCCTTCTCCCCCGTCACAGTGAGACGGTCATCAGAAATCTTCAGTTGCGGAGCTGACAGCAAAGACATGGAATTTGAATGAAATTAAACTTTCATCTGAGGTAACAGCATTGATCAAATGGTTGAACTGGGATTGAATCATGCATCACAGATCCACAACAACAGGCTTAGTAATTAACACTGACTCTAGTGACACTAACGATCCACCAACTCAGATATTGCTCAACACTACTTTGTGCTAGCGCTGTGCTTGCAACCAATAAGCTTGACCAGACAGGGGTGTGCAGTTGTGCTCACCTCTGTCGTGCAGGGCTAGAAGCACCCGCTCATACAGGCAGGCCCGGTACAAGTCTCCTGGGATAGGCTTCCCGGCCCAGCAGTCCAGTTCCAGCTTCTCCGGGTCGGGAGCGTGGGGGTCAGGCTCAGCCAGGATGTAGCGGTAGCCATCCTTGTTGAAGGGGTGCTCAAGGGGGTAACCGTGAGGTGGCAGGCGTTGGGCGGCGAAGAGCGGGTCACTGGAGGAGGGAGAGATTTTGTCTCTGTAAATAGTGATGTAAATGTCTTGATTTGATTCTCCAGAAACATTTCCAGAAACAAGACCAACCATCATCATATATGTGTCCATATAACAGGGACAATGCATATTATATGACTATGACTACATTACATCAAAAGTCCCCGTTAATGTCAGAAAAATCATGCATCATTACATCAAATATGTATGTACATTGTATATGTGTGTCGGTATGTGTGCATTCATCACCTGCGTGTCCTCTTGGTGGTGCCGGCTGTGGCTCCATCTTGTTGTTGCTGCTGTTTGCGCTTGGCACCCCTGCCTTTGCCTGTTCCTCCCGGAGCTATGCCACCTGACACACAATACAGCAAGGCTCAGTCATTAACTGACAAGGATGACAGACACACAGACACTCACTCACTTACTCACTCACACACACACACACACACACACACCAAAGAGGCTATTTTACTCCCAGAAACATTCAGACAAAAATTACACTCAGGAAGAGCCTAAGCAGACAGACAGGTTTTTCACCCTTCGATGTCAGCAGCATCCCACATGGACAACCATACAATTTTGTCTGCAGCAAGAAGATCAGCATTAGCTGCATAAGAAAGTGTGAAGCAGCCAAGATTCAGACACAAACACAAAGAACAGCATTAAGGCTAGGTTATATAAGACCAATAAGATAGAAATGTCTGAATTACACTATACATTATTTTTTATTCAGCTACTCACTATCTATGTTCATAGACAATAAATGGAAGTTTCCTTCAGGCAGGACTACAGGGCTACATATCTTTAAATGTTAACACAAAAAATTGTTGTACTACATAAGATCAACAAACACTGAAGTACTACTACTGAAGTAAAAGAAAAGCTAACAGAAGTCTGAATTGTGATGATAAAATCATAATTCAAAACTGGTACTTGCATAATCAATAGATAGTATATAACTAGATCTTCTATAACTGATATTTTCAGGAATATCTAACTAGACTAGAGAAAGGGTAAGCTCACACAATGAAATTCCAAACTGGGAACACTGAAAAGCTGAGGTCTGCACAGTCAGTCAATCTAACGGCCATAGCGTCAAACACATCTGGTGAGTGGCTGGCAGATCGCCTGCAGAAATCACTGAGATTTGATTGGCCACAGGCTATGGCGGTTAGATTGCGAGGTCGAGAGTGGTGGTAAAGTTGCGAGCGCGGACAAGAGAGCAGGAGTCACACACACACACACACACACACACACACACAGGCAAGGGATTAGACATCAAAGCAAGATCTGTGAAGAGGTCAGTGAGCTCAACCGCAGCAAGCCGACAGACACAATATTCAGGAGCGCTAAAGTCATCATCATCAGCACCATCACAATCAGTCCAAAACACTGAGGCCAAGCTTGAAAGAGGAAGACCAGAGATAAGAAGCAAATGGGTTTGAGGGGAGGAGGGCAGGAGTTACGGTTACAAAGAAGACAGACAGCAAAATCCAGCAAAAAAATTCCAGATGTTGCATATTCACCTGAAAATGCTGATCCACCTGGAATACAATGTAAAGTCATTACAAGTGTCTCATGGCATGGCCGTTACAGAGGAGGGGAGACAGCGGGTGACACTGACACATCAACATACCTTTGAAAATAACAACCAGACACTGACCAGATTTTATATAAGAATGCCAATAAAAGCAATATCATTGGCAGATTTCACCCACACTCTCTGAAGTGTAATCATGGATAACTTTTAATAAACGCTGAGTAACCAAATGTGTCAATAGAAAGGGCATGAAGAACCTCAAGTCTCATGATGAGCTAAATAAAACTGAACCTACAAATCAATGTGATTTTTCTTACCATTCGGACCACCAGTAGAGGCCACTGATGTAGTTTGTTTCTGGGTATCATACGATGGCCCAATGTTTGCCAAATCCTATACAACCAAAACACAAACACATTATCAGCCTCAGATCATCAGCCTCGCACCCAGAACAGATGCAGACTATATGTACTATTTGTCTCTGCACTGGTACCTGATCCTGAAGTCCAAACTTTGGATATTCCTCTTCAGGGTCTTTACTTCCTGGATCGGGGTGCTCTTTGACTAGAAACACATCACGCTCCTTGCTCTGGAAATAGTAAAATTAAACCCAATAGAGTCAGGAGGAAATACAGTCTTATGCCTTATGCAGCCTTATGTTACTACACAAGTTACAACACATATAACAACTATAAATGATACAATTTAATGCTACACATTACCCTTCACATACACCCTGTGTGGTAATGCTAGACAACACAAAATGTATTATATGTAAGGTATTGTATAACAGAACCTTTTTCTTACCATTGTCTTTACAATATTATTGGGCCATGTTAGCTTTCCAGGTCTCTGACGGGTCGTCATGCACTCCCAGTATTTGTCAATGAAGGGAATGATATCCTGCAATGACACATTGAATGTTACTCATGTCATTCTGCAAAATATGAGGTGTTCAGGCAGGTCTGGAGAGCCACAGAAAATTTTGATGCACCTTATCCTTTGAAAACATGGTTTTTGGGTGTTCCTCTTGAGTGCGTGACCTCCAGGTCAGGTTGGCCAAGGCTGTGAGACACATCTCCTTCAGGTCTGAAAATATTAAAAAATTACTTCAGATGCATGGAAGATGCACCACATGTTCAACAAAACGTAGGATATTGTGTTTCGTGTCAATAATGTTAATAATTACTCATGGATCACTCACTTGCTTGTTTCCTCAGAAAGTAGGTGTTGCCACTGTGATGGCATAAATTACAGTGAAACACATAATTGGTCATGAATGGAAGGCAGGTTCTGTGAAGCCAAGACCAAAACAGTGGGGTTAAAACTACATCTATGACAATGACTATGACTTTAGTGAACCTGAATGACTGACACTTACGATGTGTCTATTTTGAAAGTGTCCGCAGTGAACCACTTCATGCACAGAGCGCACTGCAGCTCAACCTCTCCGAGTTGACGCCCGCCGCTTTCCTCATCTCCAGAGCCGGTCTGCGTTTCAGCCGGCTCTGGGGCATCTCCTGCTGCCTCCTGAGACCCAAATAAGCTAGTAAAGTCACTTGCATTTACAATAAAAAAACATTCTTTTCTAACAACTAAATGTTAATTTTTTAACGGTTCCCCGTCATCTAAGAACAGTGATAAAAACACCAGGCTACAGGCTACTATACCATTGCTTCCTTTCCATTCGAGGATTCGGTTTCCATATTCGTGCTCATATCACCAAATGATGCATCGCTGGAAAAGACGACATGCAACGTCAAATATTGACGACATGTTAATCAAGCTAACGTTACCTCGCTTTGCAGAGGCAACAACAATGAATGAGCTGTCTATGCGACCTGTCACTCAGGCACTAACATAAGTTTAACATGACAGCACCACACCTATATGAACCTGGCGATGTTTCTTAACTTGTCCGACAATATATGGACAATATGCAATTTATGCACAATCCAAAGTAATCACGATGTTTAGTTAAATAACGCGTTAGCATGTCCAGCTAGCTTTCTGTCTACACACTTGAATGCATTTATTCTTCAGACTTATTTACTAAAATAAGATATTGTGTGGGTTGCGCTAACTATGTTCTTAGCTGATATACTATAACAGACATCAGAACGGATCTATGTTTCTTTATAAACTCTCGGAATGATACCTACCCCTCCCCTGTCTCTGTTTCTGCAACGGACACACCACTCGCGTCGCCTTCGGTCGCCATGTTTCAAATATCACATCACGTTACAACTGACGCGAGATTTTCCTCTTGGTTCTAGCTCTCCCCACTGCCATCAGTCGGCAAGGAGTAAAAACCATTGCCTGTACCAACAAGGTGTAAAGTCAGTAGTGAAATCTCATGTTTGTCTGAGTCTGTCTGTGTCTGTCTGTTCCTATTTACGTACCTAGTCTCAATCCAAAAATATTTACTGTTAAATATCTTACATTTTTCCGAACCGAACTAATGCCCTCATGCGAACATTTGCTGTTGCTAAATATCCTACGTTTACATCTGCTGATAAATGCTATCCCCATCTCACTGTGAGTAGCAGTAGCCCCTGCTTTTTGCTGGACTTTGTCTTAAATGGAGAGGTATGGTGTAAAATCAATCCATAGTCCTGTCAGTCAAGGTCATCAAGTGCTGTCAGTAGGAAAAAGAATGTGAAATTTTAATAGCCTACAACATAGAGATAATAATGAAACTGGAAACTATCACAGAGTAGATGGAACATAGTAGGCTAGCCTAAAAAGGCTAATGCATTGTTTCATTTTGCCATGTCCTATTTTTTTATTATGTTGTGTCAATTTCTGCTTGTTTGTTTGTTTTTTCTTTGCACTATATTGACTAATTCCAAATGTTTCCTTTTTGTAGTAAGGTCACTTCATGTCTATAATGTGTGTGCACTGAATGTCTGTCTCTAAATGTCTTTTTATAATGTCCATTACACATCCATTTCTGGGGACAGTCCCCCTGTTTGGTGGTCTGTCACCAGTAAAATACAAGAAACCCCACTTTGTTCCAGATTTTTGCAGCTAAACATTTTTTAGCCAAGCATTTTTATTATAAAGATTTTTTTTATTAAGCCACAATTTTTTTAAATGTTGATGTCAAAATTCTGTATTTGTTTTTTTTTTTTTCCCTGGCACCTAGAGGATTATAGCCTGGCTTGCGCAACAAAGCTCATGGGAGCTTAGTCTGGCCATGCTACATTACTAAACGTCTTCTGGGGGGCGGGCTTAACCTGCGTCCATCAGATGCCTCTGTATACTACTTGACGAATCTACAACCAATCAGACCACTCATTCCGATGACGTATGCGTAAGCTCGTTTCTCATTGGTGCTCACAGATTTGGGAAAAATAATTCCTCTAAAACGGCAGCCTGGCCAGACTGACTTGCTCGCGAAATTAAATGTAGCGTTACAGGAAGTATGGGCGGGCCCAGGCTAAGAGGATTAGGGATAACTGTAGAAATAGTAATGTCAGAGATCTGCTATTAATATGCTTTTGCATTTGCTTTAAATTATATGGTATTAGGCCTTGATATTTAGAGCGAATTGTTTTTGTGCTGTTTAAAAAAGTGTAGCCTGTACTTTATCTGAGTTTTTTTTAATCATAAGAGTAACATGAATCTGTCATTAACATGGCATAACACACATCATTAACGTAATGATGTAATATGTTTATGACAGGTCTTCTTGAAGTGTCAAAGTCTGACCCCAGAACAGGGTACCAACAATAAGTGACACTTTGGACTGTCAGTGACTGAAATTCATGAACATTATAATGTATTATTAATGGCTCTTGTTACTTTTATGTCTATAACCTCAAGCAAAGTGCAAGAAATTATACACTTATTTGAATACATGTTTAAAAACAATTCACTCAAAATTTTACTTCAAATACCTAGTCTTTCAAATACCAAATTCATATACATAGTCTTTACTAGATTATAGCCTAGGTTGAAATGTGCTAAAAATAGGTATAGCTATAGGTTGAAATGTGCTAAAAGTTGAAATGGCTGGGTATTTACAAAACCCTATGAGAAGCTTAACAAGAACAAGCCAACAATTCTATTCTATATCTACAATACTAGTTGGTAAAAAGGGCACATAACCCATCTACTACTCCTATTAACCTTAATAGATTACTTCTGAGGGACTGCACTAAACATAAAGGTCCTAATGCTACTATAAAATGGCTTCTAAACTGTTCTATTGCAGCTGTGAATCGGGGCCTCACAGGAAAGTGGGGACTATTAGGTTGAGTGTAAACTTAACTGTCACCTATAGGGAGCCTCTGAAGGATGTCCCTCTCCTGTGGAATTTTAAATGTGCCCAGGAGAGTTGTAAAAAGACATGTCACACTCATGTCTCCTCCCTATGTCTGAATTGGGAGCCATCTGTGAGATGTTGTGTGGTATACGGTTCCGGGTGATCATTACAAATGGCATACCCCCTACATGTTTTACAGCATAAAGAATGAATCCTAAGGTTACAGCATTGTCATTATAAAAAAGGGTGCGAGTTGAGTGTTCAAATGACTCAAGTGACAGATTGCTGAGTAAAGAGAGTAATGTTTGCACATTCTAATCTGTGCAAATAACTGTGACACAAGCTTCAATTCCTTTATAAGGAAGGGCATGCTCATCAGGCATTTTCACAAATGCAGCTCATTCTGTAATAAAAAAAAAAAAAGCGCAGTTTCTAAATTCTATAATTGCACATTATATACTTGTCTTCACGACACATATATGACATACACCTGTACTGGCTCCTGAAAACTTCACGTCACAAAAATACTGTTGGTCTTGCGGCAGGAAATACTCAACTCTACCCACATGTAACACATTACAGAACAAATGTACAAAAATAATAAAATTAACGACATAATAAATAATAAAAACAGTAATACAAAACAACATAAGTGACATATAGCTAACAATCCACAGTATCAGGGTTGATTTATTTTGTCCTTGGCCAATTACGATTCGCTACGACACACTCACCATGGCCAGAGCAATAAAGTCAGAGGGGGCAAGAGCCAGCAGCCAGGCACACTCTGCGCCTCGTGCCCCTTGCTGGCCCAACCACCAACCCACCCACCCCTCCTCTGCATCACAGACAATGGGCCAGGTCAGGGAGGGTCAGTATCACTGGTGACATCTGCTAATTGTCCTGGTGGGCCGGCCCAGGTTCCTTCCTTCAATACCAGTGCCTTAGGTGGTGCTATTGCCTGTGAGAGGACTGGCATCTGCCACTGAAAGCCACCTCCAGGGGCTTTGGGGATTATTTACAAGCTGCCCTCTGATCCTATGTGTGGACAGGGCATCAGTCATCACCTGCCCCCACATGAGTATTACTTGTAGGCTTTAGAAGAATAATTCTAAATGAAATTCCATGCAGGCAATATAAACTTAATGAATGTTGTAAACTGTCATTTCTTCTGGTTTAATTAGATGACTAAATACTTGTACAATACAAGATTCAGCATGAATTAAAACATACTGGATGCTGAGGATGAACATTCATTAAAAGTTTGAGTTTAAATAAAAGGCTACACCAATCTTACAAACTGGGTGATATTGTAGCCTGTGTTCAGCATGGCATTAGATTTCTCCAAAATTGTTTACTTGGGTCATTTGCTAGGAAAATTCTCTCTGCTAGTAAAAGGTTTTCTAAGTAGCATACATTTTTAACGAAGCGTGTCACTTATGCATGCATTCCAAAACAGCACAATGACACATTTTACTTTCTCTTGTCTGGGGGAGTCGATTAATTTGCATCACAAGCTCAGTTCACGTGCTCTACCGGCGTAAAAATCACACAATTGCAAATAACGACATGAACTAAAACAAAAAAATACAAGTTTCTAAAGAAAAGGGCACATTTTAACCAGATGCACCGCAATAAATAACGGAGTCTTAACACACCCGCTGGGACACACATTTACATGTGCAAGTGTCAACGCGGGAGTCCCTGGACAAGACGTGTGTACTTTGTGTGGGGTTACGCTTTTATGAGGAAGAGCCCAGTGCCTTGTATTGTCATCGCAGAACCACAATTGCCTTTGAGTGCCTTTTAAAAATGTTAATTTGACAAGCGTGAGTGTCGTGTGCTGCCAGATATATAAAAGGGACGCAAGGCCTAGACCAGACAAGCTCGTGCCTTTGAAGGTTGTTGTGTTTAGGGTGAGATTTCATGATGCACCGGGAAACTAGGAAAATGCCACAGAGCACACTCACCTCCTTCTCTATAATGGACATTCTCGACCCGGTTAAATTCAACGGACATTCAACGCACGATACCCTACCACATAATGATTTCTTGGCACAGCAACAGCATGGTAAGTAAAGGCCTATTTGGAAATAGCATATGACCACTGGGGAATGACAGGATTCTGTTTTAATGTAGCCTAATTGCCCAGGTTATTTACCAAAATGTTTTGTGCTTAATTTTAGAAAATGAAATCAAAGAAGATGCGTTAGAGGAAACGTTGCTTTCATCCAGCGATGCAGAGACGGACCGGACTGAAGTGACAGCGAGTCCAGGTGCAGGTGATGAACAGCCAACCTTCTCAGAGCAGCCAAAGTCTAAAGCAAAAGCAAGACGCATCCGCACCGCATTTACTCTGGAACAGCTGCGCATTCTGGAGCACAGTTTTCGAAACAGTCACTATTTATCCGTATTTGAACGTTTTGGTATCGCCAAAGCCTTGAATCTGTCTGAAACTCAGGTCAAAGTATGGTTCCAGAATCGGCGCACAAAATGGAAGAAGGAGCGAGAGGGACAGAAAGTTGTGGATCATAACCAGTATGGGCCACAGTATTTCACGCATCCCGTTTACCCCTCCAGCATGAACATGAGTACATTCAACTGTCATGCACGTAATCCACTTGTGTTCTCGCAGCTTCTGTTTCATAACCAGATTTATGGACACCATGCTTTTTGAACTTCATTCTGCAGATCGAACTCATTGACAGACTAGTATTTTTACCTTGAGGAAAATGTTGATAAGATTAATTATATTGAAAGTATTATTGTTAATATAATGTATGATGAAATAATGTAATAATGTAAGACGAACATAATATTTATGTAATGACGGATTGAACTGTACATATTTCTTTGACCTATTTTATAAACACAGCAGCTATTTTCATATCATGTTGTCAGTTTTAATAAATAACTTTTGCAATGATTTGTCAAGAGGGGTTCTTTAGTATGTGCAAATAAGTGCTTTTCATCCAGGTTTACACAGATAAGCCAAAATGTATTATTCCAAGGATTCCAGTTATCATATGAACTGAAGTAGCCTATATGATTTTAAAGAAAAAGAGGACATCAGAGAAAGATGCACGACAACCAGATTTCCAGAGGCAGGATATCATTGGAAAATATGGCAGGCAGGAGTTGGAATAGTTTCCTGCCTGGCCTAGTTGGACGGGCATACTTTAGAGCATGTTTGAGTGAAAGAGGTCCCGATAGCCCCCGGAGGTGCACAGCTGTGTGCAATCAAACACATGGTTTGGGTTAACGTCAGATGTGTGCTTCTTAATAGCAACTCTCTTTTTATCCTTAGAGGCCACAACAACCAAACTCTCTACAGAACATCTAATTATATCTCCAGGATTTATGTATAAAACAATATATTGTTGAATGTGCTGACAAAGTATTAACATATCTCCAGCTGGATATCATTTTAAGCTTCATTCTACTCAACTGTTGACCATCTGTGTGGTGCTGAAAAAGGACAATTGCTCTCAATTGCCATTTGCTTCTGAGATATACTGTAGAGGCTATGGTGAATACTTTTTGGTATCAAAGTCAACAAAGTATAGCGATATGGCCTACAAATGAAACTAGGCTCTGAAAATGACTTAATGATGACTTAATGATTGTCAGTCATTCTTTGTGTTCACCTAATGCTAGGCCCCACTCACGAAATGACATCATTGATTGAATTATTCTGATTGTCTAACCAAGTGTGAAAGAAAGGTGAACATTAATTGCATTGAGAGAAAGAAGAGTGTCAAATTCAGTCAAATATATTTAAATACACATGTAAAGTAAATAACATGTTAATGTTATAATGTGATTATTTAATTCCTTTACAGTGTGTGACTGACAATGCTAGAGTCCTGGGAGGGTGTGAGGAAGTATCTGGTGAGCTGATTCATCAGCATGTGGCGCCAGTCTTCAAAACATCATTGTTCTCAACCAAATATGATTCTGCTCCTCAAAACACACTGCATTCTCATTTCTCTCTGTTACATCTCATTTTCTGTTTGTCTCACTTCAAGTCCAACTTGCAAAACTGTTATTTATTTGAGCAACATTATGTTTATATTTTGTAATATCTGTACTAACTTGGCAGAGAACTTTACAAAGAAAAATACCACAGAAAAGTATCTGCCTCTTTAGAGTAATGTTCTCTTCTTCTCTATCTCTCCTTTCTGCTTCTTTTCTTCCTCTTTGTTGTCCCCTCCCCTGGAATGTGACGTTGTGAGTAATTTCTTATCCCTCCCACCCTAGAAGGGGGATGTCAGAGGAATTTGACTGTGAAGGAGAAACATGCAGTAGAAACTATAGAGGCCTCCAGCTTCTATTGCACTCGCTCTATCCATCCCTGGTGTTTTTAGGACTTTCAGGACTATTTATTGTCACATAAACAAAAAGATTTTTTTTTTTTTGCCAGCTTTTGAAAGTTGTTTCATTTTGAAATTAGTTTGAAGCAACCTCACGCAAATCATCAGAAAAAAAATCTTTTTTGCACTTTTTTGAACCTTGGAGTTCTCATTGTTGCTTTTATCAAGAGAGTTGAGGACTACTTCTGGACCTCTAAAAAACTTTCGCGACTAGCACAAGGCACACCAGCAAGAGCAGCATCTGAGACAAGGATGCGTGTGGAGGTGGCTCTGGCAATCCTGGCTTCTCTGCTCGCTCTCTGCTGGATCGCTGCCGGCACTGGCGGTGTGGAAGAGCAGACAGACGAGGAAGCAGCCAGACAGGCACTGATTCAGCATGGTGAGGTGCCTGCCGAGAAAATGACAGGGCTACAGGCAATAGAGGCAGATTGGAATCGGATAGACAGCCCTGCAGCTAGGGTGGAGGACACCATCAAACATGACCCAAGGGCCAGGAGATCTCCACAGGAGGACCGTACAGGTGAAGATTATTACTGTTAAAGTTTAATGTACAGTAAATGTATAATTTAAATAACTCTAAACATCACGCTGACTAGTAATGTGGAGTGACTACACTGTATTAAATGTAAAAGATAGATAAGATCATCTTGTCTGCTTTCATTTTGTCCTAAAAGCAAAGAAAGTTGTATATGTGTTCTTTGTGCTGCCATGGTAGCATTTGTTGGCTGCAAGCCCATAGGCACAGCTGTTCTCTTTCAGTGTTAGTCTCCACACAGCCTAGCCAAGCAAGGTCTTATCAGTAGTGGTCAGTGTGGTTCAGCCCAGTGACTGTCTACGCCACGCCGAATAACAGTCTCCTTCCCCTTTGTCTGTTCAAACATGCTCAGAACCGTAGTAGCACTGCAGCAGCAGTGACAGCATTTGGAAAAGAAATTGGGATACTGGAGCGAAATGGAAAACCCAGCTGCGTGCTAGACAGGAGTATACGGGAATACTACACACATATAAAAAAGAGGTCTCCCTCCTTTACCCTCCTCCACTTCCCCTACCTCAACCCATTTCTTTGCTGTAATGAAGAGGAGGGTTGTGGTTTGAAGTTGTGCTGTTCGGAGAACTCCTCAGACTGACGTTTGGTTTGCATTGAAGTGCATAAAACTTCATTGTTACTGTCACAGTGGGAGGATTGAAAATGAAATAGGTTTGGAGATAGAGGTTCCATTCAAAGCCATCACATTTAATTACATTTTCTTGCCAAGTTTATGGCCTGGTAAGGAAAAAAATCTGTGTGAGTAACAGTGAGGTATGTAGGGCAGAGGTGCCTAAGTTGTAATTTATAGGTAAAGTTATTTTGTTTATAGGTTGTCTTCTCTTCAGAGCAGAGTCAATGCATATACGTTGTAGCCACCCATCGCTATTGTCAGTAAAACAGAAAGCTTGTCAAGAAGCCATCAGTTTATTTCATTCTTCCAAATAAGTCATGTAGAAGCAATGTCTTTCATCCAAGAGATGTTTCAGGGAAGGTGGTTGAAAGTCATTCCTCTTTCCAGTAAATCAAATACTGTCCGCTGTCTTATGTAAAGTGCACAGCAGTGAGAGTGGAATTCTAGCCTAACTCATCTGTGTGGTCCAATGTGTTACCAACCCCCTTTAATTTTCAGCTGCAGTGCTCCTCTAGCCCACCACCACACCTTTAATACAATGCAGATGTTTCCCCGCGCCACTTATCAAAACGCTCAAGAGAATTATGAAAACAATCTCAATGTGTCAAATGAATAAATTCAAACTCCTGCCTTTAATGTGGACAATGCAGAGTGTGAGGCAGCACATGTTATTTGTGTGTGAATTAAAAATACAGGTCTGCTTATTTGGACAAGAACAAGTGGGTCAGATTCATGTGAAGAGCATGTAGTAGCCATCTAGTGAACATGTAGTCTGGGTTTTTAAAGCTGCTCAGACCAATAAAATTTTCCACACTCTTAAGCAGGTTAAATTCTGACAAAAGACAGCCAAATACATAACTCCCTTGGGAACTACAATTGACAGGGTTTTCTGTTTTATCATTTGACCTTGGTTTTGGACAGGAATGCTAGTGCTACCTATAACTGACAGATGAGTTATTAAAGTGTATTACATCACATAATCTGTAGACTATTCTATAAACATAATGATGGCTATAACTGTCTTTACATTTGAACT
This sequence comes from Limnothrissa miodon, assembly GCA_017657215.1. NCBI lineage: Eukaryota > Metazoa > Chordata > Actinopteri > Clupeiformes > Clupeidae > Limnothrissa > Limnothrissa miodon. The sequence goes on along the minus strand of JAGFZM010000115.1, from coordinate 331,227 downwards.
ACAGGCCAATGTGATCCTAATTGATGTTACTGATGCTAAAATACATATATACCTTTATTTGAGTGTTCATGACTTTTCTGCAACATACAGTTGCAGGCTGGAGCTTTTTGCTCGAGCCAACTCATTGGCAGAGACTAGCTCTGTCTGAACATGAAGGTAAAAGCAACAATGTGCTTGTCACAGTTTCCATGTGGGCTATAACAAAAGGATCAGTGTGTTACGCGTTTGTCTCTGTTCACGCACTTGAGCCATTGCCTAATGCAACACAGGCCTGTGTTAAGGTTGTTGGAAAGCTGAGAAGTGTGTTACATAACAGTGCAACAACTCATTCATAATGCTTAAAACACAGTTTCACAACATTTATTCATGTGTCGGGCAGATACAGTAAATTAAATAGCTGAACGCAATGCAAAAATGCAGTTTAGAAATTAATAACAGACAAATGAGCTTGATCTTCACCAGAAAAATGTAAGTGAACAAACAAGAATTCTAACCACATGTTTTACATGTTTTAGTCAGTTTTACAAGAAAATGTCTCTTTCTTAACAGATGCATTGCCCCTAATGTCCTTTTTTTTTTTTAGAAAACCCCAAAGAGTCCAAGCCAAAGAAGCCCAAACCCCCAAAACCAACCAAGAAGCCTAAACCAACCAAAAAACCCAAAGCACCTAAACCTACCAAAAAACCCAAACCCACCAAGAAACCAAGGCCAAGCAAGAAGCCCAAGGCTCCAAAGTCTACTCCAACTCCCAAGCCGCAGGAAGACAAGTCCGCAGCAAGGAAACCCACAATGGAAGAGGAAGAGGAGAAACTACTTCGGGAACTTGGTTGGGATGATAGTAAGTTTCCATTTTAACAGCTGCAGCTGTGCTCACTATTATCTGCTGATGTTTGTGAGTTGGATCATTGCCACAAAATAATAAACAATTTCATCTGTAGTTTGCACAGTTCCTAATTCTTCCACTGAGGAACTTTCTTTCTTCACCTGATGAATGTGTCATCCATTTACAGCTACAATCATTACAATTATATGTGTGATTACTGTCAGGAAATTTACAGCCAATTAGTCACAACACATAAGGAATTTGAAAGTGTTGTTTGATATGTTTGTACACCAGTCCTGTTATTATGCAGTTAAACGTGGTAATAAATCAGATGCTTGTTTTTTCACGAGGAGGCATCAATCACTAGTCTGACAAGCCAGAAGGTGACATACAAATTGTAGTCTTGCCATGACGGATAGACCAGACTCAGAAAGGGATGGAATCTGTGGCTTACCTCTGTACACTAATAGGCTACCACAATGGTACAACTAGCAACTCTCTATAAGGATAGAGCGATGTGATTGGTCTGGTTAAATCTTGGTATAATAGGTGCCGTCTAGAATACATCAAGATTTCTAGTTTAATGAATGGCCTAACCACAGACACAGGTGAAACAGAGTGACTACAATAGGTAGGCAGTGTGTTGGATTAATGCATACATTATGTTGCTGCCACTCAGTATGGTGTAGGTGCACAGACGGGTACACAGACAAACATTTAGAGGGAAATGGGAATGTTCGGGGAAATGAATGAAATGTAATCTAGGACCCCAGGCTGCAGAACCCAACCCAACCACACACACACAAACACATACAAACACACACACACACACACATCCCCACCTCACCCCCAACTTAATATTAATAGAACATCTCAGTTTGTCTCAACTGTTTCTATGAAAATGCGAAATTGACAATTGTCTGTTTTTGTGTGCTTGTAGTGTTACAGACTGCTGCTCCTGACATCACGAACGGGAGACAGCCTGTGTACCCAGGATATGGTAAGAAGTCATACAGGTCTCTCCTACACTTTTTCATCCCTCTGAAAATGTTCTCTTGCTTGAAGTAGGAAAAGTAGGAATGATAGACGGGATTGGACATGACCTTTAACATTTGGCCTAGCTGGAACTGAATGTTGTGCTTTTATTTAACAGTCAACTTAACACAAAGGACATAGAAGCACATCAGAAGCACTCCTTCAATTTGTTGCAGGCACATGAGAGATTAAATTATGTTTGTGTGTGTGTGTGTGTGTGTGCAGAAGTGTCTGTTGGGTTGGGGTCCTTCTTTGATCCTCTGGCCTCTCATTTTACAGCATAACTGAAAAAGATTGAAGGTACTAAGACTAATCCCAACACTGACAAAAAAGACAAACAAACAAAAAAAAACACTCACATAGCAGGGTGATGATAACTAGGAGGCCCTGGTTACTTTTTAAAACGAATTCATGATTTTGAAATCAGTCTATATAAATGTAAATAGAAAAATTGATCTGACTTGATCAGTATTTCATTTATCGTGTGGTTATGTAGGTGACTATGTATTTGTGTATATGTGACTGTTGGGAAGTTGATAGTTACTAAGAATGTGCATAAATAGGAGCGTATTTGAGAAAGTGCAGAAACATCCATAGTGCTCTGTTTTGTTCCAGAGGAGGTAACAGAGCCCGACCTGCGGCGTAAAGGGAAGGAGGACACCAACACAGAGGACCCAAGCATATACCTACCCATACCAGGTAAATAATAACACGGTGGGCTTTTGAAGAGGACGTTAAGAAACTTTATTAAGAAGACTTGATGCTTTTAGAGCACTTCAAGATCGGTTTGACAGCAGGACTGCAAATTATGCCTGCAGAATTATAAATGATGTGCTGTGTTTATTAATGCCTATGGGTCATTTATGTTTCAGAGGAGACAGTAGCTCCAACGGTTGCTATTACGTGGTATGAGGAGTATGACTATGTTGACCGTATGTACTAAGTCCCTTTAATTCAATTATATAAAATAAGTCTCACAAATGAATTTCGTATTTTTTAAAATTGCTGTTTTTGTTTGTTAATGTTATATCAACAGTGTCCAAAAAGCTGGAAGAGGAGGAAAGAGAGAAAGAGGAGAAGGCACGAAAGGAGAAAGAAGAGAGAGGTTTTAAATCACTTTAAACCCGTCTGTCAGACAGCAAAAAAAAAAGAAAAAGCAACTCACTTTCTTTTTATGACTCCCTTAACTATACCTTGAGTGTTTTTCCTCTATTCTTCAGAGAGTGGCTGAGACATTGTGGAGCTCTGTGCTGGTGGTCTTTTTCAAGGCTTCTTAACTCACATTATGTGCTGCCCTTGTCATGTTGAGGCCACATGGTTTAGAGTGCTTGTGTTTATGTCTGCATACAAGAGACTGTAGGGCGAGGGAGGCAGAAGAGTGAGGGAGACAGAAAATGAACGGGTCAGAACAACCCACTGGGATGTGGACGGATCAGTGTGAGACCTACGGGAAGCTGGAGGTCTGGTGGTCTGAGCTCCCGACAGAGATTTAAGGGAAAGAGGCCGGTGGTGGAGGGTAGTTGGGTAGTGGACGTGCTCCACTTGCATAGCCAAATAAAGTGGAGGGAGGAAGTAATGAAACTAGCAGTTTCCCTGGATTGATCTCTTTACAATATACGCATATTTTGGAGGGAATCTTGGTGCACATGCCGTTTTAATTTTACAAATGCTCAGAGGGCCATACTATAATGTATGATTTTGCCATTACTGTAATTGTACCTCCTCTTTGGTTATAGTTTAATAGTGGATAGCGACTGTTCATATGATTCGAAAAACATGAACCAAAACAGTGTTCCATATTATAAGCTTGTACTGTGTGGATCTGTGGGCTGGATTAGTTCTTTGTTTAGTGTTACAGTTTTTGAATACTGTTTTGCTTTCAACTCACAATGAGATCATGGAAATGAGGCTATTAAACAGGTTGCACTTTGTGAAGACAAGCAAACAATAAAACAAATTTTTCTACTCTCTCTCTCTCTATCCCTTTCGCAGCTGAAAAGGAAAGAAAGAAATGGGAGGAGGAAGAGCAAGAGGAGAGAAGAAAGCAGACTGTCTACACCGAACCAAAGAGTAATGCTCTCAAAATGGCTCTAATGACTTTTTTTTATCTTTGCTACTTGATGGGCCCTTCCCCCTTTTCCAACCATAGCAACCAGGGTCTCTGCACTTCATAACTGCACTGAACAATGTCGCACATACTTTTGGTAGCATTCTCTGTTCTAAAGAATTTTTGCAATATATTACTTAACTCTCTAGCCGCTTTGCTAAAGAAACATTCACGTCTCTGGGAAAACAATAAATCCCTTTTTAGGGAACCCAGCAGAATACTGGACAACTCAAGCACAATTATTTTCCACTAGCAGAGGAGCTTTTGGATAACATTACCAGACTTGGACTCTTACCACAGAAAGTTTTTTTTTTTAAAGTTGACTCACTAGTTGGCCTCAGTTCCATTCTGCTCTCTGCTGTGAAGCCACAAATGTAAACCTGTGATGTTTCGCTAATCACATTCAGATAGTTCCAGTGTACACTTAAATCCCAGATGCAAGCACCCATTTAAGATACACTGATTAATGCCATCACACTATAGAACATGAGAATAGAGAATAGAATAGAGATGTTTGACTTTGATCTCACACAGAAAATCTGTTGCTCTAAAACATGTGTTCTCTTTGTTCGTCCCAGAATGCCCTCCTATGGGCATGGAGTCACATAAAGTGGATGACGATCAGCTCTTGGCCTCTTCCATGTCACATTTTGGCTTTTCTGCCCAGAGAGGTCGCCTCAATATGCAGGTTTGTTTGTTTCCTTAGAAAACCCTCAAAATCCTCAATTACAATTTAAATATTCATATATGTAGACCAACAAATTGCAGCAATTCAGTTTGCATCAAGCACAAAACATAGCTGAGCGTATTTGTATGCTACTGAGTGTGTGTGTGTGTGTGTGTCGTCTTTGAAGGGTGTGAATGATGAGGAGGACACACCTTATGGTGGTGCCTGGTGTGCTGACCCTGAGGACAAGCAGCACTGGTTTCAGATGGACGCTCGGAAGGAGGTGGAGTTCACCGGGGTCATTACTCAGGGCAGGAACTCTGACCGTCAGTAAGGAGCTCTTTTTGTGTGATACATTGTGTAATGATGGAGAAGCGTGGATAAACAATATTTTACTATAGCTGAAATTGAGAAAATCTGCTGCATAAATCATCAAATTATGTTTTGTATCTGATACATGTTTCCCTCTCTGTTTCATACAGTGAGGATTTTGTTTCCTCATTCTTTGTGGCCTTCAGCAATGACACTCGGGAATGGACAGTGCTTCAGGACGATTATGCTGAATGGGTGAGCTTTGGAATAATTGATATAATAAAAAATCAATCATTGTATATAATTATCATCATATAATATCAACTAATGTGCCAGTTTTCAAGTAAAGCTTATTCTGACCACCACTAGGCCTACATGTTAAGATTATGTTTGTTTTCATTTATAATCAAGGATTCAAGGATATTTATTGTCACATATTTTTTTTTAAAAGATAAAAAATGTAGTGAAATGTAGATGTTGTCTGTCTATTGTGCATTAAAGAGAGAGGGTGAAGAATGAGGTGAAGAGATAGTGTAGAGAAATGGGAATGGCCTACAGTATGAAGTAAGAGTGGAGAGGCAACAGTAATGTCATAACTACTACTCCCAATCATTAACAAGGGGCACCCAAGAGCAATGGGGCAAGGAAAAACTCCCTCTGAGGAAGAAACCTTGGGCAGAACCACGACTCAACGAACACAATCTCTCTCTCTTCCTAGATTTTTTAATATGAAAGATTTGTCAACAGTGCATACTCTTACCGGAGTCATGCAGAATTTAGAATTTCTCACATGCTTACAGTGCTCCAAAATGCTGTGATTTAGAGCCAAACATGTAACATGTAACACCATGTAACGTCTTCCCTTCTTTCCATCTACAGCTTTTCTATGGGAACGTGGATAAAGACACCCCAGTTTTCACTCAGTTCGTCTGGCCTATGGTGGCTCGCTACATCCGCATCTTACCACAAAGCTGGAATGGCAGCCTGTGCATGCGCTTGGAAGTGATGGGCTGCCCTTTACCCAGTAAGAACAGCTGCTCATATACTAAAACCAGTTAGCTATGGATGTGGGTGTGTGAGAGAAATCTTCAACCACTTCCCCCAACCCAATTGGTCAGGCCTTCAAATAGTTACAGTTACAAGTCCTAGGCCCTGACCAGTAGGCCAGTAAAGTCTATCAGAGCAGGAGAAGCTGAGGAATACATTTGTCTTTTATTATAGACAGCTACGTCAGTGAGAATGAGGTTGTTCGCACAGATGACCTGGATTTTAGACACCACAACTACAAGGAGATGAGGCAGGTAAGACCATCCCTTTCACACATCTCCACAAATCCCGAGGTAAGGCCATTCTTCCCAAACAAACCTGATATATAATGTAATATTTGAGATATTATCTTCAGTACTTGAGTCATTTCATTTCCAAAAAAGCAAAGCTAAGCACTACCCACCCAACTAATTTAATAATGAACAGGACACACAATACTTGTTCCCGGAGATTGCAATTAATGTCAAACATAAAGAAGATTTTAAGATGACAGTAAAAACAGTAAAAAGTAACTCCTTCACCCCAAATGAATAACTCTGTGCACTCCTTGCACCCTAACTTAAAACAAACACTTGTCTACAAAGACTTTTGTTTTGAAATGTTTTCATTTTCCACATGATATCAATGTTTTTTCTTCTTGCAGCTGATGAAAGTTGTTAATGAGGAGTGTCCTAACATCACAAGAATTTACAACATTGGCAAGAGCTTCCAGGGCCTCAAAATGTACGCAATGGAGATCTCAGACAACCCTGGGGAACATGAAACAGGTCAGGAACATGAACATGAACCACGACATATCTCATAAGCCTAATCCTGAGATGGTATGTAATTAAGGTACTGATTATCTCCCTCTCTCTCTCTCTCCCTTTTGCGTCTGAAATCACCTATAGGTGAACCTGAGTTTCGCTACACAGCTGGGCTCCATGGAAATGAGGTTTTGGGTCGTGAGCTAATCCTACTGCTGATGCAGTTCATCTGCAAGGAGTATAACGACGACAACCCCAGAGTGCGCCGCCTAGTGGAAGGAGTGCGCATTCACCTGGTGCCCTCACTCAACCCTGATGCCTATGAACTGGCCTTTGAAATGGTATTTCTCACTGAGATAAAAGATCTTGCTTGAGACTGATACTAGTAGCAAAGGTTATATTGTGGCTCATGGAAAAAAGTCCAAGTATACAATTGTCTATTAGATCACGAGTAAACAATTTTCTACACAAACTGAATGTTACAGTGTTATTAAGCTTGCAAATACCCCTACCGGCCTACTAAATGTTATTGAAGATGTTCTTGATGAGATAACATTGATATTAAATGTATCTTTCATTTCCTCAGGGTTCTGAAATGGGTAACTGGGTCTTAGGTCACTGGACAGAAGAAGGGTATGACATCTACCAGAACTTTCCAGACCTGAATAGTGTGCTTTGGGGGGCTGAGGACAGAGGCTGGGTGCCTCGCCATGTGCCTAATCACCACATTCCACTACCAGAGAACTTTCTGTCATCAAATGGTTCGGTACAGTTGCACAACTTAACTCACTGTGAAAATGAACTTGACAACAAAGACCAGTTTTCAGTAGTTTACCTACTATAACCTTAAAAGGCACCAGGATATAGCTCTTTGCACAAAGTATTAATAATAATTCTTTGAATAATTCAGTGGATTTTAAAGTATATAGATTGACAGTTAGATAGATAGACAGATAGATACATAGATAGATACTTCATTTAACCTGGGTAAAATTGATCATATCTCATATTGTATAATAATTGTCTGTAATACAATTATTATTATGTAAAAAACATTTATAAAACATGTACACATTTTCTCAGGCTGCTGTGGAGACCCGTGCCATAATTTCATGGATGGAGCGGACACCTTTCGTGCTGGGAGCAAACTTCCAGGGGGGTGAAAAGATCGTCACCTACCCTTATGACATGCAGCGTCCCCCGAGGACCTATGGCAGAGGGCGCCGTCCCCCAGCTGCAGACCACGAGATGAACGAGGAGACCTGGGCTCGGATCCAGAGACAGAACGAGGGCGCGTGGAGAGAGACAGCGGACGAGACCATGTTCCGCTGGCTGTCCATGACCTATGCCCACAGCCACCTAACCATGACGGAGACACAGCGTGGCTCCTGTCATGGAGACGATATCACTGGGGGACAGGGATACATCAACCGGGCCAGCTGGAAGCCAGTTGTGGGCAGTGAGTTTTGGGAGTAGTGGGTTGCATGTCTGCTGTGAGATTATTAGTTGATTAATAATTTTTAATTCATTAATTTATTCATTCATTCATTCATGGACATTCCGTGTTTTTTGAAGGCATGAATGACTTCAGCTACCTGCACACAAACTGCTTTGAGATTTCTGTTTTTCTGGGCTGTGATAAATTCCCCCATGAGAGTGAGCTGCCCCAAGAATGGGAGAACAACAGAGAGGCTCTCTTGGCATTCATTGAGCAGGTAAACAAATAGAAAATCAAACAAAATTAATCTAGAATTAAATCATAAAAACAATATATTTCATAAATGTAATTGCCTACAAAGCAATTATATTATATCATTAACTATTGATTTGCTAAGTATATTTTATATTGTATAAATGAAATATCACTTTATTATTTTCATGTTTTCTTAAGGTGTTGATAGTAAGTCTTCAATGAAAAGACTGTTCAAATAGTAGGCTAGTGTCAACGGGATGATAACAATCAGGAGGCAGAGCCTAAAATAACTCTTGTGATAACAGATTGATTGACGTAGACTAGATTGAGCGACTTTTTGCATTCAGGAATGTGTAGCTGAAGAGCACAAAAATGTCCCAGTGATGCAGTTCACATCCGTGTCCAAAAATAAAACACCTCAGTGAAAATATGTAGCCTATTCACAACATGATTTCCTTTCTCAGGTCCACCGTGGCATTAAGGGAGTGGTAAGAGATATGCAAGGAAACCCCATTGCAAATGCCACAATTTCAGTTGAAGGCATTAAGCATGATGTGAAGACAGGTAGGACTGATTTATGCCTGTTATTTTATCTCTCAGCAATGGAATATGTCAGTAATGCAATATTCAGACTGATCTCTGTATTCTGTTACTAATGCAATGTCATTGTTAACAATGTCATCAAATAATGTCATTATTAACAATGTCATCAGTCTATGTCAAATAATACAATTCGATGCTATTTCATGTTTTAATAAATATGAAAGTTTAGGGTGACGACAGGCTTTTCAGGTGGTTGAGATTTTGATGAGCTTGTGTTGCAACTTTGCTGTAAGCACTCTGAGGTCTTGATCCAAATGCTAAGCAAACTTTACCACATCTTTGACCCATTTCATTTTTGCTTTTGGGTCATGCTACTAAAAAGGGTATTCAGCAAAAAGCATTCACTACAATAAGCAGACTTCGAGACAAAACACAAGACAATAAGCCCTTCTTCATGGGACTTTAAACAAAATACATGGCAATAAGCTTTTTAACCTAGGATATTAGACAAAAGAGATGAACAGTCCTCTGTGCTAGAATTTAATGCTGTAACAAACTTCAAGGCCAAAGAAACTTGTGCCATTCAACTTTCAGCTACTCTGTCTATATTTCTTCTGATAGGACAGTGATGAGGAACTGGAAGTGAGTGGGAGATAGAGATGAGGTGGAATTAGGAGATGATCGGAGTAGGTGACCGGAAAGATCCATGGGTACCTGCCCAGTACGGGTGCACTGTAGCTTGCTGCACTACAGCATGGCTTTTGGTGATTATTTCATGTTACTATTTCTCACCCTAGCTTCCACAGGAGACTACTGGCGGCTGTTGAACCCTGGTGAGTATCACGTAACCGCCCAGGCTGAGGGTTACACACCAAGGACACGTATCTGCCCAGTGGGGTATGAAACATCTGCCACACCATGCAGCTTCTCTTTGCTCAAATCCATCGGGGGCCGCATCAAGCAGATCATGGCTACCAATGGCAACAGGCCCATCCGTTTTATACCCAAGCCGACACCTAAGCCAAGGGAAAGGGTAAAGGTCAGTCAGGGCAACAACAGGTTTGAGCGTTTCCAACAGAATGAGCGTTTCCAACGTCTTCGCATGATGCGTCTGCGCTGGCTACGTAAACAGAGACTAAGAGGTGGTGGGAGGCATGCAGCTCACACCACCACGACCACCACCACAACAACACCACCAACCACCACTGAGCCAGTAATAGAGACCACCACTTCTTGGTACGACTCTTGGTTTGACATGGACAGCAGCTTAACATCTCCTTCTCCCATTGAGACAGAACTCTTTGAGCCTGAGGCCACAATTGATGACACCTTTGAGCATACGATTGATGAGTATTAGGCAAAGTCAGTCTAATAATGTATAGGCTACATGTCTTTCCATAGGCTGGCACACGGTATTCTCTAATACTGGACTAGTTGAGTATTAAAATGAAAATGCTCTCTCTGCTGCGCAAAGAGGTTAAGGTACACTTAGGTAACTAAGGTAACTTAATGATATTTTTGATCAGTTTATGCATTAAACAGTTGATATGCACACATGACTTTCACTCACACAAATGTAAAGGGATTAGGCCTACCCCAAAATGTTATGTATGCAATGTTGCTTTTTTCAAATAAAAACATAAAACAATAGTTTTGTCTCTGGTAGTCTTCACTTATTAAATGACATACGAGACGGATGTAAATATATCCTACGTTTAAGATTTGACATTAAATAGTAAATGCAATAATGGCAAATAATTTTTCATATGCACAGTGGATAATGTGTAACAGCACATGCCCAGCCTGTTCCCATGAAAAGTATCCATGCGATTGGTAGGCCTACATGGAAAGGGCCCCAGAGTCGTAGAATCATAGAATGTCACCGGCAATATATCACGTCAGAATAAAATATCTTCACTATGGACGCACCCTGTAACACCGGGAAAAACACAACAAGCCTCAGCGCCACACATTGACTGGAGACAACGTGATACCTCTGTTTTCCCCTTTTAATGATCAAAAGACGAAATATGTGTAGCCGTGGCTGTATGCGCCGATGACGCGTAACCCGCCATAAAAAATCAAAGAAGAAGAATATGTGTAGCCTACTACTTTTACTTTGAAATAGTAGCCCGGAAGGACTGTGTGTTTCTGTGGACGTTGATTTATCCAAAAGTAGCCTGCCAGTGAGGATAAGAAGACAAGTTTCTCCATTTTGGATAGACTAATATTACAAAGGTTTTAAATGACAGTTTGCTTTCTCACATATATGGCTCAAATTTAGGGTGTTTGTTTGAAAGTTTTAATTGCGTGTTTATAGCTAAGTAGAATACACTTGGTTTTTAGCTAGCTAACATAGCCTAACAAGTTTGTAGCTAGCTACTCCGCTACAGACTTTAAAGATTTGTTCTCTTCATTTGCCGTCACTTCATTTTGTGACGTATTTGTTGGACATTAAAACGAAGGTAAGACGACCTGACGCTTAACATCGTTGTAGAAATAATAACCCTAATGTAAAGTACCCAACGTATAGCTGTAGTGCCAGCTGTGTATGTAGCTACTTTACACATCCGGAAAACCTGCTAGCCAAAGGCTAATTAGGTTAGCCTCTTAGGTAGCCTGTTGCCCTATGTGACACGTCTCTGCGAAGACAAGTCAGGATAGTCAAGCTAGGATAACATTAGCTATGTTAATGCTATCAGACGAGACCTCCGAGCTAAATTGAGGGAATCACGAACATTATGTTGACGAATCATGTGGCGCATACCTGAAGTTTCAAGATGTTGAACAAACCTCTGCATAGTTTTGACAACAGTTGTTGCTTTGCGTTTACGTTAGCAGGCGACAACATTGAATTTTTTTCTGTCTATTATTTTGTAATGTCATGCCAGATACAAGGCACGCAGACACCCTGTCAGCTAATAAAGCTTTTTGTGATTGTGAACAAAACTCGCTCAGTCCATTTCAATGAACAGGCTAGCCAGTTCCTTGCCATGTTTAGCAAAGCCCTGTCTGGCCAGGTTAACCAAGTCCACTTTTCTGGCCACCAAGTTGTCTCAGGGGTACGTTAGGCTTTTGGAACACGGACATATTATGTGAATGAAACCAATACTAAACATTTGTTATATGACACATAAAGACAATGAAACTGAAACCACTTAGTTGAGTCAAGTGAAGAGGTGAGTGACATTATATTTGTTTATTTGTTGTTGTGTTTTTGTTACAGGTTCTTTTGCTCCCATCACTATGAAACTGTACAGTTTAAGTGTCTTGCACAAAGGAGCTACAAAGTCTAATCTGTTGAAAGCTGCCTATGACTTGTCATCCTTCAGCTTCTTCCAGAGATCCAGGTTGGTGAAAAATGTAATATTAAATGTAATTTTATATATGGTGGTTTTCCAGAACATACTAGTACTAGTTAGTACTAGTTGAACTCGACTCGGTTTAGTTGGTTTTCCATGACATAACGGTACCTTGTTGGCATGCAAGCAGTGGATGAGGGTTAGCACAAGAACTGGGTCCTGCTTTCACGAAGGCAAATGTGAGCTAAATTGATGTTGCATGCATGTAATTTCTTACTTTCTGGCAGAAGATAAGTGCCTTGGCCAACTGATGGCTTGGAGCAGCAAAGTGCGACTTTGTAACATGTGAAAGTTTCCAGACCCTCACACGTTTTGAAAAGTAATGACTCAAACTCCATGAGAGGAGTCAGTGCATGACCGACGCATTCAGTGTATGACTTCATTTTTGCTTGGATGACACTCTGTTGAGGCACATCAGTGTCAGTGTTTGTGAGCTGCAGGGAAAGGACGTGGTGGCATGTGTGAGTTTTTCTGCCCTGCAGCAACAACAAAGGTGACAGTCCAGTGACAGGTACACCTGCAAGGAATATGTCACTGGAGACTCCTACTGCAGGATGACTGACTGTATAGTGGATCTCGTAAAAATGCTTGACCGCTCTTGCTGCAGGGTGGTAGACTGCTGTACTTGAGTGCTTTTATGTTAGTCCTTAAATAATGCTGGAAAATGTTGACAGGAATTGGGGATCATTGTCTTATACAATGGTCCATGGGTTGCCTAGTTTGCAGAATACTGGAGAAATGAAACCTCAGACTACTTGAAGTAGTAGTCAGTCACTGTAAGTGCAAAGTGGCAGTTTGGTGTGAAATTCTCAAGCTAACTACTAATTGCAGAGGTGTAGATGAACAGGCAGCATACTTGTCCATAGACTGACAAAGGTCGCATTTCTTTCAACTGTCTGTTGACAAGAAAGCGAGTGGAGTTGTGCTATAAAGGAGTAGTGGAAAAGCCCCATTATATGCTATGCTTTGTTGTACTTGGACTAGGGCTTTATTCATCTGGACTTTTGTTTTTGGTTATGTGCAGGAAAGATGTCAAGTTCCTTTTGAGTTTTTGTTTTGGGATAGGAACCTAGTCTTAGCCCTTGTATTTACAGAAGTTTAACCACACTATGGTATAATTTACTCTAATTTGATCTCATTCTCTTTGTAGTGTGCAGGAGTTTATGACCTTCACAAGTGCACTGATAGTGGAGCGGTCTGGTTTGGGAAGCCGGGCATCAGTTAAAGAACAAGGTTGGTGTCACCTAGGTGTCATTGTTGAAAGCATCTTTGTCGTTATCCTACGGTGTCATGAAATGCGTACATTGTGTTCTATTAATAACATTTGATAACAAGAGGGCTTTTTACTGTGATATATGTGATCAGGCCATTCTTTATTTCCTTCATCAATAACATAATGTTGGTTTCTTTACCTAGACTACCTGTGTCACGTTTATGTGCGAAATGATTCTCTTGGAGCCGTAGTAATTGCAGACAGTGAATACCCATCAAGAGTGTGTTTCACTTTACTTGACAAGGTAAGTGTTAGCACAGTGATTCATTTGTGTTTTACTTGCAAAACTGTACTAAAGTCCACTAAAGTATAGCTAGGTTGTGTGAGTAAGTGAACATGAACATAAATAGTATACCGCAAGTTACAGCTTCAAATAAACACTTGGATGTTTGTTTGCTTTCATAAGGTTTACTTGTTGTTACCAGCATTTACTAGAAATACTGTTATTAGAGATGATGCAGTACGGTATATTGTCAGATTTTGTTTCTGGTTTCTGGACAAATGTGTTCTTCCAAAAGCAAAGTATGTGGCTGCTGTCTATAGCGACTGTCAGTGTAATGTTGTCCATGTGATATGAATTAGCCCATGTCCATTGAAAGGGGGCTCTGTGTACAGAAAGCTGCAAGACTGTGGCTGCAGTGCAGAGATGTAATCTGTCTGTTGGGCTTCTGTTGCAGGTATTGGATGATTTCTCCAGACAAGTGGACCGCATTGACTGGCCGTCAGGCTCCCCAGCCACCATTCAGTTCACTGCATTGGATGCCTACTTGGCTAAATACCAGGTGAGCATATGTGTAAATGTGTAATCCAGTGTAGCTTTGCCGAAGCATGTTGTCACTTGTGCGTCTTTGGAATGGGTCTTTTCAATTCTCTTATAAAATGTATTCTCTTTTTCACTTTACCCAAATTGTCTGTGTGATGATTATAGTCATGGATACAGAAGTCTTGCTAATGTGTGTGTGACATAAATCTAAGCCTTTTGTTTTTTGCACATGCAGTTACATAATTTCCTGATGGTTCCTTTCTAGAATCCCAGAGAAGCTGATGCCATGACAAAAGTCCAAGCTGAACTAGACGAAACAAAAATTATCCTTGTAAGTTGGCACTAGAGGGATTGATGACGTTGTCTGGTCCTTACCAACACACTCAAGATTATCTGTTATTATCTGATGTTATTGATATAAGTTCATACACTTTTCATTGACTGCTCACAGCACAACACAATGGAGTCACTCCTGGAACGAGGCGAAAAGCTGGATGATTTGGTACAGAAGTCAGAACACCTTGGCAACCAGTCGAAAGCCTTCTATAAAACGGTGAGTTTAGTTCTGTGTAATAGTCTCAACTGAATGAGGCACAGGAAAATTAATATGAATGGAAGTTTCTGTGCTCCATTCAGTAAGTGTTGTATAATTTCCTCACTTTTATTTGTACAGCACTCTGTAACATAAAACAACAGGGTTATGAATAGATTTACAACAGATTTCTCTTTTTTTTAAAGGCAAAGACACACCAAGCCAACAATGCATTAAAAACTAAAAAAAGCTCACAGGGAGTGTAGACCTGCGTCTGCTCCTTGTCTGTGCTGAACATTTTGAGTTACCAGTAACACTGGTGAAAACAACCCTCTTGGCAGATGCAATAAGTCATCATAGTCATAAAATGATCTGCAAATAGTCAAAAGATAAGTATGTTGTCTGCCTTGGTTGAGCTTAAATCTCGAAAGGACTAGCATGGCATGCATGGGAGAAACCGCCTCTGTGGCTGTTGGCTGCTGGTTTGAGTCTAAGCAGACTAATCTTGCGTTCGATTTGCCATCCGTCTCGGTGCTCCGAGAAGAAACACTGACCGTTGCCCAGCGACGCACACTGACACGCCCCTTTTCCTCGAATGTCGGGTTTTTCTTCTCGGTTGACTTCAGAGTAGACCGAGCAAGACATCCGAGGCGGATGCCAAGATGGCTGCGCCCAGTGTAACTTAAAATAACGAACAGTTTTCAGTGTGTTTAGACAGCTTTGGTGGTATGGGTATGGGAGTCGGTGTTGTGTGGATGCCAGTAACGTTATTGATAAAAAGCGGGTGTTTAGCAATGGGTGATGCTAATCGTCCCTGGGGTTGCTAACAGAAGATAAACAAACATGAAATGAAGTGAAAATTTTAATTCAAAACGGCTTTTTGGGTGGCGGCCATGTTTTTCGCTTTAAGTGTGGCAGTGACGTCACATGCGAGATCCGAGTCGGATGACAGAGGATAATAAAACACACCATAAGACTAAGGCTTTGTTTCTATGAGGCCCTATATGAGCTGCACATCATTTAATATATATGATATGAATAATGGTAGTAAAAATAAAAAAGTTTAGACTTGCTAGAACTTTTTGTGATCACTTTAACTTAGCATGTCTTTCTGTCTTTTCCTTTTTTTATACAGGCAAGAAAACAGAACTCTTGTTGTGAGGTGATGTGATGTCAGGGGATGGTGTGACCCATATGACTCCTTCCAGCCACCTTCTTTCTTTCAGTTTTTCCTCTCTTTTTTTTTTTTTTTTTTTTTTTCTTTCTTTCTGTCTCTCTCTCCTCCTCTGTCTGGCTGGGGCAGAAGCATTACAACTCTGAGATGTCACAGAGGAAAGAGGGGAAATATTTACAGGAAATGAAGACTCTGAGAAGAGCCAATCAAAAACACCAAAAAAAAAAAGAGAAAGCAAACAGTTCTATGGGGTCAACCGGGGTCTGATTTCCCAGAGTGCACCACACATGTGCTGCTTCTGTCTGGAGAGTTAGTTTTGGGGGGTGTGGGGGGGGTGCGAGTAGGAGTAACCTTGGGCCCATCTTTTCCTGTAGCCTGCAAGGTGGAGTACAGGCATCGCATAGAGAGAGGGGCCAGAAACCCCTCCCACCGTGCCTTACCTTTGACGGCCATTTATTTTTATGTGTATAAAATAACCCCAACTCTTCATATCTGCACAGACATTTAGAAAGCTGTCTGCCTTATGCAACGTCTGTAACATTAAAAAGCACCACTGAAGTCTGCATTTCGATAATAGGAAAGGCCATTTAGTTTTCCAGGAAGACTGTGCAGTGCAATCTTAAAAGTGTTTTGGTGGAACTCTAAACTGTAGTATTGCTAAGTGGTTCTGTGATTTGAATTCAATTCATGTTGTGAGATTTGAATCCAATGCCCCCCACTCCACCCCCTGTAAGTGTTGTAAAAAGCTGTGTGTGTGTGTGTGTGTGTGTGTGTGTGGCAACATGTGGCAGATATAATGACCAAATTGATAGTGAACAGTCGAATGGAAATTCATGATTATCTTGAGATGGACTGTAAAATTATAATTACAATAAACATGCTCTTAAGACATGAGGTTTCTCTACCTGTTTTGTCCTCTAATGACATGACATGCACTCAAAGATGTGCTGGTGGATCTCACCAAGAATCTAGAATTTTTTTTGTCCTGTCTTTTTTCCTAAGCACACGTTAACATTGTTGTATTTTGAATTTGGCACCAGTGTTAAGTTGCGAAACTTAAAGCATTACAGCAGTGTGTGTGTGGTCACATGATGAAATCAGGCCCCACCCTCTTATTGGATGTGAAAGCTGACTGTGTTTTGTATGGGTGGTACATTTGAAATGTCTGTGGTGTTAACAGGCACCTCAAACATTTCAGGTCAATTTTGTTACCTGGCCTGCTTTTGGGTTTTGAAGAATTGATTGATGCATTGCATCATTCATTTTTAGAGTTGATGACTGAACGGTTAATGTATCAACTTTCTTGAGGCTGACAATGGTAAGAGAGCAGTTAGTAGAGTTTCATTTTTTTTTTCTCAAAGAGGAGGTGCTTAAAGTAAGAGCTAAGTGAGATCTTAGGTCAGGTGATAGTCTGAACCTAGAGAACACAATAATGTGTATATTTTCCCCCCTCAAAATAACCTCATGATTAAAAAGAAAGTTGTTCCCTCTATTATGGATAGTGGATAAATGAACCTCTGTTCCTAGTGCTGGCACACAGCTTTCCAAATATCCAGACAATCTTCATTAAATTCTGAAAGTGAGCCTCACTGGTCCTGAGCTGTAGACTGTAATTTGCTTTGTAGCCGTTTTGACAAAACACATCTTTCACTCCAAGACTGAAGGGCCTGGAGTTGCCCTTATCAGTTTCTCAACTGGTGGACAAATAAGGGTGCACACATATGTGTACTTCTGTTTTTATTTTTATTTTTAAATCAATACAAAAAATGTGAATTTCTTGAGCACAGGATTTGATGTTGAAATGCATTGTAGCAGTGTGTGTGTGCTAGTACACGTTGGTGTTTTGTTTAGACTTGATTACTGTATGTGGGCAAGTGCGCTTTGGTGTTTTGTGTTGGATTTTGTTTTTATTTGCTTGTGTGTGTGTAACATGGAGTTGGAGATGTCTCTACACCCACTGCTTCAGGGGGACCTTTAGAGGTGCCTTTGTTCTGTCATTTGCCAAATTGTATAGGAACAATGCCATGCCACTCAAGGAGGGTAGCCATGTGATTGAAGCATTCCTGTGTTATGGAGGTTCTCATGCTGCTTGTAGCTCTTTCTTAGTGTAGCACTGTCACTGACATACAACTTACAAATGTATACTCTTTTTTTTTGTTGCTGCAAAATGAAAAATATGAAGATCAGAAATGCAAACCACTACACTTACAGCTACAGTACTGATAAGGCACAATGAAGAGTTAACATTCAGTTTTGGTTAAGTATATGCTTGAAGCAAAGCCAGGATTATAAAAACATTTATTTCCATTTTTTTTGTAGCAACTTATCATAATTTCTATAACCACGTATAAAATATGCTTCTGTCCATGTTGCCTTATTTCAGTGGTTTTGTCATGTATTCTATTGAAATCAATAATCACATATGAATCCTCGAATAATGTATGTGTGTACTTGTATTATCCAAATTGCCATTACATACATTTCCAGGAAGATACATGTTATGTAACAAAGTAACATGAAGGCAAAGTTAAAAAAATAACTTATAAATGTATGAAATCTTTATGTAACATTTCATTTTTTGAACTAATGACTAATTGTTTCTTCAGACTGATTTTGTATTGTCACAAATGAACTGTATCTAGTATTGAAAGCTGTAAAATTAACTGTATCTACCTTGCCAATTATGCAATTTCTGTCTGAAAAAAATATCACTCAAAATGATAAAGAAAGAATATTGCAAATATTTTCAGCTTCATACATAAGCTTTTTATTGAAAATATACAGGTTGCACTCAATATGATAATCTTATATTTGGCTCATTGAGTCAGTGTGTTTATTGCAGAAGAATGCTATCTGAACCGCAGACTAGTCTACTGAGTACAAAATGCCAATAATTGAATTTCCCAAATTTACAACTGTACAAAAAAAATTGGCCTCTTATGTATTGCAAAAACAATGAGAGTAGGACAGTCACATGTTGACCTGGGAATACAGGTATTGAACTCCTCCAAAGGATCTTTTGGTCCCGTCCATTTTAATCATGTTATTAACCGGTGTTGAGTCCAAACATGATGTCAGCTGGGAACAAGTGGACCTTTAAACAAATGCTGTCAAGGAGGTGTGTATGAGGAGTGTTGTACCGAGAGCATTGCTGGTACGCCGCCTCTGCTCACACAGTTGATGGCGATAAATAGCAGTGGACTAGTAGGCCTTAGACAGGTGGCTTGAGGCTGGCTGACTTCCACTAAGTGACTTTATGATTATGCAACTTCTTTTTTGGCTTTAAAGCGGAACGTCTTCAGGGGGTTCTTGCCTCTGGCATTTTTCTGCAGACAAAGAGGACACCAGTGTGATTGTTGGTTTGTAACTACCAGTGCAAATATGCTTATAGAGCCTTTGCAAAAAATCACAAATTTCTTTATTTACTTATTTAATTTTAAGGATTTGTTTCATAACACAGAACAGAAAAAACAGTTCTGACCTTGAAGTCATTTTTGATAACCCCCCTGGCTTTGGGCTTGAAAATCCTTTTCTTGCGTCCAGTCAGTGGATTGGCTAGTCCTTTAAGTGTGGCTGGGACTAGGAGGGCAAACAAGATAAATACTTTCAGAACACAGATTTGACTCATTTACTCATCATTACTATTGTACAATCTACCACATCTAGTTTGTCTAGAGGATATTTTTGCTTGAAGATAATGTCAAACATCAGCTTACTTAAATAGTCTGGCACATTCTTGAGATGTGGTTTGATAATTGCAGGATGAATGTCCTTGTCATGGCGCAGGAGGTGAAGGTCCCTGGGATTGTCCTCAAAGTATGTCTAGAAATATTATTGTTGTTAAAACAATGTATTGTCATATTTGTAACAATAGTGCTGAATCTTATTAGTGCTGAGCTCAAGAAAGCAAAATGAAACAATCTGGCAATCACCTTCAACTTCTCAGAGTTAAGCAACTCCTGCTTGATCTCCTTCAGTCTGGCTTCTTTAACTGACTGTTTGGTGACAGACCGCATGGCATCCTACAGGCATTTTTATATCAGTATTAGTCACTGGATAAGCAACTTCCAAACAATGCACAGGCAGACCAAATCTTGCTTAGAGTAATGTTCATATCCAATGTTCATTTTACTGACAAATTCAATCATTTCAAACAAACTAAATAACTAACAATCTAAATGAATGAATAATGTGCTGAGCCACAAACATGACCCAAAATATTGTCTACTTACCCGACAACGATACCGGAATCCCTCAATCTCCTCCATTTTAAACTCATATGGTTTCAGCGCGCATTCGGTTTCTGTGATTGTGAGAAGCACCAAATTGAATTACAATTGCAGTCATGGTGTGTTTCTTCATGTTGTTACAAAAGATAAAAAGACAGTAATTAATTAAATCCTTTACAACATAGTTACATGTATTCTAAAGTCATTTTACAGTGGAATGTCATGTAACGTCATTTTACTTAAATAAATTAAACTCTACATTGCTTTAGATAAAAGTACCTGCCAAGAACCCATAAACAGAAACATTACTACCTGTGAGTGCACTTTCCACCTCTGCCAACAGAGGAAGCTCTGTGTGGGAAACGAATGTCAAGGCAGTACCGGGGTTATCTGCACGGGCCGTTCTAAAGACAAAAGGGAGGAAAACATCAAGGGAAGTAAAATGTATTGTTGGTCTAACACAGACATGGGTTCAGAAAAAGAAGACACTCACCTGCCGACACGGTGAATGTAGGACTCTACTGTTACCGGGAAGTCAAAGTTAATGACATTGGCCACGTTATGGAAGTCTATGCCCCGGGACACACCATACTCCTGGTCTTTACTCCTGAAAACAGAGCACAGCCCTTTAGAGAGAGTATTTTACTCCATAACATGATGGAGGTTTTCAACTAATCTAATTTTGTATTCATTGATCTTTATTCATTATTTTACTGTGCATGGTTTAGTTCACTTACTGTCTGCCTTTCCCTGTAGCTGCCTTCTTCTTCTTCTTCTTCTTCTTCCCTTTCTGCTCCTCTTGCTTTATTGAGGTGGTGGGGTTCTCCAGGCCCTGCTCATCTGTGGCGATTATGTAGTCATAAAACCCCTGGTTGAACTGACTGATGATATGGCACCTGAAGAGGACAGTGTCGACAACCACACAGACCAGGGAAACAAACAGTACATGTGCATAAAAATGGTTTTCAGAAATCAGGTGAATACTACCAAACGTAAAGCAAACACTCACTCTGAAGATTAAAGGCGTCAGTAATTTAGCAGCAGTACAGTAGTTATGAATTTACTAACACAAGCAAACCATAAATATTAGATTCAACTTTTTTGTCCTTACACATGTCTAAATACAGAGTAACAAGATACAGTTTAGCATCTAATCAGAAGTGCAAAGAGCAGCAAGTGCAAAATAAACAATATGGAGTGTATACAGTATGGACAATACATACAGTTAAGAGGAGCAGAGTGCACTTATGCTACAAACACACACTTACCTGGAGTGTACAGGAAGCTCTGAGTTTAGCACACAAGCAGGGATACTGAACTGCTCCAGAAACAGCTTCAGACGGTAGCAGCGGTCCACAGTGCCCACAAACAGCAGCGTCTTGCCACGCACTAGCCGCAGCTTCAGGAGGGTGTAGATGAGCAGAAACTTGTCCTCCTCCTCACATTTGACGCTGTACTGCTGCAGCTGAGAGCTGTCCGGCAGCTGAGAGCCCTGAAGCTTCAGGGTCACCTGGAACACCAAAGCAGTGACACTCACAGACACGTCCATGTTTGGTTCATACTTTTAGGGGGGGGGGGGGGGGGGGTCCTACTGTCAAAATCTAAAGCATTAGGTTTCAGTTGTACCCTTTCTAAGCCCCTTCCTAATGTATACCAATTGCCATTTAATGCAGGAGTTTTCACAATGTAACTTTGATGTCAACAATCTCTGTCAAAGGTGATATCTTAATTTTACAAATGGCTTTGCAAACAATCACTTAACAGTGCAAAGTCCATGAGGCTCAGGAATAAGTCTTAAGAAGGACATTGAAATTGGGCTACTGTCGTACCATATCTCAATCACAACATGAGCAACAAAGTGTACTTGCAAAAAGAGACATGATAAACATCACATGCACACTAAAACATAAGCAGAATACCATAGAGCAGATCTGGATTGTACGCTATTGAGTGAACAGTGAACATGTGAACAGTACAATTACTGTAGCATACACAGTGCTTACAGGGTTGTGAAGTACTAACTCCTTCAGAGCTTGCACATCCTCGTTCAGTGTGGCGGACATGAGGAAAGCCTGGTAGATCTTGGGCAAATGACTGCAAAGGAACAAATAAACACTTACTCAGAGACCACAAGTTCTAGGTGTAAGTGTTTAATTTACATTAACCACGTGGTAACTTTCATTCTTTACAGCTGCAGTTTCACATGAAATGCATCTGATTTTTACTTCATCTTATTAAGAAAATCATATAAGCGCATACCAGAGCAAATTCTTCAAGTCAGCCTCAAATCCAAAGGAAAAGACCAGATCTGCTTCGTCAATAACAAGCATTTCCAGGGAGGAGTGAAGTGCAAGATTTTGAGCATTAATGTGGGCTAGTACCCGTGAGGGGGTCCCCACCACGACATCAGGTTTCTCCATCAGGATGGGTCTGAAGCAAAAAAAACACAACAGGCATACAGTATGGGTGCAAAATATGCATGGGTAAGTCAAACGCTGTTAAATGTTAAATATTATATCACGCCCAAATGTCTAGTGCAGTATGTGCTTACTTCTGAGTGGATATGTCTGCCTTGCTTGAGATATCTGCAACTCTGACATCCCTGGAACAGAAGGCTGTGAGCTGGCGAATCATGGTTTGTACCTGCTGTCCTAGTTCTTTGGTGGGTACCAGTATTAGAGCTCTGACAGCCTGTTCGCGCAGAGTCTGTCAACAAGGTGGATGCTTTAGTCAGAAATGTCAGTTCAAGACGACAGGTGGAATCAATCGTCTCTCTGACATGTTGTGTGGCTAAAAAATAACAGACCTGTTTAGACGTCAGAATCCGCTGAATAACAGGAACCGCATAGGCTGCAGTCTTACCGGAACCAGTCCGAGCTCGGGCCAAAAGGTCTTTACCTTCCAGTGCCAATGGAATAGCTTTCTCCTGGATTAGCGTGGGTTGTGCCCATCCTAGGTCAGCTATAGCCTGTCAACAAACACAACACTTGCTTACCGACATAAAAAAGAATATGAATCAACTAAGCCATTAAAAGGGCAACTGACGAACATGGCAGTTTACAGAGCACACTAACATCTACCGCTGCATCACTGCCTGCAAAAGGAAGCTCGAAGCTGTAAACACAAACAGTTATACAAGTAGTATGGAGTATGATGAATCCATGATAAGGTAATGCCGCGGGAAACTCAAATTAACCTTTAAAAGGCGATCATCTATGCCCATCTCGTGGAAACCAACACCATCGGCAGCCATTCTTCCCACGTGTGTTTGTCTACCTACGTCCAGATTCCGGAAAAAGAGTAAAACGATTATTTTCACAAAAGAAATACACCGACACCTGCTGGTAGGGAGGTGAATTCCAAGTTTGGTAATCTTTTCCTTCTTGTGTTGAGTATGGGAAAGTCAAGAGGTAGGCATGTTTGAAATGTATGTATTTTATGCTGTTCGCATGTATAATACATCATGATAAAGCGACAAAAGTTAATAATGTAATTGGTTTATTCCTCCAGCATTATAGTGTCGCAGATGTATTTAACCACTAGTCGGCGTGCATGGCATTAGTGCTGATGAATTCCCGCTGAACGCCTTCCGTGTCAATCAAAAAATAAACAAAGGCAAACGAGGAAGGAATCGCTGGGAAAGTGAGTTGCTGCTGAATCTCTCTCTTAATTAAAGATGCACTTTACAGTTGTTTTACTGGAACAATAAATTGAAAAGTGTAATGTGATGTCTTGAATAATCCTCAATAATTGTCAACCTAACTTGCTGGGTCTGCCAGCTAGCTGCGTTAGCTGAATCAGAGCCCCCAGTGAAAGCAGTCAGAAGTGAAACCCCACAATGTCTGCACATTCATTCGTTTTCAGGGAACTTACACAAAGCCATGTGGGGTCAATAGAATTAATTTTTTTTTTTGTTAACTAAAACATACTTTCCACAGCGTCTTTCCTGATTTAATGTTTTCGTTTAATGATAGCCCTTAAAATGACCTATTCAAAGCTAACGTTATTAAGCTATGCCGGTGAAGCTTGTTAGCACACCACTTTTACTATGGGTTTTGTTAGTACATCATATTTGATGTTTATGATGGTAAATAACACAATAAATTGTAACTATTTGCAGAGAACAAATGAATATTCAGCTGTAAATATTTTAAGAAAACCTCATTACGGGTAATCCACATTGCTAGCGTCATCTAACCTCATGCGTGTGAATGTCAACCATCCCAAATAGCTAAAGTGAAGACGGACAGTAGAAATGGGAGGTGAGAGTTGACGAGCCGAATAACATTAAGTTGCATCATTTTCTTCAACTAGCTCATCCTGAACTACAGAAGTCATACCCTGCAGGGTGGACTCGCGACTTACAATGGAAACTCAGGTAGAAAAAATGACAGTTTTTGTGAATAACTGAGAATTTCATTTCATTTGTAGCCTACAGGGATGCCAATATTTTCTTTATTCCTTTCTATTTGACAGTTATTACAATAATAATGACTAAAGCCTATTCCAATAAAGACTGATTACATTTGCTTTGTTAGATGAAACAACGAGTCTTCACGGGAGTGGTGACTCAGTTACAAGATAATTATGGTATGGTCGATCAGGATGTGCACTTCCAGATGAGGTAAAGCAAAGAAACATAGTGTCCTTGTTCATACTATTTTGTGGCACAGTTAATGGCTTTTTGAATAGCTGTGTTATTCAGTGAATAATGTATTGATTTTCCTTTTTTCTTTACAGTGATGTTATTGGAAGATATCCCCAGTTAGGAGAGAAAGTGCTTGTGAAAGCTGTCAAAGACTCTGCTCAGGCGCTCAGTTGGACGGCTCAGACGGTCCAAACCCTTAATGGTCAGGTATGCGGTACACTGAAACATTTCACAATAACAGATCTCGGAAGTCACAATGGCTATATTCTGCACTGGGCACATAAAGGGCTTCCCCCTTCCATTCCACATTCTCACTTTCTGCGTACCTAAATAATGGTCTCCACACAGCCGTTCAAGTCACCTCCTCCTCTACTGCCTTCAATGTCGTCAAATCAGAAACCTGGCATCCTGGGTAGGCAGCCACAACCACTCCTCAAATCTCCTAAGATTCCGCCGCTTATCCCCAACATGCAGTCCAATCCTGGCAAAGGTGAGTTCCCTAGTGGGATTGAGGCTGTAGGCTGATAATAATGCAAACTATAATATGATATCATAGTTAGATTATACTGTATATAAAGAGAGAGACAGTGATGCAGCCACTGTCAGGTATAATGTAACTTACAGGTTATTTGTTCTTAAAAGGTTCTTACTTATCTCTCTACAGGCTTACTACAGATGCCGCCCCACCACCTACAGCCACCATGGGGTGCTCCATACGAGGGCTGGGGCAGCAGCATTAGCTCCAGGAAGAGGCACAGTGACGGGGGAGGCGGACGAAGAGGAGGCCGCTGGTGAGTCTGGAAACAATAAAATGACAAGCTCAATAATTTATACACAGATTAAATAAATGAATTAATATTCTTAGGAAATGTCCAACTTATAGTTTTCAGGTATTCATATTCCTGGAGCCTTTTTAATTGCCAGCACTGGGGGCACATTGTGCTTGTCTGGATCCACAGGGAGGATGGTGGTCCGTGGGGAGGGGACGGGATCCACCAAAAGCGGAGGAGATGGAAGGGGATGTCTGACGATGAAGTGCCCAGGAAGAGCACCACTGCGCCCCAGCAGAGCTACCCCTTCTTCTCGTGCTTCCCACGGGACAGGTAAGGCATGCCCAGGCCTTTTGTCTTTTGCTGGGTAGAAGAGCCTGTTCATCATAGCCTGTTTTACTACACAGCAACCAGGAATCCTTTTAGTTTAACCCGTGTGAAAGTAAAGTAAATAACAGGTGCACAATTTAAATGGGAATTCCTTCAGGGCGGATGAAAACCAGCCTTGAATGAGTTTATGTAACTGTGATCATTGACAGGATCAATGACATCGGATTAAATATCTGGCCACAACCTAAGCGTTGGGCAGCTGTAATAATACCTTCATTAATTAGGTTCAGCAGTGACAAACAACAAAAGATAAAAGTTGATAAAAAGCTTAATTTCTTGCTGTTCAGGAATGTTTGCTGATATCTCAGAAAATATCGCTATCAGGATCTACCATAATAATTTGCCTTGTAGTTACCTTTGTGTTGATTTTTAATAATTGAGTTCATTAATTTAATCTTTTGGTAATTCAAAAGCCCTTTGTGAAAGAAAAAAAAAACAAATATACTGTGTTTCTGCAGGCATTTAGTAATATGAAGTTTAAGTCATAAAAATATTATCCTGTAGGTTTGAAATGCACTTAGAACAACACCCTACATCTCAGAGCTTGTACATTTTTCTGCCAGGTTAGCCTTTCTTGTGTTTTTGCCATGATTGGGAAAATTTTTTAAATTTCAGTCTCAGTGGTCTTACATAGGTCTTAAACCTTCCTAAATTGAACTTATCAAAGCTAGCAGACACTTTGAAAATAGTAGTTTGTAAGATCCTTCATTTTCTTTGTCCATTTGTATTTTTGTCCATTTCTATGTTTTGCTCAGCTCTGCCTGTGAGTCTCTGGAGGTACGGCGGCGCTACCCCCACCTCCCGCTGCCCCCCTCCCTCTTCCACCTGCAGCTGAGCTGGACTGAGAGTTTCCCGCCCGACCAACCCCTTCCGCTCTGTGGCCCATGCCTGTTCCGTGCAGGGCCCTCTCAGACGACTGAAGAGGCAGAAGAAGCTTCAGAGACGGATGACTCTGAGTTCGCCGTGAAGGTTGTGGAAAGCTCTTAATGTTGTTGTTTTTTTGCCTATGGCATTGTCATTTATCTTGCCCTCAGACAAGTTGATCAAAGTTAATGTATGTCGGTTAAATCTTTTGCTACAACGTACGTTTATCCAAATATTTAGTTTGCCTATAGTAGCCTCAAGGCTAGTGATTGAAATCAACTAGCTGTAGAATATGTAGACGTTCTTAAAGGCCAGTATGTAGCCCACATTTTCTGAATGCATTTCTGAACGCTGACCTCATTCTACTGTGTGCAGGTGATGTTACTGTCTATGCCAAGCATGGAGGAACTTTACACTGAATGCTGCCTACTTGGGCCGGAGGAGCAGGCATCCAAAGGGAATGCGGTGCACCCTAGCACCCTCATCAAGGTTTGGGCACCCCACAAATTCAGTCCTGTTGTATGCATTTAAAAGGCTTATTTAGATCCTTCTATCAGCTCACCTTAAGATCATGGATGGTAGTTATAGTTCATGTGGTAAAGGCAGGACAAGGCAGCCAAGTTTATAGATAAATACCTAACATGTGAGGTGAAATGTTGTTTTTCAATTTGGTGAAATGTTTTCAACCCCCACATCCTCTCTTTTTTCCATTCCTCCTTTTATTTCTTGACCTGTTAGTTCCTGTTGCTGGAATCGAAAGGGAATCTGCAGTTAGTGGGCGGTCACTGGTCAGCACAGGATGGACCAAGCCCATCTAAGGACCCGTCTAGTCTGATCCGCACAGCTGTGCGCTGCACCCTCCAACAGACAGGCCTGGACCTGGACGCTTGCACACAGTGGTCAGTGTCCACCCAGCCTTATTCAAAATGCCTTGCAAAGTTCAATTCCAAATAGGTTTCTGGCTGTGTTCTGGTTATGTTTATAGGTATTGCATTTGGGACATGGAGATGATGATAAACAAATACTGTATGCATTATGAATTGGTGAACTCTACCACATTTGTACTATTAATTATTAACATGTTAATGATTATTGATTGTACTGTAGGCTTGCATGCCTCCCTCTAACAAGTCAGTTAAGTGGTGTTTTAAATCTTTTTTTTTTTTTTTTTTTTTTTTTTTTAATTTGGTAATTTTGTTTATTTGATTTGTAGGCACAAGATGGCTGAGGTGAAGTATATGACAGAGGACAGGATAGAGACTGTTGTGTTCCTGTTGCCAGATGTGTGGAACCTGCCTCAGATAGATCCGGAAGAGCCAACACTAAAAGAAGAGGAGGAGGAGAAAGAGCAAGAGGTCTGGTGTGAATGTTAACTCCTTCAACCATGGTAGAACACTAACCCCACTTCAGTGTGTGGTCTTTTTTATTTATTTAAAAACAAACCTGTTAACTGGCTTTTATTTTGAATGATTGTCGTTAGTTCAGTTTCCAATGCCAGTGGTTATAACCAGTGTGTGTTAAGATCATGTGCCAATCTTATAAACACTTGGGGCTACCTCTCCCTCTCCTGCAGGACTCCGTCTCCACTCTACCTGCTCCTCCGGGGCTGCTGGTGAGCCCTTGTCCCGGCTCCAGCCTACCGGTGCTCTCCCTGGCCTCTCTACTGGAGCCTCAGAACTCAAAGACGCAAGAGACATTTGAGGTAATGCATCCATCTTGGCGTGCATTCACACATGCAGAATACTACCTCACCCAGAGCCTACTTTTTGTGTTTGTGTAGTTAGTTTTGGTGTCCTACCAGACATTTAGAAACAACTGACTTCAACATTTTTGGAATTACACTTGCATATAAATTCTCATATTTTATCCTGGTCTCTTTAGGGGTTTTAAGAAGTACATTACTAAGTTTGTTGGGCTTATGTTAATGTACATGTTACTGATGGTGTTTATAAACATGTTAATATGCTGTATGTGTTGGTTGGCCTGTCTCAGGTGGGCCTGATGGCAGAGTTGTTCTGTGAGATGCTGCAGAGGGACTTTGGACTGCAGCTCTACCACTGCCTCAGTTGTCTGCCTCTGAACCCTGAGGTTAAAGCCGGACAGAGCGAAGATGGTGCCACAGAAACCTCCGATGCTGGAGCCAAGAGCACTAAGGTCAGTTGGTAGGGTCAGCCAGGCCCAAAGATTGTCGGGTTGATTGTTGCAAAAGCTTCTGTCAGGCCTACCACTTACAAGCACTCAAGTTAACTTGCATAGTGAAAAACAATTATTTTAATTCTACCATTGAGCCTTTCTTGCTGATGGCAAAGAAACTGTATTTTCCTTGTTTGGCAGTGGCTGGTGTAGGACTTCAGAATCAGAATCTTTTTTTTTTTCGCCAAGTATACTTGCATATACAAGGAATATGACGCAGGAGACGCAGGAGTTGGTAGGTGTTTTGCTCTCTAGGCAAGCAACAAGGAAAACCATCAGTATACATACAGTGCAAGAAGTACTATGGACACATGATGGGCCTCAACACAATAGACAATATAAATAGGCAACTGTCAAAATATTATATACTAGTAATTCATTATACAAGAATAATAAAAAAGAAACAGTCAGTTGCAATGGAACCATAGTAATGCAGGTGTAGTGCAAAAGACTTGTGTACAAAAAGACCTGTGATGACACATGGATGCATTTCATGTGCTGTTATTTGAGCATCAGTTGGTTTGCTAGAATCATGTGGACTTTAGCTAAAAGTGTGTTGTTATTCTGTCGCTGCTGCTTCTGCTGCTGCTGCTGAAGGAGCCCAAGAAGAACGAGAAAGGAAAGAAAAAGGCTGCCAGCAAGGAAGGCAAGAAGAAGAAAGGTGCCGTAGAAGAGGAGGACGCAGACAAGGAAAAGAAGGATGAGGAGGAGGAAGCAAAGCCAGAGGCAGTAGAGGAGACGCAGGAGCTGGCAGAGGACAAAAAGGACAGCGAGAGCAGCGGTAAGTATGCGTGCGCACACGTGCTACATGCTTTGGAAGGAGACCATCTAATCTTTCAACACTTTAATAGCTGTATGTATAAGTGCACATTACTTCATCCATAATGTATTCTGTATTAAGTGAGTTTACAGTATAAGTATGTTGGACTTTTGTAATGTGTTTGCACACATTGTCTTTCCATTGTAACAGAGGGGCTGGTAAAGGAAGAGAAGACTGCAGATGTTGCAGACAACCATACCACTAAGGAAAATGTAATTATGGCTTTTTATGTTGCAGAAATACAGTTATACTGAGCATATTGTTTCCATGGTGATTTCATACTCCATGTGTCTCTTTTTTCTGCCTCTTCCTGTCCCTCTATTTGTGCAGGATCTTCCTCTCGGCTGGAGTCCTGTGCTTCCCCGCAGTGTCTTGCTCTCCTGGGTGTTCTTCGACCGTAAACTGGAGGGCAGTCTGAGAGAACAGGATCTCCAGAACATTCTGCTGTCTCTGGGGTTGTACCTCACTCCGGCTCAGGTGTGTGTGTGTGGCTTGATTATCAATCTGATAGCACTGTGTTCAGTTGTCTTGACTTCTCTTCTGAAGCCCCTGTTTTGTTTAAACTTCCTGACTGAACTTCCTCTGATCTGGCAGTGCAAGAGGTGAGATTTCTGGCTGCCAACCCATCTGTGTCTCTGCGTGTGTTTCAGGCAATGGACTTGGTCAAGAAGACCACAGTTACTGACCTGTGTCACTACCGCAAGCTGTGTGCGCAGTGGGATGACTCGGAGCTGCCGTGTGACGTCAGTTTACTAGGTGAGAGGAAAGAGACACACACACACACACTCACAGCTTGACTCAAGCCTAAACACACATTTCTATTGCTATACTCTCTAATTGACATGGCTAAACAAACAAGGGGCTAGAGTAGGAGTAAATCACCAACATGAGCATGACTAAGAAATTGTCGTCAAGTTCAGTTGAAGTTCAAGTTCACATTAAAATAACTATGTAGGAGCCTTCTGTTACTAGGGTTACCCTCAAAATACATTCATCACCTGTTCATCATTTAAATTAAAATGATTTGTGTTTGTAATTCATTTGCCTAAAAGCAGTTCATTGCTTTTTATAAGGTGTACATACAGTACAGAGTCTAGAGTCTAACTGATTAATTAAGTAGCTCACTGATAACATCTTTGTATAATTAAAAGAAACAGAAGGAATCAGAATGTGAGCAGACTCAAAATCGTGTCACAACATTCATTTGGCATTAATGACTGCTACTGTGTTCAGGCATGAGTTGAAATCCCTTGTGTCTCCCCTATCAGGGAACCAGGCCCTGCTCCCTGGCCAGGCCTGCACGACTAAAGAGCGGTCGTCCAGCCGCCGCGGGAGCACCAAGGGTAGCAGCGCGGACATGGTCAGCTACAAGGGCTCAACGGTAAACCTGCCCAGCCTGATGCAGGCGCTGGAGAAAAGCACTGCAGTGCAGCGAGCCTTGGAGCAGCGCATCAGCACGCTGCAGACCAAGCTAGGTAACCCAGTACATTCCTCTCTGAACCCTGGCGGTGTACAAGTAGCAGCAGATAGACAGCTTTTTGGACAGATGTATATCACTCTGTCCTAATACATAAATAAGTAAATAAATAAATAGAGAATGGTGTGTGTGTGTGTGTTACAAAGGATTTAGTATGCTTTTGTGTGCTCTCCCTGCAGTGGAGGTGCAGCTAGGCAAGGAGGCGCAGGAGGAGCAGCAGGGAGGCGAGGAGCTGAGGAGCCGTCTGGAACAAGCGGAGAAGCTCAACAAGCTGTATGAGAAGAACCTAAAGGAGAATGCTGGCCACATGCTTGCAGTCATCGAGAAGATGCAGAAGATGGTGGACCAGGTAAGGAGTGACTAGTCGCCAGAAGAAGTTTTTGTTTTTGGTCCTGTGTTGTTGTTGTTGTTGTTGTTTAGTTTTGTTTTTGGGTTTTTGTCATTTTTAAATCATAGAAATTATATAAGGTCGTGTAATTTGTCTAAAAGGTTCATGTATATCATATAGTATGCAAATCAAGGCTGTAAATTAAACTTGTGTTTTCTTATTTTTCTCATGCAGACAACAAGCCTGACTGACTCCAAAAAGGTCACAGATGGAAAAGCGTGACCACTGGAACTGGACTGAAGTAGGACGGGGGTGGGCCTGGAGTTGGGCTGGGCTGGGGTGGGTAGGACTGTGAGGAGGAAAACGCATTTATGGGTGAACTGCACTAAGTTGTCAGTATGAGGAGAAGTATTGGATTTGTAGGATGTTTAGACTGTGTGTGTGTGTGTGTGTGTGTGTGAGTGTGAGTGAGTGAGAGAGAGAGAAAGAGAGCAGTGAGTGAGTGAGGATGTATGTGTATCATGACAAATTTTATGCCATTTTCCCTATCATTGACCCAGCGTGGGAGACAAATGTTCTTTAATTTTGCTGAATATTGTTTAAGGCCTATTTTTTAGCTGTACATAATAATGGATTTTGTTTTTATAACGAGTCGTAATAACTTAAAGTAAAATTCCCTCATTTGTCAGTGTGCAAAAGATAATCCTCAGTGAATTTCGTAGATGACTATTTGGAATTATTAAAAACCTTTGTCAAAATCGTTGGACTCCTCACTTTTTTTTATACCATTGTGAATCTGCAGTCCACGTTTCCTTTTTTGCAGTGCACAGCGTGCTTGCGCAAGTCTTGAAAGTCTTAATAAGTATGGAATTTTAAAACACTGTTTTCCAGACCTTGAAAAGTCTTGAATTTTGTGTGAAAGTCTTAGTAAAGTATGGAAACAAAATGCAGGGTGGAATTTTACAGTATGCTCAAAGGCATTGTGAAATGAGAAATAGGAAAGTACACTATAAAACTAATTATTTTAGTAATTGGTCACGTACATTTCAAATTAACACAATTGGTACAATCTCAACCAATGAAGTAGGCTGCATACAAGTGCAGGCTTGCATACAAGTATACAAGTATATAAAGTCAAGGTCTTGGGGGGCGGGTTACAATAAGTTGTAAAAAAGTCTGGAAAATGTTTGGAATTTTAATTTGGAAGAAGAGCAAGCACCCTGAGTGCAGCAATGATATCTGCTGGCCAGTTACTGTATAGCGACGAGATAAAAGACTACAAAGTATCTCTACGACAACGACACAATGTTGCTTTTCTGGTGGAATTGTACCATTAATTTACACTTAACCGGAAACCTCAAATATTTGGGTCTTTTATTGTAACATTCTAAGCCCGCCTTCCGCGTAGAGCATGTCGACAGTAACTGTTTCACTTTCTGTTTCCCGTGTGGCTGAAAGGTCTATGGACTACTAGACAGATGAACATAAATTGTTTGGAATAATCGTTTCTCATGTGTGTGAAGACGAACCAGGTGGTCTAAATGTGGTGTTGCATGCACGTTAGTCTACATTTGCGTTGCTTTCTGAACTTATTTAGGCTACTTACATAGGCTAGTCATGACAAACTGTGGCAATAGTTGACTTAAACTTGCGTATTTTTGGTAGCTAGGCTATTCATACCTGATAAAAGCCTATTCCACGGATCTGTGGTAGGCTTCTCAGTACAAGTAGAACGAGAGAACTACGCGGAACTATTCATAATGTTCGGTCGAGTCTCCCTTATTCTCTTCTCTTCTCTCGTGCCAACTTTTTGTGAAGTCCGTCCAACTTATGAAGACCCTGTGTCCCGCATATCGTCCTTTCCATGGAACAAAATGCGGTTACCAGAAACTGTAAAACCGCTACATTACGATCTCTTTATTCACCCCAATCTTACTTACCTTAACTTTTCGGGGATTGCTCAAATAAAAATAGACGTGCAGGAAGAAACTCGTGCCATTATT
The DNA here is from genome assembly GCA_017657215.1 of Limnothrissa miodon. Taxonomy (NCBI): domain Eukaryota; kingdom Metazoa; phylum Chordata; class Actinopteri; order Clupeiformes; family Clupeidae; genus Limnothrissa; species Limnothrissa miodon. Next base: position 297,428 of record JAGFZM010000115.1, on the reverse strand, counting down.
CTTCACAGTAAAGACCTCCTCATCGTCAGTGCAACCCTCTTGACACGAAGTCATCTGCGAAAGCTCAATGTTTTGAATCACCCGGCTTTCGAGCAAATAGCTGTTATATCTAATGACTTCACCATTTCTAGGGGAGTGCATGTCCTAAGCATACAATTCACAGCTAACCTCTCTGAAAGTTTTCATGGATTCTACAAAGGATCATACAAGAATAAAGATGGGGAGACCAGGTAAGCCATGCATCAATAAATATTCAATAAAAATACATGACCAAGCCCATGAAGTGTTATTTTATATTAACTTTTGCCAAAGTTGGCAAGCAGTAAGCACACACAGTTATGACCCTGGCCCATTTCAGGGCTATGGCATCAACCCAGTTTGAGCCCACTCATGCCCGCCAAGCATTTCCATGCTTTGATGAGCCCGCCTTCAAAGCAAACTTCACCATACGTGTACGCAGAGAACCCAGACACATCGCCATCTCCAACATGCCCAAGGTAGGACCATATTATCAAGGCAATTCCTCCATCCTCCTGAAGTCTCTATTGCCAAACTGGCTGTGAAATAGTTGAGGGTTCAGGGGCTGTGAATGAAACATTGGAACATTCAGATAATATTGTATGATATTTTTTACTCACTATTCTCTCTCATCAGCTGAAGACTGTAGAGCAACCAGGAGGTCTCCTGGACGATTACTTTGACACTAGCGTGAAAATGAGCACCTATCTGGTAGCCTTTATTGTATGTGATTTCCTTTCCATTAAGAAGACTACCCAGCATGGAGTTGAGGTATGTAAGCTGTCTTTAGATTCTCTGATTAAGCAGTGAGTCAAGTATAGTTGAAATCATTTACATTAGGTCTGCCACACATGCAAAAATGTGCAAATAGATAAACATATGTGAAACACTTTGACTATGAACAGTTTACTGAATGCATGTAATGACTATGAACAGTTTACTGAATGCATGTAATGTTTCAGATCTCAGTGTATGCCGTGCCTGACAAAATCAGCCAGGCAGAGTATGCTTTAGATACAGCTGTGAGGCTCCTTGACTTCTATGACGATTACTTCAACATTCCTTATCCACTTCCCAAACAAGGTCTGAGTAAGAGTGATTGTTGCTTCATGCGATCTCATCACAGTTTGGCTTCTGAAATAATCTAAATTATTATGATTTCAGATCTAGCAGCAATCCCTGACTTCCAGTCAGGTGCAATGGAAAACTGGGGTCTGACCACCTACAGGGAATCCGGTCTACTTTACGACCCTGAGAAATCCTCACCATCAGACAAACTGGGAATAACGAAAGTCATTGCCCATGAATTGGCCCATCAAGTATGCACACCCTCAAACATAATGATAAAATATAAAATGTTACTGAGTTATAATGATAAGTTATTGTATTGCAAGTTTATGTGTGCAATGCTTTGATCTTGGATTGGTTGTGTTTTTCTTCCATGAATTCTTTCATTCTTCCTCTAGTGGTTTGGCAACTTGGTTACAATGCAGTGGTGGAATGACCTGTGGCTAAATGAGGGCTTTGCCAAGTTTATGGAGTTCATGTCTGTTGACATAACCCACCCCGAACTTCAAGTGGTGAGAATTAGCCTTTGTCACCAATGAGAACATTGGATTATGTTATTGTGATTTTCTCAGTGAATATAGTGCTTGGAGACCTGTTCCGATCAAATTATTAGTGATTACACACCAACAAAATTTTATAGGTTGAGGTGTGGGCATGACCGTGTGACCTTGTCCATTGAAAACAAACAAAAGTTGTGCAATCTTAAAAGAGAGCTATATTTGAAGAGAACACTAATATGTCCTATGTAACTAGTGCCAGTTTAGCCTGACTTGAGCACTTAAATCTGCTTTCTGAAAGCTCATGGCAGTTTATGACTGTATTTGGCCACATTTTAAAGAAGTGGCTGAAGGTCACAGAACACGGCTAGGAAGTTTCTGGAAGTTCCCTCATATGTCCATTGTTATAAACCTCCAGCACTGGTTGGGAGCAGTAGCCCATTTCATTTTTTATTCCGATCAGAATGACAACTTTCTGGGGAAGTGCTTTCAGGCTATGGAGGTGGATGCCCTGAGTTCCTCACACCCGATCTCCACCCCAGTGGAAAATCCAGCCGAGATCAGAGAGATGTTTGACGATGTCTCTTACAGGAAGGTATGAATGCACTACACTCCCAACCCTTCAACAGAGAGCAAATTAATAGAATATGCAAATAGTGTTTTTGGACAGATTATTTTGGTCACCTTGAATCAAGTTTATATGTGCTTTCTGCAGTAGTGTCTCCATTAAAGAGGGGCTAAGCAACGTTCAGTTTTTCTCTCTCACGAGCTCCCTCTAAAGACCGCTGTATTACATTGTATTGCACTGCATTCTATTGGAGGCGGTCCGCGCGGCTGAACATTGCAAGTGCTGTATCTACCGCTATAGGCCACGGTGGTGCATTCTACACCGTTCGTTCGCCGCGTAATGACTCATGTTAGAATCCTAAACAGTATGAAACGGATTAATTAAATGAAAAATGTTGCATAGTGGGCCTTTAACAGGTGGTAGGTTTTTGTTTCAGCATGCTGCCTTTCTGATTTGTGGGGTCATGGTAAATGTGTGCTCAGCCTTTGAATATGATATGAATTACAAAAAGAAATTAAATATAGTGTTTAGTCACCTCTTGATTTCACTAAAGTTTTTAACCATGTTCATCAGCAAACAAATATGTCTGAGTTTCAGTGAAAAAGAATGCAAAATTAAGATTAAAATGATATAATTCTAATCATGCATCATATTTTGTTCAGGGTGCATGTGTTTTGAACATGCTCAGAGACTTCCTGACTCCTGAGGCGTTTAAGGTTGGCCTCATCAGATACCTGAAGCGACACAGTTATCAGAACACAGTCAATGCTGACCTCTGGGAAAGCCTGTCCAGTGTAAGGGAAATGTAAAAATGTACATTGAAATTTTGACACTTTTATATGAAGCTTAGATTTTCAACGTGATACACATATTCAAATAAAGACAAGAGTTTCCTCTTCACACCTTTAACTTCCCTGTACACTGCCCCTTGAGGTGATGGAGATGTGCTTTGTTTACGTAAATGAATGTGATCCATAGGTTGTTTTCCTACACACTTTGCCTCTGTTGTAGATCTGTCATTCTGATGATGCAGAACAAGGCCGAATGAAATTGGAGGGATTTTGCCGTGATGGCAAGTCCAAAACTGAGAGCTCTGTAAGTAACAAATCAGTTACAAAATCTGTGTTTATAGACTGATTACTATTGTAAATTAGAAAGATCACAGTATTTGAGTTTTTCAGTACATTACAGTAACTCATTATTTAAAACTCTCAAAAACATAATCTCAACCCTGTTGCTATCAAGGTTTGCAAGTGAGAGTTGCCTCGTCATTTTTGTATACCATTATTTCCAGATGATAAGCTGAGATTTTGCTTAAATTCAATCACTGATTGATACCTGGATGAGAGACATATGTGGGAATCATGAATGCATTTTTTCTCTTTATTCAGATTATGAGCTGATTGATTTATTGTTTTGTTGAGTAAACTGAAGTTATATGGGTGACGTAAATATACATACACTTGTTTTGTTTCCTTAAAACACTGACATGAGAGTGGAACATTGCACACTGTTAACAGAAATGGATTATGCAAGATGAGCTGGATGTGAAAGCCATCATGGACACATGGACCCTGCAAGAGGGGTTTCCCATGATTACTGTGGAGGTCAGAGGTCGTGAAGTCAGACTGAGCCAGCAGAGATATCTGAAAGGAGGCGATAAGACATCCAAGTAAAACCTCTGTTTTAATTTTAATGTGAATATTTAAATATTTTCTTTGTTTTATGTGAATATCCGAGCAACCTGGTCTTATTTTAATGTTATTCCTTATTACTACCCTTCATAGTTGATAGTAATGCTTTTATGCATAGTAATGCTTTTAGTAATGCTTAGTAATGCTTAGTAATGCATAGTAATGCTTTTATTGTTTTTTAAGAAGTGTAATTGGGTAAGTATGAGAACATTATGCTGTAAATCCTATGTGTATTTATTCTTTGTAGATTCCTTTGGCAAGTTCCTCTGACCTACATCACCAGTCACTCCAGTGCTGTCCAGAGATTTCTGCTGAAGACCAAAAAAGGTATGGATTCAGTGTGTGTGCACAAGCAGTGTGGACAGGATGGGCTTTATCCCCAAATCCCAAATATATGAAACCTTTATTGCCTGTCCCACACACTCATTGGCCAGCTCCAAATCTCTAAGTCAGCATTTTATCCATAGTCAAGCTTCAAATGTTTTGAATGGCAAAGCCACATGCTTTAGACTAAAACATCAGTGTATCTTTTGCATGTAAAAGGCAGCCTTAAAATAGCCAATAACCATGACAGCACGAGAGCATGTTATTCAGGAAAAAAAAAACAGAAACACTTCTTCAAACCTTCCGTTATGGATATATTCCAGGAATAAATAGATTTAAGGCGAATTCATTGTTACATTTTACTGGTGTAAAATGTCTGTTTATGTCACAAGTATGTTTATTTGTTTCTTTATTTCACTAATTTTATTCAATTTACTTTATTTTACAATTTATTGATCTATCTAATTAGAGAATGTGTGGTCCTTAATTCCACCATAAAGGAATTTATAGCCTCAGCTAATATGTTTGTCACAGATGTATTGTACCTGCCTGAGGAGGTGGAGTGGACCAAGTTTAATGTGGACATGAGAGGATATTACATCGTCCATTATGAGGCGGGGGGATGGGACCCACTGATCCAGCTGCTGCAGCATAACCACACTGCCCTCAGCAGCAACGACAGAGCCAGCCTCATCAACAACATCTTCCAGCTTGTCAGGTGAGAGGATAAGCATGTTTTTGCAATTAAATGGAAATACTGAAAAGTAGAGTAAGTGTATACACACACACACACACACACACACACACACATTTTACCACTCATTTTTCAAACATTCCATATTTGTGTCTGCTTGTGTGACACACCCTTGCAATTACTGGCATTTTTATTTACTGTGTATATCATTACACCAGTGTGTGTTTGTTTCTTTGAATAGCATAGGCAAGGTGCCTCTGGACAAAGCCCTGGAGCTGAGCCTGTACCTCAGCCAGGAGGAAGAGGTGATGCCGGTGACCCAGGGCTTCAGTGAACTGGTCCCCCATTACAAGCTCATGGAGAAGAGGGCCATGGAGCAGCTAGAGAACAAAATGAAGGTCTGATTGATTCGACCCCTGTTGCATTTACTGCATTCACAACCTGTGTTTGCATTTGGATGAAAAGCCAAAGCAGTTTGTATTGGTAGTATCATATTAAGTCACACATCCAGTTTTATGTCTACAAAAGACAATACAGAGTGTGCGAGGATCTTAGGGGGTGTCATTATCAAAATCTGAAGCGCATGATGGACCTTTAGGTCAGCATTGCAACCAGACTTTGCGAAAGGGAATTAACCCAGAGTTCATGACATGAAACCCAAGAGAGACATGAATACATTAGATAAACATCTGTAAACAATTAACATAAAATATCATACCATAAATGAACTGTCACAGCTGGTGTCCCAATCATGCAAATAGAAAAGTGAACAACCCATACATTTGGAAACTCATTTAAAAGCATACAGTCAGTTATGTTTGTTAGGGGGATCAGGGCTTAGGTCTCAGGGAGGACGTTGAGATTTGGCCACTTTGTCAGGTATTTGTTAGCACACAGTGTTGGTATAAAAATGAAAGGCAGTAATACAGAACTGGTACACTGATTAACCACTCCGTGAAACTATGCAAAGTTGACTGAACAGGATGACCACTGACCTCTTGAATCCTAAATGTAAAAGTAAAGCACACCAAAAATGCCATTCTCATGTATGTATGTGTAAATGACAGGGTTACATACTGAGCCTGTTCCGAAGGCTCATTGACAGACAGCAGTGGAATGATGAGGGAAGCGTGTCCCAGAGGATCCTACGTAACTACTTACTCCTGTTTGGCTGCGTACGCCGTCACCCACCAGTGGTTGCCAAGGCACAGCAGCTCTTCCAGCAGTGGCTCGACTCCAACGGCACCATGAGGTTGGAGTTCCTTCCTCAGCACCAATCCAGCAAAACCTGTGTTGAATTATCTTGTACGACTCTCAGGATGCTATTTGTGTGTGATATGGGCCTGAGTATTTTACAGGAGCTTTATTTATTATTATTTAGTTATGTTTTAACATACAGCCTCCTCTTCCTCCTAATTAAGCTTCTAAAAATGTGTTGTTTGAAAAAATGGCAAGTCACTTTAAAGCCTGTTTTTAGTTTTTGGGGAAGAGTTAGCATCATGTTCAAAGCATGTATCTTAAACATCTGTGTTCACACTAAAAACTCCCCTCCTAGAACCTGTTGAGAGTTCATTGCTATGTCTAAAGTTCATTGCATAATATCTAATTTGAAATCAACAGCTCAGCTCAATCTAACCAGCCCTGTTTCCTGAAGGCTAGTGGCCTTGCTAATAGATAGGTTAATTGTGCCCCATCAGGTTGCCTAGTGATGTGACTTTGGTGGTGTACACAGAGGGAGCCCGCAGTGAGAGTGGTTGGGATTTTCTTCTGCAGAGGTACCTCCTCTCCATGTCTCCCTCCGAGAAGAGCAACATAAAAGCTGCCCTCGCCTACAGCCCACTTGTACACAAGCTTCAGTGGTGGGTTTTGCGCAACGAAATAGTGACCTGCCCCAGATATTTTCTTTTTACTTTCAACATTGAACTAGTCGTGGGTAAAAGATGTTCAGTTTAGTATGCCCTTAATGTTACATTTAGAGACCTAATGCTATTGCTGTATTGGCTATAATGGAGCATAATTAGCATATGTGCTAACATCAAGGGTTTAGTACTTTATCCTGAGGCTCTGTGTGATGTCCTCAGGATGCTGGAGAAGAGTCTAGAGGGAGAAGTCCTAAAGACACAAGATCTGACCTCCCTGCTCATAACAGTCAGCAGAAACCCCAAAGGATACAAACTCGCCTGGGACTTCACAAGGGCTCATTGGTACAAGCTGGTTAGCAAGTAAGGATAAAAAGTAAAAATAAATTGAAACTTGCTGATAAGATCTGTTTTGAAATGCAGGATTAAGGTAAACAACTTAAGTGAAAGAATAAATCTTGTAGTATACTAGTACCTGTAACCATTTTTGCTTTTATATTAAATGTCTAGCTATTATATAGTTAACTAACTATAGATGCTATGGTTAGTTTAGTTAGGGAGCAAATGTCATCTATAAGCAGACAATGAGGTCCAATCATTTTGATGTGAGTGTTTCCACTGTCTCCTTTAGGTTTGATCTGGGTTCATCAGCCATTTCACGCTTGGTGGTTGGTGTGACCGATCAGTATTCTACACCAGAAATGCTGGAGGAGGTATGTGTCCTTGTTAGCTTTAAAAAGTGAAATTTTTTGAGTAGAAACATTCTGGATTGACAGTGGAGTGAATATATATATATTATAATGTGATATAATGTGATATTATTGTAAGCATTATAAGGATAATATTTGCCTTTGAAATGTAGCGCTACAGTACATAGCTGCTCCAGCAAATGGTAAAAGGGTTTAAAAGGGTTTAACAGGGTTTGTGTTATAATGCCGACACAAGTCAAATACATTCAGGGTTAATATGATTATTTGATCAAACATATAAATGGTCATTCCTTGCGAGCGCCAAATGACCAAAAGAAAATGAAAGAAAAATGTCTTTCCTGAAAAAGGTAATTCATCTGAACAAAATTACTGACCCTGCTACACAGGTGCATCAGTTCTTCGGGTCACTTCCCACTGAGGCAGGGGGTGAGCTGCGCTCAATCCAAAGAGCCTTAGAAATCATCGAGGAGAACATTCGGTGGACAGAACAAAACTTCCCTTTGCTTCAAGTGTGGCTGGATAGCAGGCATATTGATTAAGCATGTCTGTTTAGACTTTTTATAAACAAAATCTGGAAATCTGAAAATCAACATGGACATATGGGACATATGGTGGTGCAGGTGATGGAGCGAGGCTCGAACATGCAACCCTCCGGTTGCTGAAGGGCACCTGACCCCATGGAGGTATCCTTGAGCAAGATACTGAACCCTCATTGCGTCTGGTGGCAGGATTAGTACCTTGCATTGCAGTCTCTGCCACCTGTGTATGAATGTGTGTGAATGGATGAATGAGAGGCAGAAGTTGTAAAGTGCTTTGAGGGCTCGTAGGAGTAGAGAAGCACTATATAAATGCAGTCCATTTACATACAGTGCTTTAAAGCTACTGTGTGTGGGATGCAACTGCAAATGGCAGTACAGTAAGTGGGATAAGGGCAATCAATTTTAGGATTAGAGGACAGCAGTCAAACCTTTCTAGGAAAGGGGGTAGGGCTTTAGGTCCAAGATCGTACTGCTAGGTCTGGAGAAATTCGCCCCCTTAATGTGATTTTTTTTTCAAGGTTTAAAATATATATATATATATATTTAAATTTTAAATGTAAATATCGTACATCAGACAGAGTTTTGTGAATAAAAACCTGTTCATCATCAGCTTTGAGTTAACCTAGAGTTTTTTTTATTAAAACTTACATATACAAAATGTACAAATGTTAATACCAACATGAATGGAACAAAAATTGTGCTAGAACAAAACTAATTTCACTCAAACATACATACTGTACATGGTTAAAAAGTATTTAAAAAAATGATCTCCACACACAATTCACTTTCCTGTGGCCTTAATGTACACTTTTATAAATACAGTTGAAAAATAAGTAAAAACAGCCAATTATACTCTTATAAATTATTGCGGCTGCAGTGGCGACTGCACATCTAAAATCATTGCGTAAGTATACATATACCTGATTAGTTAACCATAGAAGAATTTTTGTTCTCATCTTTTAGTATTGGCTTTGTAACTTTTTACTATTGTGTGTGTAATCATCACCTGAGTTATCATCCACATAAAACTATTTAAAAAGGATAATTATTCCATAAGTTCCAGTAATGGCTTAAAAATAACTTGACTAGAGAAGCTTACTTTAGAAACAAGAGGTCAGAATTGATGAGAAAAAAAGTAAGTTACAACAAGTAGAATAAAGAAGAAGTAGAAATATTTCTGAGATACAGAGCATGCACTGGCATTTAGGTGATGTATGCATCACTTGCAGAGGGGTAGCTTTAAACAAGAGTGCTGTTTCTCAATCTGTGTGCATTATGTCATACAGAAAGCAAGCTGTGGTTGTACCATTTACCTCATACACCTGCACGTTTGGGGAGAGAGATTACAGGGTGTGTCCCAGCTGTCCAACATGGGTCACCCTTACTAGTCCTCCCCACTCGTCCTCACTGAGGAAGAGGAACCACTAAAACATGCCACAGCAAATTTAGGCTCTTCGGTCAAAGTCACTGACCGTCCTCTTGATATGACTCAGCTTGGACTTTAGGTACTTGCATCTCTTCTTCTTCATCTTGTAGTCTGGACTCTGTGATAAAAATAGAAGAGGAAAATGAGTGTGCATCATCATCTACACCCTTTGTTTCGTTTTTTTTCCCCACTGTGCATCTGTCATACAAATAATGGCCCATTTGTTGCCTTTTCTAGGGGGCGCCTACAGTTGATAGCCAATGGTTATGTGAAGTGATATACAGTGTAATGTAATCTTAGGGCTTTAAGGATTTTTTAAAACATTGGATTACGTGGACATGTCAATACAATATAGAAAAAAAGAATTCACAGTTACGTGAAGACAAGCCCTTAAGAAACTATGGTAACAAACACAAACTACTTTTTCAAGACGGTACATGACAGTATATAGTTTTGATGGCAGCATACCTTCTTTTTGTTCTTCAGCTCGTTGTACTCATCCAGGGCATCCTGTTAAATGTGAAAGACCATACATTGAATTGGGCACAAGTAGTTTCTTTGCTGGCATTTTCATTTGACTGTTTATAATTGAATTATAATAACTGTACTCCGTAGTTTGCATAGCCTAGTGGACCAGACTCTGTCACTTTGCTTTATAGGTGCAAAGAAAGTGGACACTCTTGATAGACATACAGTATTTCCAAGAATATTTACTTCATGTTCGGTGGGCACTTTGACCTTTGAACCTATTAGTTCCCAACAAAACAAACGGAAGTGTTCCACAAAACTCACAAGGAACTGGGGGCTTCCCTCTTGGAGGTCGTCAAGTTCGCGATCCACCTCCGCCATTTTCTTGTTGATTGCGTCCAGCTCGGCCTGCAGGTCTTTGTACTCCATGTGGTCATCATCAAACACACGCTTGTACTCGTCCCTCTCGTGTTCATGCTCTATGGGTGGGAACTCACTGGAAATGGCAGGAGATAAATGTTCAGAGCACATGCAGTAAGTGCATTTGTATTTACTTAACTCCCTCATTTTTACAACTGACTATATGCCCTTTGTATGGATAAACCTTTCCTCCGTTTTTAATGACCTGAAATGAGGCAAAATAACAAGACAATCCTATACAACCTTACTCTTAGTGTAGATTTTGTGCAACACTCACAAAGAGGCAAGGATCCATCAGATTTACATTAGGTAATCGCATCCCATTTTTGTCTGATGTTTGCGTCCAAGTTATCAGTGGCATTAGTTTGAATTCTGTCCATTGGATATTTGTACCATCCCAATGGTTGGTTCCACTGCATAAAAGAGGTGCGCCAATATGGATTTCATTTACCTGGAAAAGTCCTCATCATCCAGCTCATCGCCAGAGGACATGTAGCCATCTGTGTCGTAGCCGTCTGCGCGCCGACCACCTCGTTTCTTCGGCCTGCCTGAGGAGCTAGGCCTTTCTGAGCCACTACTGTAGGGGGCAGCACTGCGCAGTGGGATCTCCTCAGCAACACTACAAAATAAAATACACTACATTAGACAAGGGGCTTTTGCATTAAAACTGGGCCATTTATCAAGCAACATGTTGCCGTCATCACCATGTAAGCAATAGTTGTGAGGGAGTTTGGCTTGGTTTGCATTGGCTTTGTGCATGTTAGGCCATCATAATGAACCCCGAAGACTTGTTTTAAGCTTTTAAAAATATGGTGCAAATAAGAATAGAAGCCATTGAAACAAATCAGTCTCATACACAAACACCCACACGGTAAAACTTTTTTAGCTGACTGTTTCCATGATGAGAACACATGGGAAAATGTAATCCATCCTCCCACTTAAAAAAAAAAAAAAAAAAAAAAACACAGTTGATTCACCATGACTATCACCCTATGGTATGTTTTCTAAAATACCAGAACCACAGAAAGAATACCATGTAAAAAAAAATTCCTGTATCTTAAAAAAATTCCTGACATTAAAGGGCTGACATAACATGCATACTGTACTACTGTAGGTATTGCTGTCAATCAAATGTTTATGGAGGACAGACTAATACTTATGTTTAAATGTATTTCATTCATTCAGTATGATAAAAAAAAAATTGAAAACCGTGGGCCAAAATGACTTTTCATCCCAAACTATTGGGTAAAACGTGTTCACAACAGTGAAACACATGATGAGTGCCTACGGGTACAATTGGCTCAATATCCTTGCAGCCCAATACATGGTTTCCTAAGCACAGTATGTACATGGTACATAGAGAACATGTAGTGAACAAGAATCAGTGAAGCATTTGCTGATTAAATCAGTATGAAACACATAAAACCATACACAATATATACAACAATATTATGTTTATATTACACAGTAATATTAAGTTAACACTAGGTTCCTCAGGAAAGTCTGACCCTGAATTTACGCCAGTCTGTAAATGTAGGGCCCTTCGGAGACAAGTGTGAATGTTAAAAACAGGCATCAAAATGGACCATAATATAACCATAAATGACACTCACACAGGGCTGATACTGTATGGAGGCTTGTAGTCAGACTCGTCGTCTAGGTGATTCCGGGAACCTCCAAATTTCTCAGGGTAAGCGGACACCACGGTCTCAGGGGTGGCAGCCACATCATTAACCTGAAACACACAGTTTTCACTTAATACATAAAAAGACAAATACCAAATATGATAGGCTAACTCATAAATGATGCTATAAAATGAGAGAATGATGCAGGGGAGTGAACTTTTGAGTGGTGCATATTCAATAAGTACACGCCATTTCTACACAACAAATCAGTTGGCCATTGCAGGGATTCCTCAACAACACACTGCAGCTGCTCTAACGTGTTCAGACTTGCAGAACTCCTATCCCAACATAAATAAGGCATGGGAGAGGTGTTCACCTGCTCGAGCTTTATAAAAAAAATGATCTTCTGCTACTAATGTCAAGGAAAAATGAGCAGAACTTAAAATGGAGAAACTGGAAAATTACACACTGCTAACATTATTTTGTGTATCAGTGTGCACCGTTTTGAAAATAGCCTACTGGTAGAACCAGTTTTCTGTCTTCCTTGAGGTCTCAAATTACTATCTCTAGTAAAGTAAAGATCAGGATAAAAAAAGACAGCGAACATTTAAAAACAAAAAAACTTCATTATTTCTATTCAGACAATTTATCATTAACTAGCCTAAATAATAATGTTTGTTCTTAGAAAAACTACTACGTACATCATCAACAGCAATGTACTTTTCCAGTTATTTAAGATGTGAATGTCATGAATGATTTGGAAAACAGAAGCGCTCACACACACACTCACACATTTCCATCAACTAGTTGGATTATTTGCCATCTAGGGTTAAAAGCCATCTCAACAATAATGTGGGACTGAAACTGCCACCAACAAACCACACCCAGAAACTGCAGACCTGATTCCCATAGGCACATAGGGGACACAAAAACCTGTCTTTCCACCTCTCCCCCAACTAATTACACTTCAGCTACCAGGCACTTCACACTGAATGGCTTACAGGAAATGCCTCACCAAATGTGCATTTGTTACTGTATATTTGTATAGGAAACATACAAAGCTGCTTGAAGCCCAATCTCTTTCACTGATAAATAAATTGATATTTTTTAAAAATTCACATAAAGGCACACAAGTTATATCCATGGCACCAGCCCTGAAAGAAAGGTGTTCAGCAAATATGCTCCCAAATATACCCCTGAATTCATCCATCCACCTAATCAGAGGCAAATTAGATGTGTGGCACAGAGAACACCACCACAAAGACAGGAAAACAGTTCTTACCCATGCTTCCACATCTCCTACAGCATTAGGGTCCTCAACGACCTTTACACGCCTCCACAGAATGTTGTCTTTTCCATATGCGTTGATCCTCTGCCTGGTCTTCACAGCGAACACCAATGTGATGATCAGAGCTATGGTCACAATAAATCCCAGAACAATGGCTATGGCCTGGAAGAAAGAGTCACATACCAAAACTTGATATAAATGATAATTGCCATTGTCGTCTAGTTGTCATTTTCTGTCAAACGGAAACAAATGTAGATACACTTTCGCTCTCCCTACCACCACCCTCTCTCTCTTTTTTCTGTCTTTCTCACACACACATCCCTCATGCCTGCATCTGTTGAATTTTGGATGGAAAACTGTTCTGGGAACTGATCAACATCCTGCATATTCAGGATTTTGTCCGCTTACACAAAATAAAACAGATTTCTTTGTTGACACTGACAACACCCCTGAGAAGTTTATTCTGCATGAGCAGTCAACATGTTTACCTCCTGGGGCTCCACCACACAGTAGTGGTACAGATACTGGTTGACGAAGATCCCAGTCTGCATTGGTTGTTGATACTGGGCACACAGGGCATAGATCTGGTTGTACTGATATGAACCGGTCGACCGAGCCATTGGACTGACCGCTACCAGATACACTATTGTTGCGACGAACATGAAGAAGGCCAGTATGGCAGAGATGATGATGACAGCCAAGTAGAACTTCCTTCCCTGGGATACCCGCTGGTGAGAGATGACCATGATGAAGATGATCAGGAGCACCAGGAAAGATATGATAGCCATTGCCAACATGAAGCCCTTTCCGCTCCTGGGGTCGTTGTAGTAGTTAAGCCCTCCATACATCCCACCTCCGTACCCATAGCTTCCATACCCGCCGCCTCCATAGGTGCCACCGCCGTAGGTGCCACTGCCATAAGTCCCACCATATCCTCCTCCTACTCCAAATCCTGACATTGCGGTGCTGTTGTCATAAGCCAGTGTGGATGCCACACAGGCAAAGATGCCCACACATAGGATGATGCCAATGCTGCACATGATTTTGATGATCCCAGGAGGTGAATTCCAGCGGTAGAAATGCTGGAGCTCGTCATCAGCATAGTAGGAGTGAGCTGGCTGCGGTGCCACATCGCTTGTAAAAACAGAGATGAGTATTAATACCATTGGTCACAAAAGTGACCACTTTTAAGATCTCTAAAAATGTCACTGAATCAAATCATCATTACAAGCAAAGAGAAAGTGGAGACACTAAATGAGTTTGTAGTGCAACACATGAAAATCTGAACCCTTCTGCTATTGCATTATTATGCCAACAGTCACAATAGTGACCACCAACATTTTATACATTCCATGACACTAGAAAACAAACTTGATAGTGTTGCACTTAAACCCATAATTTTACAGTTATGTGCACCAAAAATCTTAGTGATGAATTTGATTAACACACTTTTTAAAGCTTTTGTTAGTGAGCTTTGTTGCGGCAATCCGATTCTCATGGGTACAATAAAAACAGCTCTGGTCTGTAAATATGTAAAAACTGGGACAACGAGCTGAGACAAAGTTTTCAAAACATCTTTGGCTAAAATATGTTCAAATACTAATGATCATACAAACAAACATATCAGTCACAACCCTTTGCCTTTGCCTGCTTTGCCTTATCCAACAGGTCACTATTGTGACAGACCATAAAAAAACATAGCTGCTTTCCCATGAATAATCACATGTAATTATGAATAATCATAATTACATGTTTGCATGTCTGGTTAAATATTGTGATTAAACAGGTTAAAAATAGCAGGGGAGTCAGTTACCAAATGATATTGATATGTAGGCCTACAAGTGTTACAATTAGGCTACCTCGTCTAAAATGTAATGGTACAATTTTAAAAATAATAAAAAAGTAATGTAACTAATTACATTTATTTCATTTAACATTTTGTGCTGTCAACCACTTTCAATTTGACACCTGACACAATTTCAACATTGTACTCTCTAGACTGGCAGTCCAAACTGCATGGAAGGTTACATATGGACAGAATGAAACTTAAAGTAGAAGCTAATAACTCAAGATAAAAAAGCAAACTTAAAAAGCTGTGTTTTATTCACCAACAATAATAAATGAGAGAACTTACTATCCATTTTCAAATTCATAGGGAGGTGGACTCCCATTTGGTTTTGAGGACATGTCACAGCAAAAATAATGGTTTAAGATTTCCTAAAAGGTAAGAAACAAAATGGTCAGGAACAGGCTACCATAAACACATAATTTTTGAATAGACGGCTGTTTTTTTTTTTTTTTTAGCAATGAAATAGCTGACTGGCTTCACCACCTGGCTGATGACATCTAAAACAGATAGGCTATCAAACACGCCCACAAAAACAGTGGCAATCTCGTAACGTCACCAATTAATTCCCGTCCTCTGGGACAGTGTCAGGAGTTAAGGTAAAACAAAAATTTCTCCTGTCAGTCAACCAATGGCCAATGCAGTCGTCTATTTTTGGTAGCCTAATGTTGATAGACGTCATGTCAGCCTGTAAGACTGCCATTTCAAACAAGCCCAATGTTCTGTCGCTCTGTGTCACAACTGACACCATTAGGCCTAAGTAACACAACAAAAATAATATAGCCTGGCCTAATTTATTCCCTCTAAACGGAATCATTCTAATTAGTCAACTTGTCCTTGGCTTTAGGCTACTAGCCTTATCCTACTAACCCTAAATTGTGAGATAAACACTTACCTTGACTAACACTCCACAACTCACACCTGTCGCTGGCGAGATTCGAATGCTCACAAGTGGACACACCTTGCTCAGGTAACAGAGTTGTTCACTTTGCTCCGCCCATCGACGAAACCAGCGTCGGGTTTCACTTCATGACGCCGAGCGTCAGGGTAAACCACCGACATTGTTGCAGTTTCACTAAGGTGAACCTACATTTGCTCAGAGATGCCTTTAATATTTCTGCTTGTGGATTATAGCCTATCTTAAGAATTTTAGTTAGACCTACCACGTTCTGCCAACTTCAGAAGTAGGCTACACATTATGGTCCCATTATCTCTCCTCGTGCATTACGAGCTGGCATAATATTACATGCGTATTTTACCTGTGTGTCGCAGGAGCTTTGGTGCGTTTCGCCCGCTCCTATGCCTGATTGTTTTTCTTTTCGTTTATTCCAGCTATGCACATTGGATTACTTGATTACTCCAGAAGTAAGGATAAAAAGTAGGCAAGTGGCAAACTGAGGTGCGTTTCCCTCTCACAACCCTTACCACAGCTTTTCAAGAATTCGTTTTGAGTGCACAATTGCAGTTGTATTCCTAGATTGCAGTGCAGTTTGGATAGTGGCATATTTTCGAGATATGATTAAGCCTACAACTATGCGTTTTGCATAAATGTAAAAACAAATGTAGGTCATTATAAGACAAGATAATCTTCCAATTCTAATTGATTGCCTATATATTGTGATAGGAAGATAATTGCGTAAATTAACCTTAACATAGTGTCAGTGTTGCTAGCAGTTTGGATCCCTTTAATGTGAGAATATGTCACCTTCCCTATCTATCCGTTTACATTTCAGCATTCTTTAAAAAAAAGATCATTGCAGTTTCTAAGCACCCTATCCTATACGATGCCTCTCTGTACCACTACAGGGATGTTTTAAGAAAACAGGCAACCTGGGAGGCAGTGGCAGAGATTGTCGGTAGGCTATATCTGGTAGGGGTGGACGGATCGATTCAAAGTATTTATAAAATCGATATTAAAGTTGGTATCGTATCGATACCAGTGAGATGAAATCGATAATTTAACCTCTAGTTTTCCTGTTTAATGTTTAGTAGAATCTACTGTCTTTCCGCCACTTCAGTGCTCAACCAACTCCACTGAGTTTATTACACGCGTGCTCTGCCTCGGCTCTCCGCTGTTGTTCTGTCACGTGACATACCAAGTAACTTGTTCAGTGCTGCAGCAGCCCAACGTGAACAGTGAACATACAAATGTAAAGGACATATTTTGATGAAATTATGAAATTGAAGTGATGATTTGAAAGAAATTCTAATTATAGCCCTGTTACATAAGCTTGGTGAGTGTTGTCAATAGCAAGGACAGTAAAAAATTTTTTAGCTTACAGCTTACACTAACTCAATGGAACATAAGCTCTATAACTCTATTTCCTATACACAGGGTTCAAATCCCACCCAAAATATAGCTCTGAAGGAAAGAAAGTATAGGCTACTAAAACAGGCCTCTTCCTTCTCTTTGTAAAACATAGGCCTACTCATTTATATAAATTGTGCTCCATTTTTAAGTGTAATAAGTATCGTATCGATATCGGTGATACTGACTATGTATTTACTTGGTATCGGATCGATATCAGATTTTGCCGTATCGCCCAGCACTAATATCTGGTGAGTAGAGCCCACACAAACAAATTTTAACGTCTATAGCAGGATACGTCACACAGCGAAAGTACCCACCCCGACACGCCCATTGAAAGCGGGATCCTACGGGCCCCTCCGCTTGCATGTAAAAGCGGTTGTTTCTGAGAAATAAATCAATCTGAATATTTTTGAATATGGATAATATTAATTTTACTTTAAATTTTCATCGATTTGCTTAATTAAACAAGGCGCACTCTGCAAGGATAGATGTGATTGATCCGTCCAAACTTTAGAGAACAGCTACTAATGCCCCATGCTTTGTCACACGGTCTGCACAGACAACTTGCTATTGTGTATGTCTAGGCATTTGAGCTACCTAAGCGCCCGAAAGAATGTAAAAAGAGAATTCTGGTGAAATACAAAATTAGTTTATTGAAATGGTGGGGGAAGAAAAAGCAAATTCACAGTAATATTACTGGAAACTATAGGTTAAGACAACAGGTAATACATTATTTTTTTTAATGTTAATTTAAGAACACCACAGTGCATATAGGATTTTTTTTCTACACAAATTAAAATGATAAAAAAATTAAATACAACTGAATAAAACTGTATGCATCAGCAAACTGTCAATAAAAATTCAGTGCACTGTTTGAGGTACACCACATGTTACTCTCCTTTTCGGTTCTGTGACAGAATTTCAATTAAACATAGATGAAAAACAGATTTTGCATATTTAACATCTGAGAAACAAGCACAGTCAGCACCACAAGCACAAAGACAACAGAAAGTTGTTCTGTAGGTCCCTTTGACGGTTTGCCTTTGTGATATTTGCTACAGTTGAAATCGCCACTCTCCAGAGTGGGCCCAACATTGTGGTTCAGTGTTCCATCAATTGTTAACTCCAGGGAATACAGGCGCGAACAGGGCTGTTTGACAGTCTTACAATGAAAGTGTCTCCAGTCATCCGAAGCCGTCGTTCCACTCCATGACCTTGTCATATTCCTGGATCTTTTGCTTGATATGGGAGAGTTTGCTCTTCAAATACTCACAACGCTCTTTCTTCTCCAAGAATGTTGGATCCTTGCAGAACAAAAGGTAATTTAATTGAATTTAATATCAAATAAAGAGTATTATGTTTCTGTGGTCATATTTGAAAGAAAATAACTGTAACATTGCAACTACCTAACTCACTCGCAGATTGGCAGGAGTAGAAAAGTGCCTTTACCAATTCATCAACCATTTAATTTCTGAAAAACTTAACCAGCCAGACATTGACCAACAGGTGGCCAATCCAATATATCCCACTAGTAGAGAAAAAATGGGTGGGGGAAGTCATAGAACACTGCTATCCCATTCCAAGATTCACAGCTGAAGTGCCCTTGAACAAGGCACCTAATGCCTTAGTGGGTGTGTGTTTATGTAATACACAGAATAAATGTGGAGACTAATTTCCCTGATAGGATCAGAAATGTATATACAATTTGATTATTATTATTATACAGATATGACATGTGGCCATCGTCACGTTTCATATCAATTCCCAAGAAAATGCTGGTCATGGCTCTGATGGCAATAAACAGGCTAAATATAGCTGGGTAGACAGTATAGCTCAAGCATCTCTGTCACATTCAGGACAGTTTAAGATCCGTGTGGATTATAATGGCGCCATTTCCTCTTGAAACGTTCTGAGGAAATGGGGGACCTCCTAGGTCAGGCAGTGCTCTGAACTTTTCCACCCACCACTTCTTCCTGCCCCCTCCCCCTTTCCTCCACCGTTCATTCGGACTCAGCCCTTTGTTTGTGACTGCTGTGCGGACAATAAACTAGAGAGGCCAAATTGAAAGCAGTCACTTCTACATATTAATCAACTTCACTCAGCTAATTTTCTGCCCCTGTGCAGGCTTAGAGAGGACCGAGATGAGAGGAAAAAGCTTGCTTGTCTGTCTTATCAGTGCAGATGGAGGTTCAGATAATGGTAAACAGTCTACATACCATTTTTTTCCTCTGGTAGTCCTGAAGAATTCTATTTACACGATCGTGTTCCTGGAAATTAATACAAGGCATTTACACATTCAATAAGGTCACAATTTCATCTACTAACGTAAAAATCATTAGGTCTTAGTATGTATGGATTTGCTTGTAAATATTTATTGTGGGGATTTAAAAATGTTTTAATGTGCGGCATGCAAAGGTTTAAAACAAATTACAATACACAGTTGTGTTTAATTTTGATTTAGAAGTTATTGTATGAGGCCATGTCAGTTTTTCTGCTAAAAAAAACCCATCAGAGAGACACATTTGTTTTAATAATTAACTAGTAACATTACAGATCAAATTATATCACAGATATAATAGCATTCCGTGTCGGAATGAGCTTCGTATATACTGAGCCTTTCAGAGACAATGGAGCAGAAGCAGAAGAATGAAAAGAAAACATAGCTGTGAGGAAAGAGAACAGGAAGAAATGAGAAATGGCAATAAAGATGCTTAGCATGAAAATACCATTCAATATTGACATGCAGTAAATGGCAGGAGGGGGCATTACCATTTGACTGTTGACATGCTGAGGGAGATTTTGCATCATAGCATCCATCTCCTCAAACTTCTTGAGCGTAACTTGGACGTCAGCATGCAGCTCCTTATATTCTGCATACTGGTCATTGAACACAGCTCTGTACTGGTCTCGCTCCTCATTGGTGCTAATACTGGGGTACTTCCTGCAGGAAGACACAGGACAGTAACGATAGATCCAGTTAAGGTCAAAATCTCACTTCAGACGTCCATTTGGGAAACACACACAATTGGCTGAATACTACAAAGTTACTACGAATACTATGAAATATTAGCATATAGTATTTCCTCTGATAATCTGTATCATACATCTAGTGGAAAATACTATGGAGAAATACTGCAAAACACAAAATACTGACGCAATATAATCAGGCATGATGACTGGTTTGGGGATGTGGCCGGATGGGATATGTCCCTTCACTACCATGGGTTTGAGGGCAACAGGAGCGGCTGCTGCAGTGTTTACAGCCATCACAGAAGAGTCTGGGAGAAGCTCAGTGCGCCTTATGCCAGTCATAACCTAATAACAACATCACCATCATAGTCAGAAGCTATTCATGGAGGTACTATCAAAATAATTTGTGTTTTGTGAGTGCAAAGTAACTGAATATAAGGCAATCACCGGAGGTCGTCCATCAGTTAAGTCCCTGGGCATCATCTGAACAGGGTAAATAACACAAACAGACACTATTCCATTAAATTGTGGAGGAATATTTACACACACACAAAATGTTTTTTTTAAATATTACAAAATGAACTACATGACCTACATCAATCTGCCAGCTGCTTTGGAAAGAAATCCAATCTAGCAACTAACTATGGCAACCATCGGCCCCACTTCAATAATGTATACTCTGAGGACTATCACAGCCAGCAGGAGTATTCTCTAGGCAGCCACGTACAAGAAGATGCACAACAATTAACCAGATATTTCACTACATTCAATAGGCTTTCACCTATTGATGTTAGAATGGCTAAGTCACATGTGCAATTTGTTTATTATAGACCAATTGTATTTCTGCTAAAAAGGTTTTCTTTTATCCTAAGACCTAAAGCAGAAAACATGCTAATCAAGACAGACATAAAGATATTGATGGCCCATATTGAGATTTCATTAAGACTCATCCAGAGTGTAAAAGCCATGTTGTGAATGTGCTCACCTCATGCCCATACTTCTCCCTGTGAAGTCTTGCCGCCTCATGTCTCCAGAGTTTCAGACACACTATGGCACCAATCAGGTACACCAATGTGATAACAAAGAGGAAAATGATGCCAGCAGTCTGTCCAGCCTCAACGCGACAAAATGGTGCATTAATGGGGGTATTGAACATAGGATAAGTGCACAGGCCGCCCCTTCTTGTGTCGTTCACGTACACAATGGCAGCTGCTAAGTAAAGAAGTGCCAGGGCCAAGTTTATCACAAACTCTGTCAAGGGCCACCAGTTGGAATCTAGCAAGATGGTGCGGTAGTACATGGTCATCCCCAGAACGAGCATGATCACCGTCACTAACCAAGCCAATCCAGCCACAACCAGAATAAAGGGAGTTTTAGGCCCGGTGTAGTAGCCTCCACCATACCCTGCAGCTCCATAGCCCCCATAAGACCCATACATTCCAGGCTGGGAGTATCCAAACATATTGTGCCACTCATTGTCCTTGTGGATGTAAGCGCATATACAGGCAAAGACGGCTGCTCCAAGGAGCAGCTCCACACAGCCTAAGATGCGCAGCAGTCCCCCCCACGACTTCATATAGGAATAGCGTAGGTGGTACTCCTCCACGCGCTCGCTGTAGCTAAGGCCCGTGTGTGCAGTCCTGACCGTCCGTCCATCCACAGACTCCTGCAGCTCAGCCTGCAGCATGGCCTCTCGCTCTTTGCGGGAGTTGTAGCTGCCACTTGAGCCACCGTATGGGTCGCGGTAGGAGCCGGGGATGGAGGGGGAATGTGGCGGGGAGCAGCGGACGCCTTCGGAGGTTCTGTTCCCGGCGTTGTTGTTATTACGGTTGGGCGGCATGGACCAAAGCTTGTTGCTGCTACGGTTGCTGCTACCCCGGAAGAAGTTCTTCCAAGAGTCAGGGATGAAGCGGTGCACAGGTTTGATGTCCAGTGCAGGGTCCGTGGCCAACTCTCCGTCGCTTGGATCAGACTCCACACCTGAGTCAGGGCCCACAGGTGGCTGGTCTGGCAAAGGGGGAGGGGGAAGGGGGTCAGAGCTCAGGGCGAGCTCAGAGGAGCGCTGGCGTCGGAGGTTACGCGGCGGTGAGTCAGAGGACACCTGGTCATAATGGGGGGCGTTTCTGCCACGTTCAACGCCCCCCCAGGAACCTCCGCCTGAGGACATGGGTAAGATTGGCCCTGAGGAAACACCAAAATTATATTTCATATACAGACAATAGATTTTGTCTTATACTGCAGTGTCTTGCTGATAATGTCAAATCACTACACATAGTTTCTCTAAGAGGTAAGTAACTGATCATACTAAGTAAGTGAAATTATAGGAACAAAGAAAAAAAACTGAAACAAAGAGGAAAGTGATTTTTTGAGTACTGATTGTCAACACATAGTTTCATGCTCTTAGCCTAAGATCTATCTAATCCATAAGATTTAGAAATTGGGAACAAAGAGGAAATCAAATGCCAGAAACCATGACCAACAGGAAAGGCCAAAGCAAAACTTGCATGGCAGTCTACAATTTCTAGTAAATTACACAGAATATGAACAGGAGTATTGCTTTGGTCTTAGATCCTGTGGCCTAAATTGAACATGGACAGAAAGAAATATCCCAACACCAAGTGACAAATTTCCAAACACACATACAAAACAGTAAAGCCTTTGCAAAACATCCAGAGCCAGATTAATCAGGCATAGCTCTGACAACAAGACAGAACATGCATCTTTGGCTAGGGCTGTGCTGTTCTTAAACCCAACACCAACTACACGGCTATGCAAGGCACCTTTATTGACTTCATGTGAGTTTCAAACATGCAGTTAAGCTGTTTCTTGTCAATTGAAATTGCATTGGTAGCCAGTGCATCAGTGGCTTATTCATTCTGTGGACAAATTAGAACAGTTGTTAATGGAAAAAACGATTTGCTTGAATAGCTACCTCTTTCACACGCAGTAACTCAGCAGGACTTACATTGGCTTGCCGGTCAGTGAACAAACCTTGTACCTGGGTCTTCTGATTGACAAAGTCTTCAGCTCCCTGGGGAATGCGCGTCATTATTAATTAACAGAAACATGGGCTGCAACTGATAGCAGATTCAAATTGGCCGTTTTAGGCTAATAAAAATATGAGACCCCAGGCTTTCGTCTAGTAGCCCAAGCAAAGATGATCATTGTAAATATATTACACAAGAAATAAACTAAGTTTAAATTCATGTATGCATTCAATGAATTCCAATGATCTGAAATGACATTTCGGATTCCCTGATATGTCTCTGTGTGTGTGGCGGCTTCATCCAGAAACCATCATTGCGGCCATATTCTCTAACGTTATTCGCCCCTGAGAGAAAGTTTTATGCTAACAAAAGACAGGTGATTAACAAAGAAAAATAAAAACTGAAAACATGAAAATTACGTACGCTAGGCTGCACTTGTTGCCAGCATAACTTCATTGGAAACTTGACACCGCCATACGGAGTCGAAAGGCAAACTTCTCTCTTTAAATGTGTTCTTATACAATGTGCTGATCTCAGATTAAGTATCTACTTGTTTCGTCGTTATAATCATTGACTGCTATGATAACCACGCTACCAAATAAACTCACCTTAAAAGTTGTTTGTTCTCACTTCCATTTTTCCCAGAACCGCAGGTTAAGAAAATCGTACCACGTGACTTGCCCATCCCCGAGGCTGACGTAGAAATGAGAACTTCGAGACTTTGGACCTACCTGAAGGGGGTGTAGATTTTCTCACATGTCACATAAAATCATCACTGACTCACCCTGTCATTATCTTGCGTTATAGTTTAACTGATACAGTTCTCAGACTAGGGCTAGGATTATTTTAGGTTTCTCAACAATATAAGAAGCTACTCCAGGTCTATATTATGCTACAGGGCAGATAATGCAAATGAGCGGAATATGGTCTTAAATTTAGAAAGAGATGTTAGGTTGTTGTTGTTGTTAAATAATTTACTGTGTAAACGAGCAAGGCATTGACAAATTGTCAAATAAGCCAAAAAAATCATAATTTTCACAAATTTTAAAATAAAGCACCTCAACTTAAAACGTCAGGATGCAGGAATGATTACTGTTGCATGACAGCATAGAAAGAGATGTAAAGAATTTCAGTGTAGAGAATTTCAGTGCATTATAAAGATGCACATTTGAGAGTTTACCGGAAAGGCGAGCAGAATCAGATACTTAACGCCCGTGTTTAGGCTACTTTGCTGCAAGGTCTTATTATTTAAATATCAAATTTGGGAGACACAAGGTCCCTCCACCTGGTCCCCCCTTGTGTAAACAAAGTAGCTGGTTTGCATTGAAAAAATGTGCCGTTCGTTTATGAGTAGTGTAAAATTTGAGCTGTCGAACTAGAGTTGCTGAACACTTTTATGTGATTATTTGTATTGGCTCATTCATTGCTTCTTAACACCAATACATTCTGCAATTCACAGGCATGTAAGGTTTCAGTTTTTCATCGTCATTATCATAAAATTATTTGCCCAGCATCTTCTAAGCAGCCGTTTGAAACACAAGGGGTTGACAGAGCTTTCTTTTGTTAAAGCACTTTTCAATGCTTTCTAGCTTATCTACGGCTGAAATAAAGGACTATGTCTTTAAGGAGTATCTTACCGGTACACACGCATATTTCATCTAGCTAGCTGGCTAAAATGGTCGTCAGGAGAAAGCAGTGTTTATCTGACTTTGGAGTTGTCTGAACATAAACGATATCAGTATCCTCTAAAATATCTCTACAAGGATCTGAAGATCCAGACGACAGTATATTGGATGACAGCGAAGCAATGACACTTTTTTTCGGTAGTAAAAGAAATTTGTTGCTTGTGATATGTTATGAGAGTTTGCTAACATTAGCCTATGTTAGCATGTCAAGTTGAGCAAAACCAGGGTTTGCTAACTAGTTAGCTAGAGGAGCTAATTACATTGAAGATTGTTTTCTGTGCTAAAGATCTATGTTGTACTCCGGCTAGCGAACTAATTAGAATAACAGCTAGCACATAACCTATGAAAGTTAAATTCTAAACTGTAGGGATTAGATGCAATGTCATATGCATTAACTAGGTTGATAAGTTGCTGAAGTTGGCAGAATACATTCTTTGAAAAAACTAAATGCATTATTAGTCTCTGTCAAGGAAGTATAATGACGTTATTTAATGGAATTCATGTGCTAACGTCAGTTAGCAAGTAGAAATCTGAATATCCACCTAAGCTATAGTTAGCTAGCTAATAAGTTTACCTAAACATTTTGGCTACAAGTCTAGCTGCTTAGCCAAGGCGCTACACCATTTCAATATTTTACGCATATTGTTAGTAGTTAGCTAGCTAATATACTTAAGTAAACGCGCCATGACTATTAGGATGTTGTAAACGCGCAGAACAACACATGTTTGACAAATGATTTTGAGATGTTAACGTTACGCTAAGTTAAGTGAATCAGTTAGCAGACTAGCAACGGTGCGGAAAGCTAGCTAAGATAAGTGACATTCGACTACCAATTCAGGTTTATGGGGTGTGCATGTGTGCTACGTTATGTATGTCTAGTTATAATGAAGACCTTATCATGTTTTGTAAAAATGTAAAAAACAAAATGTATTTGATAGACCACAGAGCAAAGGCAATTCCACTCGATTTCTTACTTAACATTACCAATATCGGCCAAATGAAATTGGTCATGTCCTATTCTGCAGCATACAGTTTTAACGCCCTGTAGAAGTTCATAATATATCAATACCCAACCAGTACATCTTTTCCCAGACAATACACGTCTCTTCATTATGCATTACACACATCATATTTATTAGTTGGTTTGTGATTGTATTGGCCCTCTAATGCCTATTGGCTCCCTCTGTATTTCAAGAGTACTTGCATTTTCGCATTCACCTATTTGCGATCTGCTCCCAACGTTTTCTCTATGTTGGTGTGACGTGTCTGCCATGAACTTCTCCTGGACAGATTAGGCTTGATTAGTGTGTTAGTGCTTAAGTATGTGAAGAACAGAGTAGAATAGCTGTGGTAGGTTATAGATGGTTTTTGTAGGTAGTGTGCAGCATGAAAAGATATGATGCTGACATAAAATATGTTAATAATGACATTTGTATTACTTGACTGCTACATGTATATCCCCTAAATCTTCAAGAATTCTTTTGCACCTTTGTGGTATTGCTAGGTAAAGGGAACTGTACAATGACAAAAGTAGTAGGTCAGGCCACATTTGACATCCACAGAACTCTCAGTGAGTCAGTAAAATGTTATATAAACTGTCTTTAAGAACAGGCTGCAGGAGCATCACTGTGTAAAGGTGTTTATTTGAGATTTAAAGTTAAATTATCAAAATCAAAAGCTCTGCAGCATATGTAGTCTAGCACCCGATACAGCTCATCGCCTGTCGATTGACCACAATTTGATTGCTTTATTCAAGTTGGCACAGTTATCACAGCAAAACACTAAGTAAATGACAACAATCCTCATCTCTGCTTGACAGGAATGTGAGGGGTGAGTGGATTGTCACCCAGAATGGATAGCTTTTTCAAGGCCGCTGTGTGTGATCTTGACAAACTGCTGGATGACTTTGAATTAAACACAGGTGAGGAAAATGGTTCCACCCGTCGGCCACTGTGTAATGTCTTCCATCTATGCACTACTATAGTAAAATGGAACTATTAAGAAATGTACACCTAACTTAGCACAATATAAATTTGATGTATGCTATTAACAATTAACAGTTTATTGATTTTGAAACTGTGCTAGTCTAAAGATATAATGGGACATCTGTAGGTCTTGAGAAAAAGAAACAACCTTTGGTCTTAATATAAGTTAATGTTTTTCCTTTCTTCAGAAGAAATTGACTCCAAGCCAACCCCACCCTCTGAGCGCCCTCCGCCACCTCCTTATCCAGGTGCCTCTCAGTGTTTTGTGCCTGCACCACCCACAGTATCCAACTCACTGCCAGATTTCAACGTCCTCCGCTACTGTCCACCCACCACCCCCTCAAGCGCAAGCAAAAACCAAAGAGACCATGAGGCTAATGAACGACCCTTAACTGGGGTAGATCTGCTCTCCTCGGTTGACCGGAGGGCAAATAAAAGCTTTCCACCCCCATGCCCAGACCGGGCCTTGAAGCCTGTGTGCGATCTTGTCAATGACACCAGCTCAGCCGCAGCAACAAACAGCCACGATGCCTTCAGACAGCTGGAGGAGGCAGAAAAGCAGCTCGAGCATGAGGAGCTGCTGGTGGACTTCAGCAGTCCAGTTGTTGCCTTACCCACCAGAGGGGATAATGGGTCAGGAATGAACTCGCTTTCTGAACAGCTGAGTCAGCAGGGGCCTGACCCCGCTAGCTCTCTCAGTCTGCTCGATGTGATCCTCCCTGCCGTCACAGAGAGACTAGGTGACTGTGACGAGAACCTCTTGTCCAACAGTAACCCTGAACGACTACGTTTAGATGGCGTGGAAGTGCTGCACAGCCATACATTACTGGATGGTACACAATGCTTGAAGGAACAAAGTGAGCCCCCTGTTGGTGTAAATCACTTTAAGGAAGATGGAGAAGAGGAGATCTGCTCTTCTGTCAGTGAAGAAGTCAATGCTGCTGTGGAAGACAAGGCTACTTCAGCAAACACGCAACAGCAGCCCAATAATGGCCACCCTGAGGAGGTGCAAAGCTATCCCATGAGTGCCCCTGCTGAGGATGGTACGTCTTTGTCCTGCTTGCCCATGGCGGTGTCTATGTGTAGCTCTCTTGTGACCTCCAGGGAGCCCTCGGGTATAGAGACTGAGGAACCTGAAGAGAAGGTTGAGACTTCATCCTTTGAAACTAAAGCAGAAGGGGAAGCTGTGCAGCTTCCAGCAAGCCAGGAGAATGTCGTGAATTCTGCCCAGCCAGAGGAGCATGCAAGTCCAGAGGATTCGGATTGTTTGGAGGCAGCTTCTGAGGAAGTGTCTGAAGTGTCTTCTATTGCTTCGGTTTCTGTGGCATCGTCTCTTCCTGTCAATTCACCTGTCGTAGGTGATGTATCTGGTGGACGACTGTCTCCGTATGAGGAGATGGGCTGTGGGAGCTTGCCTGAGAGTAGCCATTCTCCGCGCTCTGACGATGGCTACAGCGGTCAGTCTGAGTTTGGCTTTGTCAACAATTACCTTCCTGAGAGTGAACAAGCTGCCTTGGTGACTGATGAGGAACTGGATGCCTTTCTAAAGGCCCAGGTGAACACTTCTCATTTGGAAATTGCCTCAGACAGATCGGTTGATGATGGGTTCTCTGAGTTAAATGGAGATATGGATGTGGACACGTTGCTAGAGGAGGAGCTTCGAAGCTGCCCGGCTGAAAGTTTTGCCTCTCCAGAGAGCGAGCAGTCTTTTAACTGTGTGGAGGAGAGCGGCAACTTTTATCCATCCACCCCGTCACAAGATGGTGCTCCTGGGACTTCAGTTACCTCGCCTTCAATGTGTGTACCCAACACCACCTGCAACTCTACCCAGCAGGTATATTTTGGGGGTGCCCGGCCAAAAACCCTGTCTGGTCAGGGCCCCAGGTCACCACCGATGAAACAAAGCCAGGGAGACCTGCAGGAAACATCCATTCCAGACGAACCCAAAGAAAACAGTGTCCACACCCCACCAGGTGCAGAGACCCCAAGTCCGCAGTCTGAGGTGCCCGGCTGTCCCTTTCCTAGCGAGGAGCGCTTTGATTCCAGCCTGGACTACGACGAATTGTCAGAACCTCCCCCTTACCCCGGGAGGACGTCTGGAGAGGGGGCAACATCCCCTGATCAGGCTGGGCACTTGTCGGACGACGGCCTTGGGTCCCGGCAGCCCTCTTGGGTACCCGACTCTGAGGCGCCCACATGCATGAACTGCGGCCAGAAGTTCACCTTCACAAAGCGGCGACATCACTGTCGAGCTTGTGGAAAAGTAAGTCCTGCTACATCCGATAATTAATTAAAGCAAACAATTCAATAAAGTAATTTAGTTTTGTTACTTGCAGTCTAAAACTAAACCAAGCCAGTCAGTCTTTATTTGAAGGGGTCAAAGGAGCAATGTTGACTCTTTTTCCATCATGGTTAATCAGGAAGCCACAGCTTCTCCTTTAAGTGTGATGCATCTTACTACACACATGAGACTGTAAAGACAGTTCTTCCATCTATCTTCCATCTATCTAAAGACAGTTGTGGTATAATTCTAAAACCAAATTATTGTATTGAAAGCTGTGTGGTTTTGTATGTGAGTTGTATGCCTGCATGGCCGTATGTTGACATGGCTCTGTGTAGAGGCAGTTTCCAGATATACACCTTTGTTGTTTGTGTCTGTGCGTGCGTATGTGTTTGTGAGTGTGTGTGTGTGTCTGTTTGTTTAATGCTTGTCATGTGGATCTAAGTCAAGCCACATTGGGAATTGGGCAAGGCTCAATCCCAGGTCGGGCATAAGCTCTTCACCCATCCGCAGCAGGGGAGCGTGTTGATATCAAACCTCCGCGGGTGCTGGACGGGAGCGCAGGCCGGGGCTCCCTGCTTAGCCTGTGTTGTGTAACAATAACGCCACTCCCGTGTCCTGCTCCTCGGCCCCCCGCTAAATTTAGTGATGAGCACGTCCAGGAAAAAGAGCCTGACTCAGCAGTTTCTAATTTTAGCCACCGTGGTCCTCACTGGGCTTCAGAGCTGTTATTTAAAGTCGAAAAAACCCAATTACAAATGACTCTCTAATATAAAAGTGGGAGGATTTAAACAGGCAGTCGTGGAATGCCTCTTGGCTTAACGCTATCTTTGGAATTTAAGTCAGCATGTTAATGAAGATCTTTTTGAATTGATAAGCTGCTAATGAAATGCTTGTGTTGTGCTCACCCCACCCCCGGCAGGTGTACTGTGCCGTCTGTTGTAGCAGGAAGTGCCGACTCAAGTACTTGGACAAGGAAGCAAGAGTGTGTGTGGTCTGCTATGACACCATACAGAGAGGTGAGTGTCTGTTTACGTTTGTGTTTGTGTGCACACCGTCTGCTAAGACGTGGTCATGGTGATTGCTCTGGGCCGATGCCCCAATTCTAGAACCTCACTCTGGCCTAAAAGCCAGTCAAACATGCCGTTGGCACATTTTGTGACCCGTAAGACTGTTGTTCAGAATGAAACAGCAGCCTCCAGCGCTATTTAATTTATTCATATTTTGACTCGGATCCTTAATAGATTTAACTCAAGACACTGGGCAAAGTGGAAAAGGTCTGGGCACTAGCAGGGAATGATGTAATCACAAATGTCACAGAATGTCACAGAATCTTATTATTGATCGTCATTATCAAAGTCATGAGCCTGTGTACTGAATCATCCCAGAGGGAGCTGTGAGAAAAGGGGAAGATCAAGCTTGAGAACACAATCTCTTCCCCTATCTTAGAGACCAGCAGGCCATTATGCTGTGAGGCACAGAACTAGCTAGATTATAATTGGATGTGCTTGAGTTGATGGTGAAAGAGTAATATAATGGAGATGGCTTTTCTGTTTGGTGGGTTTTTTTTGGTTGCAGGTAAGTATGGCTGTGTGTGAGAGAGAGCAAGGGAGAGGATGCCTTTGTGGTGTCTGTGCTGCTGCAGCAACAGACCAAAGTGTGGGTTTTGCATGTGAGGTCTGCGGAGAATCAATACAATCATTTACTTAAAAGCTGTAGCGAAAAAATGAACCTGATATTGATTGAAAGCTCTATTATGTAACTTAACTGTTAACTGTGTGATGGAGGTGCTTTTAAAAGTGCATACTTGTCATCTTGGCCAGGCTTGGCTAAGCTTGAATTGACTTAGTAGAGATCCTGTTCCAGTACAGTAAATTTAGTTTCTCTTTTGAAGCAGTGATTCATTCTGCTTCACCTCCCTTGAAACAAAAGGGGTGCCACAACAGTGTAGGTTTCCAGTCTGGCGCAGCTGTGTGGCCTGTTCGTAAATGCAGAAGTAAGACCATGGATTGGAATTACCCCTGGTGTCTCATGGCAGCTATATAAAGCTCATTTTTCTGGACATTTTATTGAAATCAAAAGGTGCACTGAATGCATTAGCCATGTGTCCCTCATTTTCTCTGATTTGTATATATACCACTCTGGAAAAAAATAAGAGACGACTTTAAATAGTGAACCCCATTTAGAATGGTCTCTTATTTTTTTCCAGAGCTGTATATATAGTCTGAAATCTTTTTTTATGAATGCTTTTTCTCCCATAACCCCATATGAAGTCCACAATTTTCTTCTTTTGTCATCACATCAAAGATCTTTTATGTGTCGTCATGGCCAGGTATGGAAAGATGTGAATACATAAGTAGAAGAAGCTGCACTCAACATTAACCAAACCAGTTGAGTAATGGCTAATTGATTACTAGAGGTGTAGCTAATTAGGGGTGGGAATTGATATGATTCAGTCACTGTTGATCCTTTGATCCTTGGTCCATTTCCTTATTAATTTCTCTTCTCTAACTGTGTCGCTTTGACGTGTAGTTACAATTTTTGGGAGGTGCACAGAAGGCTACGCAAAGCTTCGACAAAGGTGTGCAGAGCTACTGCGTCATGTCTCCGTCGCTGCGACACAGAAGTATAAATTAGGCTTTACCCCTGATCTAGGAGTCAGATGCACACAATTCCAGTAAATTAAAGAATTAGTCTTGGTTACTTAATGCCAAGATCTGGATTCCCACCCCGAACAATAGTAGATTAATCTGTTAATTGTAGAAACCCTACTTTCAATGCCCTACTGTGTCATTCACCAAATTTAACAACGCTTTTACCTATTTTATGCATCACAGTTTTGGCTGACATGCATTGCAATCAACTGAATGCATTACTCTGACCTCTTTGAATGCATTACTGTGACCATTTTTGGACGTCTTGGTCTCAATAATGTCTGAAAATTCTCCTAAAATGCAAGTGTTTTGCAGGTTGATCCCAGACTTGCATCAGACATCATTCAATGTCTTTACTGTACCCTTTGACTTAAAGAGCAGTGTATTGGCTAAGTGCATCATTGCAGTGGTGGCGATTGTGTGATGATGGCATCACCCAACTTTTGTTGAAAGTAGGTCATCAAGCCTAAAGGGCGCTTACTTTAATTTTGTCATAATGCCCTTGACCGTTGTCTTTTAAGCTGTTCCAAACCCAGAAAAATCTGTGCAGTTTTGTGCTTGGCCCCCGTGGCTGTTTCCATGAAGGAGAAAGCGGCTGGCTTGGTACAAATCCTCACTGGTTTCATTTGGAGAGAGAGGCTAGTAATCTAGGGGAGGCTCCCAATCCACTCAAAAACAGCAAACAAACCTCCACAGCAAAAAAAAAAAAAAAAGTATTGAAGGGGAAAAAAATCTCTCAAGTATGTTAATCCTGTGGTCCACATACACCAACTGTCCACTAGTTAGAAATCAGGACAGGCTTTCGCCCCAAAGGCCATCAGCAAGCAGTGAGGACAAGCGTCAGTTCCTCCAGTGGAAGAGGAAGGCTCTTCTGGCCAAGATGAAGGTGGGGGTTAACTGGAAATGGGGCTTTCTGCACAGCAGTCTGGCTTTGGTAGGGGCTTTGAGAAGTGTAATTGAACGGATAAGGATTCAGTTGGCTTGTCCTGAAATGTGAATGAATGCCCCTATGTTTAGGTGTGTGTGTTTGTTTGTGTGTGTGTGTGTGTGTGTGTGTGTGTGTGTGTGTTTTATAGCGTGGTCAGGAGAGAGGCGTGAGAGGCAAGGCTGTTAGGGGGCGGGCAGTTAATCACAAGGACAGGTCTGATATGAGCTGGAGAGAGAGAGGATGGATGGAGAGAGAGAGAGAGGGAGGATGAAAGAGACATGGAGAGAGATGAGGCAGAAGAATAGCGAAGCAGAGATTGTCGGCTGGAGGCAGGGCACTGGCGCGTGTCCTTGACTTTGTGTGTGTGTGTTTTTGGACGAGGCCCACCTGGTGCAGTGTGCGTGATGCTCGCTGTCTTAGGGATGGGCTCAGATGCTACAGTGTGCTCGGCTTCTCTCTCGCTCATGCTGCTGTTCCTTCAGCCTCTCTGTCCTCTCCACTGCTGGTTCTCTCTCTCTGTCTGTCTGTCTCTCTCTCTCTTCCCTCCTTCTTTATTTTTCATTCTTTCTGTTTGTTAGCTGCCGTGCTCCGTGACTGACCTTCTTTCGTAGCCTCTCAGTGGTCTGTTCTTCACTTTTCTTCACACTCCATTCCTGTTGTGATCTCTGCTGTTGTCTCACTTCTCGTCTTTCTTTCTCTTTCTCTCTCTATCTTTCAATGCTCCTGTCAGTTCCACCCTCACACTTCGTACTCTGAGCCAATGACAGCTTATCAGATGAGAGATGCGTCCATCTTGGCTCACGCTCACAGGCGTGGTCTGCCTGTGTGTGTGTGCATATGTGTGTTCGTGTGACTGTGTGGGTGTGTGTGTCTGACTAAAACCGTGCGAGCTGAGCAGAGCAGAGCGAAGACTGTCGTCATCCTTTCCCGAGTTCCAAGGCAGACCGGATCTCTGTGGGGACTCTGGAGAGTCACCTCCCTCTCTCCCTCTCTCTGTTTCCCTCTCTCTCTCTCTCGCTCTTTCTCTCGCTCTTTCTCTCATTCTCTCCACCTCTCCACACCTCCTCTCCTCTTTCTTCACTGAGGGAGCGATCCGTGAGGGTGATGTCGCCCCCCTCCCTCTCCCCGCTCAGATCGTTGGTGCGGGCCACTGGTCAAAGGCACTCCGTCCCGGGATGAGCCAGTGACTGTGGGTAGATGCTCCAAGGTGAGAGCCCCCTGGCCACGGTGCGAGGCACACTCACGGTAAGCTTCAGAATGAAGGAAGCAGGGATTGAAGGGATGGTGTAGGGGGAGACGGAGGAGGAGAGGTTAGTCTAAGGGCTGAAAGCTAGCAGACACGTTTGCGCAGCAAATTAATTTTTCATAATTTCTGGCTCATCACCTCCGTCATAGCCATTTAGCGGGGGAGGCGGGGGAGGCGAGAGAGGCGCGGAGCGTAACTTGGTGTCCCGGGACGTCTCAAGGAGGTTTGTTTACGCGGCGGCTGCTGCTGACGTGCAGTTTTTCTTTGCCTGTTTGGTAAACAGCGAAGGGGCAGGGTAGGCATGTGGAGAGAGCTTGCTAACCTTCTGCCGAGACCCTACGTTTCTCCTTTAAAGTCACGGGCTTGACCTTTCCCGCTGTGTTTATAGCCATAATCAGTTAAGGGCAAGTTTACAGTTTACTGTGTGGGTATGTGTGTGTGTGTGTGTGTGTGTGTGTACATGTGCAGGAGTACAGAAGTACTTCTGTGTCATATCTTCACTGTTCCCTGTTTGAGGAAGTGTGTGTGAGCGAGTGTGAGCAAGCGTGCCTGTCTCCATGCCTAGTCCCTGTATCATGCGGCTATCGGTAGCCGCTGCCAATGTAATCAGGTCGATGACGTTGTGCGATGCTTAATCAATGTAATGCAAAGCAAGCCTTACTCAGCACTTCTGTGATGGTCCTTTGCTCGCCAGGGTTGGCACAGGAGCAGGGCGGACAGGAGGCGCAGCAGGAGGAGCGGGGACTTGGGTGAAAGTGAGTCACTGTCTCCGTCTCAGACGGAGTCTCTGCCCAGCAGGCACACAGCAGACCATCCCCATGTGATCAGCTGTGGGGCGTCTCTGGAGGACAAGATGGAACGGCGGGGTGGTTGGGGGTTGGGAAGGTTTCATGCTGACCGCTGTAACTTTGATCAGGTCAGAGCAATGAGATGGATTGAAAAAGAGGACGTGTAACGTCAGGGGTGAAGATGGGGTTTTGAAAACGGCAGGTCTCAGAAGATCGTCTAGTTCTGTACTGTGCTGTCTTTGTGACAGTGGCGTCATGTTTTTGTCACACAGTTGCCATTTTGAAGTTGACGTGCAATACAATGTAGTGCGGAACCACATGCATTCCAACTTAATTGGCTGGGCATTTTAAAGTTAAAATGAAAAGCACTGCTTGCTTTAGAATCTGAAGTCATGAAAGCATCACTCATCAGAAAATCGTCACTGTCTGATCACACCTCTTTCTCACTAGTGGTACTCTGATACTCTATAATCTTGAGTTTTTAATACTTAGAACTAACATGCTAATAAAGTTCTATTTATTGCTTAATCTAAACACTGATTGGCTGCTTGTGTCAGATGTAGCCATAACTTAAAATGAACTACTATGCAGGTTGGGCAGGTTGTTTCAATCCCATGGTTAAAGTTAAATAAACAAATAATAAAAAAAAATAGTCAGGGTGTGGTCATGACATCACAAATATTATTTTCGTCTTTTTATTTTATTCCTACTTTGATTGACACCTGTGCGTCCACAGAGAAGCCTGCTCTGTGGAAATAGTGATATGGGCTCCGGGAAAAAGGGGAACCACTGCCTTTACAAAAGGCCATTTTATTTCTTTCTGCGATCAGACGGTGAGAGGGACACAAACGGGCTCTACTGCCAAGAGGAACATAGGTGATGTCATGAATTTACTGCCACTGTGACTGGCCAATCACTGGAAGAGGTTTGAGGTGACTTATTTTCCGCTTCCCGAGCAAGGATGCCATAAACACGTGTCCTGTTAGCAGGGCTCTTATGTGCCTTGTCCAGAATTGCATCGATGGAAATAGCTTGGAGGACAGCCACAGGCGATTTAATCATTGTATGGTATATTTTTGTTTTAAATAATTCAAGAATTTGTCTTATCTATTACTTATTTACTCTTCACTGGATAGCAAAGAGGTGGTGAAATGGTAGTTGTTCTGTGGTGTGGCTTTGGCGGCTTTAAGACGGGGGCGTTTGGCACCAAGTCCTCACGAGCCGAAAAAAGCCAAATGTGGAGCACCAGATGGAAGAGCAAGTGGCCCTGTGTGAAACTCGTCTGTTCTGTTCTGTTTGTGTGTGTGTGTGTGTGTGTGTGTGTGTGTGTCTAGCTCGGGCCCTGGAGAGGATGCTGAGCCCGACTGGGCCGAGCCCCAACCCCAACGTGCCGTCTGAGTACTGCTCCACCATCCCTCCGCTGCAGCAGGCCCGTGCCGCCGGCACCCTCAACTCCCCGCCACCCACCGTCATGGTGCCCGTCTCTGTGCTCAAGCACCCCGGCAATGATGGTACACAATCTTTATTTCCTGCAACTTTCTTCTATGTGTGTGTGTGTCTGCGCGCGTGTGTATGGTCAGTGTCAGATATATCTCCCCTGACCCATTTGTTCCCTTGTGCCGGTCTCTGGACCCAACGTGCTGCCAGAACTTTTCACTTTTTACCAGAAACAGTTAGTGTATTTTCTCATCCCTCTGATCAGTGCTGTTGCAGCTCCGCATAAATACTAAATCAGTCAGTGCATACGGTACTCTGGCCGAGCTACTAGAAATGGAAATACAGAAACGGAATGAGACATTTTTTTGCACTCTTTTTTGGGATGGTGGCTCATAATTTATGAATCTGTTGAAGTCGAAGGTTGGACATCCGCCATTACATAGTCAGCTGTTCTAATTTTCTTAAATCTTAAGTCCTATTTTGGACACTGTCACAAAAAAACAGTATGCACGACTAGATCTGTCAGAATCTCTGAAGTGAACTGACCTGTGCTGCTTCAGTCAGCCACTTAGGACTGAGATTGGAACTAAGCATGTGATACAGCGGGGCTTCCGGAAAGTTCTAGCTTACTCTTTAAGTTCAGATTTACTGGTATTTACTGGTATATTTGTATGTTCAAAAGGCTTTATTTCATTCCAATGACCTTCCCTTTTATTTTGGTAGCCTCATACGCTTAGCTTAGCAAAGTAAAGGTCACTGGTGTTTAGTGGTGATCCAAAGCTATACAGAATTGTGAATCAAACCTCGGTTGCCCGATGATGAGTCGAGAATTGCAACGGCAGCTCCACGATGGTCAGATCATTACAGGCATTAAACCCCTGTTTATCTTTGAAGTTGTCTCATTAAATGCGATAAACATGTTGGAGAAGTGCCTTGCGGAGTTGGTCTCCGGTAACAGAGACAGACCATGGCTGTATGGACCTTTTTGTCGTTTAACTCTTATCAGAAAATTTCCCAGGGGTAATAGACGAGTTGCTAGTTTACATCAAAAACTTCATAGTGTTGCTTTAAGATTAGACTACATTATGGAGAAAAGCCCTATACTGAGAGTAGTAAAGCTTAAAGGTCGGCATAAGCACAGCAGAAACATTTGCAAACACTTGTTTACAGAATGGGTATCAAGCATGGGTTTCAGCATTGCATTACTAGCTTGCAGATTATCATCTTAGCACTAAAGTGATATTCAGGAAGTGTCCTTATTTTGGTTCCAGAGTTAATCCTAATGGTATCAGTGACCTATATTTTGCTCCTCACTCATATTTGGTGAAAACAAACTGCATGCTAATAAGCTGTGGGTGTATAATCATCCATTTATCTAGCAGGCAGGCATATTTTTCTGAAAACTAGCGATACTTTGAAGGTGCTCTTGTTTGAGAAATGAAATATTGGCTGTTTGGTCTGTAGGAGAAACCCCCAAAGTATTCAGTAAGCAAGTGTTCATGTTTGAGCACTCTGTATGCATTTGCTACTTTTTTTTAACCCATAAAAGCATTCTCATTTTCTCCTAAACATATTTTTCCATCAATAAGTTTCACATCATAGTATTTATTAACGTATTAATAGTTTTACGTAATAGCTATCAAAGGCTGCATGACAGGCTTATTCCCAGCTCTCCATAGTGATGATTGACCTCATTGAGATATTTATCTGTTGATGGGTTTCATATATTAGTGGTTATTAGTTTATTATTAGTATTATTGTTTTAGCCAGTGAGGGAGTAGCGGGTGCTGCATGACGGCCATATTCCCAGCTCTGATGAGTGATGAATGACCTCACGGGGAGGCAGGCGGAGCTGGGACACTGCTGCAGTGATGCATGAAGCACATCCGAGGCTATCGCTGTGCCTCTGCCTCCCCAGGGAGCCGAAGGGGTGTGTGTGTGTTTGTGTGTGTACATAGGACTCTCCTGTTCTCTGCTGTTCTGTCCTTTTTTGCTGGACAGAAGGTTTCCCCATAGTAGCTGACCACAAGGTGTGAGTGTTAAAAAAAAAAGTAAAGTGTTTGCATTCAGTGCCTTGTTTAGGTTTCAGTTGATGGTTGGTTGTTCAAAGGGGTGTATGGGTGTGTGTGTGTCTTTTGAGATTTGTCCCAGAAAGTTGTGTATGTTGGCTTACAGTGTGGACAAATGTTCATTTAGATTTGTTTCAGTTCACCTTTCTTGTCAGAAGGACTAGAAGTTGTTTTTCTGCAGTATGAATGATGATGCGGGATGCCTTTTATTTGTGTGTGGTGATATGGGTCGATATGTGTATGGAGGTGTCCATTTATATTGCTTATTCATGTTTGTACTTAATGTGTTTACTAGAAAAAGTGTGTGTGTGTGTGTGTATGTGTCTGTGTGTGTGTGTGTGTGTGTGAACGTGCGTATGGAACCATGCAGGTTTCCCACGAGAGCAGAAGCACGTGTGGTTTGCTGACGGCATCCTGCCTAACGGTGAGGTGGCCGACACCACCCGGCTCTCCGTCCGCCCCCGGAGGCCCTCACAGGAGTCCAGCCCTGTCACACCAGACCCTCCTGCCACGGTCAGTGCCAAAACGCTGGCCTACAGCATTAGGGGGCTTACCCTTTACGCTGTGCCTTAGTGGGACACTTACTAAATAATCAGCGCTGAACAACTGTTCATGATAACTTGACAAGTACAGGTCAGGCAATTGTATTGATATTAAACAGCTAAGGTTCATGTCCAGGTGTTCATTGAAGTTAGCATACAAACCAACTTTTTGCAGAATCCCACATAGTACCTTTCAAACCTAAACGGATACAGAATTGTGTAATAAACAATGGTTTTGTGTTGTTTGTTTTGGACCCCCAGCCCAACAGTAAGACTCTGTCCCCCCAGACGGAGTTGGAACCTGAGGTGGACCAGAAGGGCGAGAGTGACGCCCTTGTTGTGGAGCGGCGAGCTCCAACGGGGCCCTGGGACTACGCGCTGCTGAGCGGCCTCACGTCCTGTGTGTCGCGCGAACCCTGCCTGGTGCCCGACGACCCAGAGGGGCTGCCGCCGCTTCTCATCGACACTGGGGATGACGAGGGAGGAGGTAGGAGAGACCTCACATCTCCTCCTCCTAACACAGGCTTCAGATTTCTTAAGCCTTGGTACATGAGGTGCCAGTTTAAGTGAGATGCCTGTACAGCCCCCTTGTTCACGACAACAGCCAGAAGTTGGCCTTGGCCAAATATAGATAAAGCTATGCGAACAAACAGATAATAAAAGATAAAAAATACAAAATGAGAGATTAGTATACGTTTTAAGTATGTCAAACTGTTAAACGACTATTAGAATTACCTATCTATTCATTTAACTATTAGATGATATACTTCAATTGATAACTGGTCTTTTATTTAAAACGGTTTATCCCCTGTCCTGCACTGGTATCCTTGTAGAGCTCTTGGTTGAGGAGCGGCCAGCTGCCTGCCAGATCCGCCTCCTCCTGGAAGAGGGAGGGCCACGACCTCTGACCTTTGTGCTCAATGCCAACCTGGTGGTCAACGTCAAGCTGGTTACTTGTACGTATGTTTCTCCCACTTTCTCTAGGCTCATTCAGACAGTGTGTGTGTGTGTGTGTGTGTGAGATTATGATTATGTGGGGGTGTTTTGTTTGTTTGGTGTGTGAAAGCTCAGTGATTAGGTGAATAGATAATATTTGTTCATCTTGCGAGTGGTTGGATGGTGTGTGTATAAATATGACATGTTTCTTCAGCAGTGGAAGGATGTCTAATCTCATTGAGTGGGCATGTGCGTGCGAATATGCTTTTGTCTGAATGTGTGTGTGCGTGCGTCTGTGTGTGTGCCTGTGGGCGTGTGAATATGCTTGTGTGTGTGTGTGTGTGTGTGTGTGTGTGTGTAGATGGCGAGCGGCGCTGCTGGTGCGTTAGCTCCAACGGGCTGCGTGGCGTGGGCCAGCGGGAGCTGCTGTTTGTGCTGGAGTGCCTGCCGGAGGAGAGCTCTCTGCCCCGCGACCTGTTCAGCCTCATCAGCTCCATCTATCAGGACGCCCAGAGGGGTGAGGATCATTCAGGAAACATTGACATTAAGAACGCCGAACGCAAGCATTCGTCTCAACCCATTAAACCCCTACAGTGTGTCTTTAACTCTGGTCACCTAGCTTTTTGGTTGGCCTCATTAGTTCCGTCTGTCAGGACGTCCAGGGGGTTGAGGGGGGAAGCTGTCAGCCCAACCCCACCCCACCCTCCTCTCAATCACTCGTGATACTTTCTTGCGTCATCTTTCACTCACCCTGTCCATCTCCCTGTGATCACTCATGCTGACGCTGACACTGACACTACTGGCCTTTCATCTTGGTTTACTTCCTGTCTGGGCTGTCCTGCTCAATTCATTTAGATGAAGGGGCGGAGAGTGTCCATCTTAACCAACTTAAATAGGGTGATGCCTTTAATAACATTTCTAATAAGTAAAGTGATGCCTTTAATAACATTTTATAACCAATAACAACCTTTTGTTTGTTTCCTGGTGTTGATCTTTAAGGGATAATCACTGTCTCACATGCTAAAACACACTTTCTCTATCTCTCTCTTCCTCATCTCTCTCAGGGAAGTTCATCGAGGACCTGGGCAACGTCACGTTCACGGACAGCTTTCTGGGCACCAAAGATCACGGGGGCGTGCTGTTCTTCTCTCCCTCCTTCCAGCCCAAGGAGGGCCTGGCGGCGCCCGCGGATCCTTTCCTGTGTGGGGTGCTGCTCCAGAAACTGGAGGTACCCTGGGCCAAAGTGTTCCCCTTGCGCCTGCTGCTACGACTGGGCCAGGAGCACAATGGTGAGCCCCAGCCCACGCGGGACAAAACGTCCTCATGAGACCAAATTCTTATTCATTCACAGTATTTTACTGTGCATTTAAACATTCTTTTTTGAATCAATACTGGTTATGATTTGCATGAAGTGCATTGCATTCATGTAATACTTCACATTTCAAGTTATAGTAAACAGATGTCCCTCACAGTCACTGACTGTAGTGTTCATGACACTTTATCTTTCGTAAAAAAAAAAAAAGGGAACTGTTCTTGAACCTGTGAGTGTATCTTTACACTAGCCTTGCTTTGAATGTGACAGCTCGATGATTACAGGCACCCAGGAGTAAATAAGTGTGTGTAAGTGCATAGAAGGCAGTACTTAGTAGACATCTCTTTCTTTTTCCACAGTATACCCCTGTACTCTGGTCAGTGTGCGCTTCAGACAGCCAGTGTTTCAGGAGACGGGCCACACCATCATGAACCTATTGGCAGTAAGTTTTTCCTTATCTTGATTATTTTTCTTTGTCTTTCTCTTCCTCATTCATTCTGTCTCTGCTTTCCTGATCTGATGGGTGAAAGAACTGCACTCTAAAAACTGCTGAGTCATGAGTGGCCATGTGCTCCAGTATGCTTTTGCTGAGTCATTGCACTGCTAATTAACAGGGTGGTTCAAACATCATGACTCAGTGACACATTAGCATGTTTTTGTTTGCTTTTTTTCTTGTTTACTTGTCTCTTTTGTTTGGACTTCCTTTTACACTAGACTGTTGCAAGATATGATGACCACAGAGTTTAGCCAAATAGATGAAAAATGCTCTCAACCGTTCTTGGCTTGAGGGTGGAAAAAATGCATAGGATTGATCCTTTTTAAATTAATTTGTGACATGTTGTCCGCCTTGATGTTCTTTTGGAGGAGTTCTGCCAGACTGGTCTGCTTACCGCAAGTCTTTTCCCCAGAACTGGCATTCGTTCAGTTCTGTTCAAATAAAAGGGGGTGGAAGAATGACAGAGAAGCTGGGTGAGGGAGAAAGAGAGACTGGGGGGTGGGGGGGGGGGTGTAGGCAGGCGAGCGAGTTAAAAGTACTAAAGATTTGTGATTTGGCGGGACAGCAATTGGGTTTATGCCAGCTGGGCTTCCAGGGCATTTTTTTGTCTTTTCCTCCTTTTTTCCCTTCTTTTCCAATGGAATGGCATTGCTACAGCCCAGGCAAGCTGTCACCCCCAGTGGACAGCATTTATTGAACAGCCTTGTAGGTTCTTCATTTTCTCTCTCAAGCACCAAGTTCGCAGTTTATTGGAAGTAGCAGAAGCCACTTTATATAACCGCCTTACGTCCAGATACGCTCCCTGCAGAGCAGTAGTTCAGTGGGGGGAGTGCTGCTTGTTTTGAGAACGCATTTATGCCTCATGAAAATTAAATGACGGACTTCTACTGTAACGCGTAGCGCACACACTCAGGCTCTCACGGAGCCGCCACTGTGCTCCTCGCTGTGCCTCTTGAATTTGATTTGTGTGCCTGGTTGTTTTTGTTTGTTTTGTTTGTTTGTTTTGTCAGTGCACTTCAAACACTTTTGTCAGTGTTTTGTTTTGTCTGCTAGTTTTGTCCGCTTGTTGATTGCGTCTGCCGCGTGTTCCTGTGCCTCGCAGGATCTCAGGAACTATCAGTACAGCCTGCCGCTGGTGGACGGACTGCGCGTGCACATGGAGCTGGGCAACAGCTACATCCAGATCCCCAAGTCCAAGTTCCACGAGGTGAGAACCCGCCGGCGCCCGTCCAAACATGCACATGTCCGCTGGGTATTTGTCCAATTGAAACGACTGCCTTAACTTATAGCAGTGTGGAAATAGTTTTAAGGACTCAGCAGTTTGTAGGTGTGTTTTTGTTGTCATTTGAGGATATGTTTGTATGTAAGCTCATAACTCTGTGTGTGTGTGTGCGTGTGTGCTCAGATGCTGAAGGTGGTGAACTCGTCCAACGAGCATGTGATCAGTGTGGGCGCCTGCTTCAGCACAGAGGCCGACTCACACCTAGTGTGCGTGCAGAACGAGGAGGGCAGCTACCAGACGAAAGCCAACAGCATGCAGGGAAAGACTCGCAGAGGTATGCCCCCCCCTGCCATCCTGAGGACTGCCATCCTCAGTACGATCCATGTGTCTGAGCACTTTTTCACTATAGCTTTAGAAACTGTTAATCTGTTGTTGTATTAACCAAATCACCCTCATTTATTGCCTTTCTCTAATGTTGTTGTTTATCACAGTTAGGATGATTGCATTATTTATATTGTTGTGTTTGTGCTGGCTTCAGGTATTGTCCATGTTATTTGTCCTGCATGTTAAGGGGTTTCAGACAAATTCAGAGTACAAAGCAACCCTATGACTAACTTACTGTGTGTGTGTGTGTGTGTGTGTGTGTGTGTGTGTGTGTGTG